>CM052087.1:764855-857412 GCA_028453745.1 Agapostemon virescens
CTGTCTACTTATAATATATAAATACTAAATTGAAGTTAAACAATACAACTCAATTCTTACAAAATATAATAATCTGTTTAACCAGCTACTGCTAGATCACAAACATTAATGATACATGTTCGATACTTTGGAGACAAAGGTCGTCACAGTTGGGTTTCTTCAAATTCTATGATACCATTCACTAATTTTGCTGACTTCAAAAAACTGTCAGAATCGATAACTACAGAAGTTAAAAAAAGAGATGCAAAATATGCTGCTGCATTTGTTGTAAAGCCTGGAATTAAATCTAAATGGGAGAGCGCAATAGAAGAAGCTATGGAGGTTCAACCAATGAGCAGTGAAAACAGAGCTAACATTTTTAAACCAAAAGAGAAAAATACAAAAAGCAGATCACCAAAATCAACTGTATTAGATGAGAAAGATAAAACAAACAAAAGAAAGTATTCAAATGACTCAGAACCCGACATTAAACGTATTAAGCAGGAAAATGTAAGTGTATGGATAAAATTAAAGCAGAATGAAATTTTTCTATGATGTATAATATCTTTCCTACTATTATTAATGTTTAATGTAATGACATTACAGGTATACGAATTAGAAAAACCACAATATAAAACAGATGGAATGACATCTAAAGCACAGAAGTTTACAGAGAATGGTAAAAGTAATTCTAGACTTAATTCTGATACACCTCCACTGTCTCCTCTGAGTCAACTAGTTTCCAATGATGAAGTTTCCGTTGTACAGAAAGTGGAATTTAAAGCTGAAGAAGATGTAGATGGCGTGTTTGAGGTTTATTATGAACGGAATAGAGATATGTTGGAAGATGAATATCCTGATGCATCAGAACAAGATATCAAAAGATACCTTAAAAAAACTTGGGATTCAATGAATGCTTCTTTTCGTAAAAAGTATCGGTCGTACATAACATCAGATACTTCTAATGTTCACGTTAAAGAAAATTTGTCTGATCAAGAAGATTTATCATTAGATATGGAACCCAACACAAAGGATTCTAGAAAGCTCAAAATCAAAGTCGAAAAAGAAGAGATGACTGTGTCAGAAATCAAAAAAAGTAGACCATACAATCTCTTTAAAGGAATGAAACAAGAAAAGGTTTGTCAAATATGTGAAAAAACTGGAAAATTGACTAGGTGTAAAGGACCCTGTTATTCATATTTCCATTTGTCTTGTGTAAAACCCGGTGAATCCAGTCCAGAGCATTCCATCGATGAGAGTACAATGGACGATAAGATTCTTAATGATGTGAAAGAAATAAAACAAAACAATCTAGACGAGGATGAAAATAGCGGTATTGAAATTAAAATGAGACTTATTCCTAGACTGCGGATTTTATGCATTTATGGTTAAACATGTAACAGTAGGAAAATAAAAGGGATTCAAGAAGAATTGATATATTATCATCAACTTATTAATATTATTACTTTGGAGAAATTTTATTTTGGTTCCAATATCTTGTAACTGATGTAAACAACAATTTTTATTTTGCATAAAGATTCACAGTCTAATCATTACATATATTGAGTATTTTTCAATTACATTTATTAACATAAATGTTTTGTTCAATTTTAGGTAAAACTGATGAACAAGAAGATGAATTATTTAAGTGCATAGATTGTTTGTCAGGTGTAGCACCTGCTTGTTTTATATGTAATGAAAGGGAAGGTGATAGAATAAGGTGTACTGTTATGGCCTGTGGAAAACATTATCATTCGTCCTGTTTAAGATCATGGCCACAGGTAAGAATAACAATTTTATATTCTTGTTCCAATGTAATTTAATTAATTATACACAATGCATATCCTGTTATGAACACTCTTATTTGTCATTAGTCTCATTGGCAAGGAGGCCGACTAACTTGTCCGTATCACATATGTCACACATGCAGTTCAGATAATCCTCAGGATAGTCATTCAAGAACTCCTAATGAAAAGTTGGCTCGGTGCGTACGATGTCCTTCGTCTTACCATACATCTACATCTTGCTTGCCTGCTGGTTCAGTAATTTTAACTGGCAGCCAAATAGTATGTCCAAAGCATTATCAAGCACCCCATCCACCAGTAAATGCAGCATGGTGCTTTTTATGTACAAGAGGAGGAAGTCTTATCTGCTGTGACACGTGTCCAACTTCTTTTCACCTAGAGTGTCTAGGTAACTTATTTTATATTTAATGAAATCAATAGCAATCGTAATTATAATAACAATGGTGGTAGTAGCAACTGTAATGTAATATTTACACACACATCTCGTTAATTAAATAATTCTCAATTTTAGTAGTATATCACGTTGATACAAATATGATAGCAGTTATATAGATAATAAACAAAAGTTATAGATAGTGATATAAATGCATGAATGTGTACTATAAGTAATAACAACTTCAGGAATAGATGCGCCGGATGGTGCATTTATCTGTGAAGACTGTGAGACGGGCAGATTGCCTTTATATGGGGAAATTGTTTGGGTTAAACTTGGCAATTATCGCTGGTGGCCATCCCGCATTTGTTATCCACATCAAATTCCTGAAAATATAGAAGCTATACCCCACAGCCCTGGTAAATTCTGTGTGATGTTCTTAGGATCAAATAATTATTATTGGGTACATAGGTAAGCATTTTAAATTTGTCAAAAAACAAATAGCTGATGAGATATTTAACAAAATATAATTCTCAACTGTTTATATTATTTTTCTGTTGTCTGTTTCTTTTAGGGGTCGTGCTTTTCTTTATCAAGATGGTGATGCGAATATAAAACCACCAATTGGTAAAAAAAATAACAGAGATGATACTTACCGAAAAGCATTAGAAGAAGCAAACAATATTCACCAGCGTTTAAAAATTGAAAGAGCTGCAGCTAAAGATCATGGCCCCCGAGGCTTGAAACCTCCACCTTATGTTAAATTGAAAGTAATGTTCTTTTCTATATTTTTCTGCATTATTTGTTACGTACAGTTTATAATTATTTGAACGTCTTTAAACATGTAAAAATAGACTATTATTCGTAAAATAACTTTTTTCTGATTTTTACTCTAAAAAATAATATTATCCATCAAATATCCAACCAACATATTACAACATTTGCGCTAATAATAATTAGAAAGTATATATAATCTATCGTTCAAATAATCGTCAACTGTCTTGTACAGTTAGGCGTGTTACGATGCACTGATTTATACAGGATGTTCTGCATACTGTGGACAACCGATTGGAAAGTAATTTTACATGCAAAAATGAGTCAGAAAGAGAGAATAACATTTTTTTGAGACAATCTACTTTAAAGATTCGTCAAGTTTGCGTGCTGTAGTATATATAGAAAGTATCTAATATTACAACCTAATAATAGACGTATTTGATGAATTTTCAAACTCGATTTATTCAAAAACGAGACATGAAAAAGTGATTCTTTTTTACAACTTAATTTTTGCGTATAGAATTATTTCACACTCGATACCATTTAGGTATATACGTATACCATAAGTCTTAATTTGTAATAAATGGCCACATTTATAGGTAAATAAACCAGTCGGTAACGTAAAACCGACAGAAGTGGAAAGTATTGTAGCTTGCGATTGCGATGCAGAGTGGGAAAATCCGTGTGCGCCTGGAACAGATTGCCTAAATCGAATATTATTAGTGGAATGTAGCCCTGGTATATGTCCGGCTGGTCCAAAATGTAATAACCAGGCATTCGCGAGAAGACAATATCCTGCTATGGAACCATTTCACACTGCTGCTCGTGGATGGGGCCTCAGAAGTTTAGAACACATTACAGCGGGACAGTTTGTTATCGAGTATGTAGGCGAAGTTATAGATGAAGCTGAATACAAACGAAGGATACATAGAAAAAAGGAATTAAAGAACGAGAATTTTTATTTTTTAACCATAGATAATAATAGAATGATAGATGCTGAGCCAAAGGGAAATTTAAGTCGATTTATGAGTAAGTAACCCTGTGTCGATATCAAATGTTAATATAAAATTAACGAATTTATATTTCAAACATTACTGTTTTTGGAATACAGATCATTCATGTTCGCCAAATTGCGAGACTCAGAAATGGACGGTAAATGGAGATACGCGTATAGGTCTGTTTGCGTTATGCGATATAGAACCTGGTGAAGAATTAACTTTTAATTATAATTTAGCTTGTGACGGAGAAACTCGAAAGCCCTGTTTATGCGGTGCACCTAATTGTAGTGGGTTTATAGGTTTAAAAGTACAAAAATCACAAGTATCAACACCGTCGATACATCAAAAAAAATTTGAAAAAATCGATAAAATAAAACGACAGAGGAGGTAAATAATATATATATTTATATATATATATTTGTCTGCAATAGTCGCTTTATGTAACAGTTATCATATAGAGCACAAAATGAGACTAGTATACATTGTTTTAAAAATTACAAAACTGAATTTATTTAAATTTCTTGCTTCTATTATGTGCTTAAATGAAGCAGTTTATTAAATAATTTCTAATGGAAACATCTTTGTAATTTCAATAATTATAAAATAAGTGCAATATTCTTTCCATAAGTGTCGTAGCTTCAAGTCTACCGAGCGACAATCCCGAAAGAGGCACTCCATTCTTCGTAGTGTATCGAACGTAGAGAAGAATCCCCGGTGGTGGTGATAAAATTTGGACAATGCCGGTAGAGCCCTCTGCGACTCTTGCGGAGAGAATACTGTAGTGTGAAACAGGTCATTTGAACAGTCGTAGTACGTTTAGTGTTATAATTAAGAAATTGTTCATAGGTCGAGGAAACACTTGGCATGTTGGGGCTGTGGACAAGAAATTGAGAAGTTGGAAGGCTTTGTGGTCTGCGACCAGAAAACTTGTAACAAAAAATATCATAAAACTTGTGTTGTCATCGACGATGTAGACTCCAGATTTAGTTGTCCTTGGCATCATTGTACAGAATGTGGACGTAGAACATCCGCACACTGCTCTTTCTGCAGCTCTGCTTTTTGTCAAGGTAATATAATATCACATAACATCAGCTTCTTCATGCAGATGATACTCTTGCGGAATGATTAATAAATTTACTAATGTCATTAACAGTGCATTTAGAGGGAAATTTATCTGAGTACAGCGAAAAGGGCGGTTTTGTTTGCAAGCTGCATGAAAACATGGAAATGCAAAAATCATCCGTCGAAGACGAGAAAGATTATTCAGATAACGACACCGAGACGGACAGAGAATATTCGTCTACTGGTTCCAGTAGTCCACTCATGACGTTGGAGAAAGCTGTGCCACGAGAACCGTCACCAAGAGTTTCCATAGTAGAGGTGAGATAAAACTCTGTAATGAGAGTATCCTCGTGGCAAGTCATAAGGAAAAACAAGCAATGCAGTGCAATGCAACTATTTGGATGCCCATCCCAAGCTTTTCCATCTAAAATCAGTTTTTTTCTTTTATATCATTTACATTTGATGTAAAGCACGTTAGCGATAAATTGGCGGTGGTGGTGGTACAGCATGACTAAATTTTACAAGCAATATTATATATTGAAGAATAGTAGAATGTTTGGCAGTTTTTTTTTCTAATGGCGATATTTAGTCCGTGTAAAGGAGTAAATATGAATTTTCAAAACATGTACTTTATGGAAACCTAATCCTATTAATTTTCTGATATTTGTGTTAAAAAAAAATTCATCGTGTATTTCTTTCAATAACACACTCTTTCCAAAATTACGAAAATTACAATTGGAAATGACATTTTGCTTATTGAAAGAAATTCAATAAATCAAATATTTAACGCTGTCTGCGTTTATGTACATTAATGTTATTTAGCAAGTTAACAACACTCTACTCTATTGCAACAAACTGTGATTACTGATGCACTTCTATACAGATAATATGGCTGTCTATTCTCTGTTAGTCGATATTTTCAAAAGAAACAAAAAAGAGATTAATGATAATTAACCTTTCTCTATTCTTTTTTTTTTAATTATTTTTCATTGTTCCCAGCATCCTCTCCCTGACATTGGCAGTAGTGAGAAGTAGTAGCAAACAAACAAACATGTTCTGTTTAAGTTTATACGTTCAAGTGAGTGTACAAATTTGCTATTACATATTTGGATTTCTTCCGAAACATAATGTAATTTTCTTTAAAAAAAAAAACTCCTAATTTACTCTTAACAAATTATTTATTTATCGTTTATTTATTCGTGCAATTTTACAAATGTATTGGTGAGTAAACCATTTTTTAACACAATAAATATTTAAATTGTGCCGTTGTATATATACAATTTTTATTGTGGGGATTCGCGTAGTTTCTTGCACTATAATGCACGCAACTTGACTCTGAGAGAGTTTATCTTTGAATTCGCATAAATATTTGATTGTTTCCCCGTTTATATTCATGTATCATGTGAATTTTGATAGGACAATCTTCCTAAACGGTAATGAAACTCGTAGGTTCATCCCAGCAGTGAAGAAAGTGAAGAATCTCAAAAGGAGGATGACGAGGATAATGTGCAACCCATCGATTTTATACCATGTGAATACGGTACGAAAAGTATGAAAAGAAAAACATTACATCGATTGTCTCCGAGACTGAGAAAGGAGGGAAATCAGGTAGAATTGAATAATCTTACTTCTAGTCAACTGGAAGCTATAATCGGTGGTAGTTTATATGAATGAATCATTTGTTCATCGTCAAATAGATTTGAATAGTAAAATTTTATTGAAATATGGCTGCGCTATTCAGAAAACAAGTTTAATTTTGGAAATAATAATTTTGCTATACTTCTGTGGTGAGCAACTTGACAATCTGCTTGCTTAATACATTTCATCCATTTACTTGTAACCCATTTGTATACTTCTCTTTTTATATAAGATTATATACCTGGTTTTTAAGTAATCGAGAATATCTCGAATACATACATTTTTATTTATTACTTATATATACGTATTCACGTAGTAATTGTTTTGAAAATGGAGTAGACGTCTATATATACCTATAAACTTTATTTACCTTGTCAGATTGACATGGAATGCTTCTGTTCATCCGTAAGTGGACAATTTAACATGTATTCACTCGTTCACAGTAATTATATATTTTAATTTTCTAAGTGTGCAGTAATTTAACTTCAAAAGGTGTGGCATACTAATTTAGTGCCTTGTCTTAGTTTAATTCAAACTCCAGTACGGATGAACTCTCAAGGGCCCAACGTTTGATTTCATAATTATTCAGATGCCAATTAGATAGACTAGGTTTAAATTGTTTGGTCTCCGTTTACATCCTTAGTCCATATGTGGACAATTTCCATCGGTCGAGTGACATTTTCTCCACCGCTGAAGCTATTGTATATCTTTACACTGCCGTGTACATTTTAAAATATTTGTATCACATTAAATATGTTACTTTTAAGAGTACTTAGTATTAAGACATCGAGTAAATGAAATCGATATTATGCAATGATGACGTTAAATTATCATCTTTTGACATAAACGAACGAATTTCGTTTATGGATTCGTTTCAGTCAAATCTGTTTTTTTAATCCCATTAAAGATCGATAATGTATAATAAATAGAAGAATAGTTTCTTAGAACATCGTTTAATTGTGAATATTGTAGAGGCAAGGCGATATAAATTTGTCAATAGCGTTTCTATTTGTGTATTTAAAATTATACATGCGCATAAGTGTATTGTTGATGGAAATGCAAGATGAATGTTCGGTGCAGTTAAAAAGAATTTCTGTAATATAAGCGAAAAATATTATTTATGCTATTTGACAGTCTTTAGTACATGCTTACTACAATTTTATTAACTTAAAGTACAGTAAAAAGTTTTTTTAGGCAAGTGGACACAAATACATGTAATGTTTTCATATGGGCTGTATTACTAATTATTTATACAACTGTGACTTTTTGATCTTTCTTTTTGCATACCTCGTATATTATGGTATAATACTTGTTGCTATTTATTTAAATCATCTTTCACAATAAGTAATCAAAATTGTTAAAAAATCTGCTCTAAAGACTAATGGTTAACACAATTCATCATTAAAAGACCTCAAATTTTGTTCTTTAGTAATAATGATAAAATTCTACTTATTTAAAATACATACAGAGGATATAAAAATATTCGTACAATCTTCAAAAATGAACTATTGTTTTAAATTTGAATCAAATGGTTTGTGTTTTTTGATCGTATAACTGAATGCTGAACTGAATCATATAAATGGTTACTACAGTAATAGCAATTACTAAAAAATTATTTACAGATTAGCTGATAAATCATTTAATACATTCAAACCATTTGGTTTCATTTTTAAAAAGTTGTTCGTTTTTAATGGGTGTACAAATACTTCTTATACTGACTATGGGATCAAATAAACAACCAATTAATATCAGAAAAGATACTTTAGGTAACGACGGAATAATAGTTTTCTACGAAAACATATTTGATTAATAATAGGAAATTTAGATAAATAATATTGTCCACCACCATTGTTATCATTGTTATTATTATGACCAATTAAATAATACTTTACTTTCGACTAATATATATACAAATGAAACAATATCAAATTACCTTCCACACGACAGGTAATCTGGTCTGAATCTTTTCATACATTTATAAACGGAAAATGACATACTGCTGTTAATACAATTTCCATGTAGATTCACGCGACAAGTGAGTTCAGTTTTTTCTTAAACACACTTACTGTGTTTACATATCCAACATATCACAAAACATGGAATTTTAATACAATTAGTTTCAGCATATATTGCATTTCATTGATATGATATCACAATTACTTTAATACATGCATCAACTGGATCATCATGCTATTGATTCTCTATTATAGTTCTGATAAAGCGTGTGACTTTCTTGTATCGCAAGAGTACTGATGCTTGTTGAACTAGGCATATTGTGATCTGAACTTGACCCGTCGGGTAAAGTTTCTTCGATAGAAAGTTGTTTATCACGTAACACAGGTGCAATAAAATTTTGTCCACCCGACAAATCTCGTTTTACGGCATGCGCCTGCAAAAGAATTTCACGTTCAACGATATTTCGTTATTGTTTCCAGATGAACAATCGCAACAATAATTATTGACTGTACCTTATATTTTGATGAAGGTAGAGAAGCCCCAGTTACAAGACCCAAAATACTTGCAGCAAGGCCACTAAGTTGTACAGCAGCTAACGGTGCCAAACCTCTTCTTACTATACCTAAAGCCAGTAACGCAGCTTGAGCCAAAATTGGAGCAGCTCCAGTAGCACTTGCCGCTGCTCCTGCTAACTGACCACCGCCAACACTTGGTCCGTACACAAAGCATAAATTATGCCTATCCACCTATCGAGCATCAGACATATACTTAGTAAAAGCGGATTTTTCTGCAGCGAGAGATAATAAATTTTAATGCAAAAAGTTTAAACATACCAAATGTTTTACTACCAGATATAAAAGCCCAAAAGGAGTAATTAATGGGCAGGCTAAACTGTACACTGTTGTCATAGTAAAAACTAGGACTAACCAGGCATAATGAGCACCCAATGGAAATTCCCATAACACTGCTTTTCTAACATGAACTCTTTCCGCTTTACTTCGAGCTAAACAAAGTCTGATAGTGTACATTGCTAATTCTGGGAATCTGACCAATTCCAATCCACTTCCAAGTAAGGCAGCGGTAATCACATAATTTACAAATAGAGCACCCTATGAAAGTGAGTGATCTTGAATTAGAAACAAATTTACCCTTTAAAAACAAAAAACATTTCTTAAGATTTAATCACATGGCTTGAATTTTTTTTAAGATTTAGTCACATGGCTTGAATTGTTTTTAAGATGTTAGAAGAATTAGTTTACTAGGTAATGTGTAAATAATTTTTTTATAAATTGCTATTGGTCACAATTGCGACAACAAAAGTATAGGTCATGGTTTTAAAATTGGTCGACTGTATCTATAATAAAAATGTGAAACATGTCTTCTGTAAATTTAAGTTATACACGTCATATCGAAATCGGTTGACACATACAAAAACTAAAGGCATTATAAGATGTAAAAATCTTTTAATTTAGGGCTTAAAATTAATTTGAATCGCGGTTTATTATAATTTTTGCAATTTCCAATGAATTATATTTTGTAGCAATCTTGATCGATTTTGATGAAACTTTGTATATGTATATATGTAATTTATTTAGATTTATAAAAAGCGTCTATTAAATTTTTATTACAAACATAGATAAAAAAAATATTTAAATTGTGTCGTTTACGCTTTTTCTTAATAATTTTTTTAAATTATTTTAATTAATTTTATTTATAAATTACCTAGTAAACTAATGCTATCAGCATCAAAAAGAAAATGTTAAATTGTTTGCCTTATTTTGAAAAGTTAGTTTTTTAAAATGTGCCCATTTAATTTTATCTTTGACTGTATTGCACAGAATATTGAAAATGTTAAATCATTCATAGGCCAACACTGTACCTGATCGGGTAGAAATACACAATCCCATCGGCCTGTATCATTCTTTGGATCCACGGTCCACGCTAAAAATGCTTGAGCACTAGTCAGTCCTAAACTAGGTAGTATTAGAACCATCAGCAGTAACAAAAGTAACGTTTTTGTCATTACTGCCCGATTTAAACTGCTCCTAGTCCAATGTCTTACTAGTGATTCACTTCTTGCTACTAATACCGGCATTAAAGCAGCAATGCTAATTAGTAGTACAGTTGGAAGGAAAGATGAAACTACTGGACTTAGATTCATAATGTCTCCTGTGAGTGGTAATTTGTTGAGGGAAGATACAATTACCTAAACACAAACATTATGATTGTTATATATTGCAATGCTAATAATCGGAGATTCGTTTTCAATACACATTCGAACGTTTTAGTACTGATACAGTGGTTCAAAATTACTTACAGCTGGTGTAGTAAGAAAGAATAGTATAATACCCAAAGCGAAATTAATAAAAACAGCGTTCAAATACCAACATGATCTTGGTATACTCAAGTTTTCCCATACAATATCAAACGGTGTTGGTGCATAATCTACAACCCATTTTATACTAGGTGAAGAACGTAAGTGTTTACGCATTGTTTTAGCTGCACCAGGTGTACCTTTAAATTGTAATTAGCATCATTACTATTCTTGTATGTCATTAAAAAGGATTATTTTTTTTTTGTTAATACATTTATTAAAAGTCGCATCAACAGTGAAGTTCCAATTTGTATTTGATTCAAAGGATGTTGTATTTTTGATAGGTTGTTATTCAATTTTATATTGTAAGTGGCATGTTGCATAATGAAGCAGGTTTATTTGAATACCAAATAGAAGTGAGAGATTTTGAAATGGCCGATCGTAATACGTATTATGGCGACTTGTTGTTTATTAGTTATAAGAAGTAATACATTGTACAATTTTTATAATGAAGTATATATTAATATAAAGAATCAAAGGTAAAGACAAACCTAAAGTCACAAAGGCAATACCCAAAGGTTTCTCCAACGACAACTGTTTCTCCTGTTCAACCAACGCGGTTAATCTTGTTTCTTCGTCCACATAAAATTTATGAGCATCTATTTTCTGTAAAATAAATTTTACTCTTATCTTCCAAGTATTCTTTGTGATAAATTTAATGAATTGCTTACATATTTACAACAGCAACCAACTAATTGACCACATCGATAGGGATATATAGTCAATGGTTCTCTTTTCTTTGCATAATTTTCACAATATAAGCGTGCTTGTTCAACGCAATCCTTTTCTGCATTCAAAGCTGAAAGTCGCTTAATATCGTAAGCCAATTTCACATCTTCTACAGTTAGAGTAGGAAATGCCTCTCTGCAAACAACAGTAATAATATGTATTTATTTATTTATATGACATACATTATTATTTGTCGTCATATATGTTTTATTCATTTCTAAATAAAAATTGACATACTGAAAATATTCGGTAAGGGTTTCTTCCTTGCATTGATGCTTTGGTATTTCAGTGATCAATAATGTTCTAGCTGCCAACTCGCCACCATGTTTAGCTTCTCGTACCTATGTACCATACAATTTTTGTTATTCTCAAAAATCAATAATGACTTACCTCATATTCCTCCCTCACTTTCGTAACTTAATGTGTCCCTCATGACTTAAACTGATACAATAATAAAATATATTAAATTATAAAAAAATATATATTTATCTATAAAAAAGGTAGTTTTAATCTAATGTATTTTCTTGTATCTTCAAAAGCAAGCAAGTTATTCTGATAACCTGTTTTAAATGTCCCATTTTGTATATTTCATGTTAAAAAAAAAATAAAATTCACAAAAGTTTAGATCAATTGTTCTACAAGTAACAAAATAACATCATCCTTTACATAAAAATTCTGTCAAATTGAAACAAGGGACGGGCGAGAGTTAAGTTCATGTATATAGTCAATATAGAAATTGTCTGTTCACACTTTGAAAACAAACAACTTTTTTAAACTTAGACCAAACATTTTGAACTTTTTGAGATGTTAAAAGAATTTATTTTTTTAGTTATTATTGAAGCAATTATAAAGAAAAATTAAAGGTCACGATTTTAACATTTTTGTATCTGTAATAAAAATGTAGTAGGTACCTTTTGTAGATCTAAAATGTGTATGCATACACAAAGTTTTATCGAAATCGATCAAGATTGCTGTTGCGACGGCAACACTGAAGGTTGTACGTGCCTAACCCTGTCTTCAGTAATTTCAAAGAACGCATAAACGAAAAGCAGACAAGAAAGTACGAATTTCCGCTCCGAAAGAGCCGACCGTCACGCGCCACACGCGAACAGTTTTACCCCAACGTACGGACACCACGTGCGACGCACTAGAAGAAGCGAAAACCAGACAACCCTGCAATAAATCACGGTAATCCATCATTGACCATTGCCCACTCCTTTAGGTACACTCCTTCAGGCACACGCCTTCAAGCACACTCCTTTCATCATTTCTACAACTAATTAAAAAATGCTACATTTTTCCGCCTCAAACTACTTTCATCCAATCACGACAAAACCGAGGTAACGACGGTCAGAACGCAACAAGACTCATCAGACAATCTAGAAATCGCGAAGAAGACTAACCAGAAACTGCAAACAGACAATCATGAAATACCAAAGAGACAATTCCGAAATCGCGAAACATAGAAATCGCGAACACTCCGAAGTTGAAAATAAAGAAAATCGCAACCACTATAATTGTGTAGTTATTACGTGACTGCAATTGCAATTGCAACTGTGAGCAATAACAATTTCTAAAAAAATTATTTACATATTAGCTAATGAATTAATTCTTCTAACATCTGAAAAGAAATTTAAACCGCTTGGTCCAATTTTGAAAACGTTGTTCATTTTCAAAAGATGTTACAATATTTTTTACACTGACTCTTTTGTAATATTGTTCTTGTATATCCAATATCATACCTTTTTTAAGAAACGCTTCATAATAAAACTACCGACTGGTAAATATGCTATAATGAGTATTGAATGCATCCAAATCCATGTAGATGTTGGATCTAAGTTTGACAATGTGGTGTGGCCAAATGTTGCATTATCTCCTTGCATATTACCATGAAAATTAATTGGTAATGCTATGCATAAAGCTACAATGACCATCAAACCAGTTAAAACAATTAAATGACGTTCAAATGATATATACAGTAAGCCATCAGGTCCAGCTCGTTGTAATAGCTCTTCATCGCTAAAATAACAATGAAAAAATATTGTTTTCAATTTTAAAGTACGACAAAATTTCTGTAAACTTTTCACACACTGCATTGTACTTACGTCACTTTGAATGCTGTAACTATCCATGATAGGAAACCTCTATCTACATGAGAAAGCTGTGAATTAACAGAATTTTCTATGTATATTGTATCTGTGTCTCTACCCTCATTATCTCCATAAAATAATTCCAGCCATCTCTCATCGATTTTGTTGAGTAATGCAAGTCGTCCATAATTCCATGCCTTCTTGCGTAATAAACCAAACAAAACTACAAGTATCTATAAAACAATGAGTATTGTCATATACAGGTGTATTTCTACTACAAGTTATTTATACCAATAATTTTATGTATCATATAAGATTTAATGCACCTCATTTTTTATGTTTCATATCATTAACATACAAATAGACAAACTATGTATAAAAATGTAATTCTTACCACAAATCCAATAAAATTTAATAATAAATTTTCAGGAATGCCTGCATAAACATCAGTTATTATTGTTGTATTATGTCTTAGCATTGAAATGCACTTATCGGAAGATGGTGTACCATATTCACTAGAGCTGAAATTTCATAAAAAGAATGTTATAAGAAGTTCTTAATAAATTGACAGATTTAAAAAGAATGTATTTAATACATCTTAGTTATTCTAAATCTACACAAGTTTATAAAAAAAAACTATTTTCACATTATTGGTACAATCTAACATTTGTACAATGTTTCATATTTTAATTGAACATATAATGAATAATACAAAATACTGTGACACTCAATAAATAATATCTAATTTCTCATTAAGAAAATATTTCTTTTATTTTTAAAATAAAAGACTATAACTAATGAAACACATATATAATTTTAAGAAATAGCTTCTTTTATTTCATTAAATTTTTTTATGTTTATGTTAATTTGAATACAAGCAGCAAGATATATTTTCATGTATTTATGTTTCCTTTTGTTGCTGCAAAGATAAAAATACAGTACAAATAGAAGAAACAGTTTCTGATATACGTACACATATATATATATATGAATAAAACTTAGTATTTCATATAATATTTGTTTTTTTTATACAATATATAATATATAATATTAAAGGCATGTTAGTATACATATATTAAAAATAATTATTTCAAATTAATTGTTGTCAGTACACTGCCATTCTTATGTAAGTTATATTTTTAACTTTTTTTTTTATATTTCTGATAATTTCTGTATTTTAATCTAATTTGTACAATATCTTTTTAAACTTTTGAATTTTAAATTGTTGTTATAACAAAATTTTAATTAATGTAAGGTTTTAACATATTTCTAGTGACACAGTATACATATCAACAAATCAATGTCATTGAAAAATTCATATATTTTCGTATTATAATAGATCTGTCGTCACATTTTATAGTTTTTTAAACATTTATATTTTAAATTCAACTATATATTTTTATTATTTTCTACTCTCATTAGTCCATGCAATTTATTTCGGTTGTTATAAATAACATTATTACACCACTCACTTTCTTTTATTGCGTGTTCTTTTGCGACTTACAAGTATTTTGTTTCGATTAATTTCGTCGTTGCATGATTATTTCCTAAATTCAACCGTTCTTTTACTATCAAACACAAATCATCTACTTTTCGAAAATGAAATGTTAATAAGAATATTCTTTATGACTAATTACTCATAAAATGTGGATGAGTAATATAATCATAAAGTGAAATTTTGAGAAGATAACTTTGATTACTCAACTATAAAAACCTCCTGGAATATTTTAATATATATTACGTCGAAATATTTTTGTAATAAACAATAAACATATGTAATATAAATGAATAAAAATGTTTAGAAACTATGCATACTCTAACGTAACATTTTCATTTTTTTTGTTTATTATACATGTATTGAAGTAGAGTAGAAATGTCACATTATTTCGATGTCCCATATAATATTTTTCAGTTAACAGTATGTATGATGTCAAAATGGATAGTTTTTTTAAAATATACTAATTAAGACCTGTGATAAGATAGTGAAATAGGAATTGTATTCGACACATTTTATGGGACTAATGCGCTTACTAGAAAAGACATATCTACGTAATAATGAAGCAATTGTTTTTATATTTAACAAAAAATAAAAAATTTCTTACTTACTTAAAGGTATAATAATCCATGTTTATAAGGCGTTTATATTAGAACACGACTGTTAGATAAATACAAAGACACATGTTAGCAATTTCGTCGATTTGACACATTATACGCGGATATTGTTGCTTACTGAACTTACTAAATAGTATACGTCTTGGTATAACCTAACCTGAGCATTATGATTACGATAAAAGATAACGCGATCTTAAATCAACTAGATTTCAGTACTGACGTGGGATTTATTTCTATTTATGGAATTGCTTATATACGATAGCATTCATCATTTAAATGCTTTCATTAATCGTAGTAAATATGGTTATTTGAAAGACATACATAAAATACCATTTTTAATAAAGAACAAAATTTATTAAATAAATAAATATTTACGAATTTTTTCAAATTAACTAGCACACTTTATACACACACGCAATTTTCGATTTCTATGAAATTACATGCGTTTATATAACCCAAAAAAAAAGATTTCGAATTCCTTGATATCGTTTAAACTTTCTAAGTTCATGAAAAACTTGTTTTAAAAAATTGTAACTCGAACATTAATTTGTTATAAATGTCAACACATAAATAAGCATTTTATGGATATATAGTTGAAATATTGGAGTTTAATTCATGAATTTTCCAACTTAACAATAATTTATAGAATAAAATGAATTTGTTTATTTTTTATATCTCGTTAATTTCTTGCTGAAATTACTACATCCATAATTTTAGAAATTATAACATTTTGTTGTTTAGGACAATTTGGTTGTGCAACTCTGCGAGCCGCCACACATGAACTACCATTGAAACTTGCGTAGACTATATTATAACTAAAGTTACAACTTATTACTATTCATCTCTCATATACAATATAAATCAATGATATATTTCAATATTTTTCACAAATTGCTATTATAATAGAAAAAAAATATATACATCATTAAGGTCTTTGAAAGTCAACAAAGATCATTTATGACAAAAAAGACAAAATAAACTTACATTTACAGAAGGTATTCAAAGTGATTTTTATTGGTATCAATGCAGGACTTCAATCTTATCACGATATGATTAGTATCTTTTACACTTTTGCATTTATCAAATCACATGTTGCAATAATTTATTGCCTAAATGTATTCAATTATACTGCGTGTAGGGTGAGAACGTTGAGGATATCTTCATAAAGTAATTGGAAATACTTTACTACTACTTTTATACTACAATTTGTATTTCGAAAAATTTTCTACAATTATCATACTTTCAGAGTTATTGTAAGTTACAATAATTAATGTCTCACCCTGTATATCACATTATATGTAAAGCATTTTATCTCTATATAAAATAAATTAATCATTTTCAATCAACGCCTCTTTTATATTTTACTTGTTACAACCTATTTGTTGAAAAATTAACATTAATTCAGTTTTATTTAAAACTTTTAATCGAACTGGAATATTGATATCTTTTATTCAAGCAAATAAACAAGAATAATGGATAACAAAATTGAATGTATTATACAAAAATTAGAAACTTATTCTAAAGTTAATGAAATGTGTATAATCGTGTAAAAAAAATATTCTGTATGTAGTCGACTTTTGCTATTAAATTGAAATATCTGAACACTTATGATCGTTGATACTGATCAAATGGTTGTAGTTCCCCTGTTGTGATACAATCTAATACCCAAGATTCTTTTAAACCATTTGCATCAATTATAATTTTTGCAGTTTCTGGACGCTCGGTAATATGGCCACCTGCAGTTTTGATAAGGTCTTTCAATACATTATGTGGAGGTGTTGTACATTTTCCAATAAACAAATTTCCACAAGCAGCAAACAATTCAGGAACGTACGAAGTTCCAAATAATTGTCTATCTTTACGATTTTCCTGAAAATTATAAAATTTATGATACTTTATACACACCATTGAATGTTTTTGTATGTATACATACCAATACTGCTTTGGAAAAGTGTGTGAATTCGTATTCTTCTGGATTTAACCACGCACTATTCTCTAACGACTTCAAAACCCATTCAAGGCTGACAAGCCAACAGCCACGTATGATTCCATGTAGTATGTTTATTGTTCGTACACCCGTGGTTACAACATGCGTTGTTCGTTTTGTAACGTTTGATTCAATTTTTGCATGACCCAGAGCTTTCACAACGCTTTTAACGATATTTTTATCACTAGACAAAAAGATGTAACATTTAATGAAAGGATGTAAAAACAGATAGTTGTGAAGTTTTGAATAAAAATTTTTCTTACTCGTTACATAAACCAGTCATTACTATATTTATTCTTTGAGCTTTCTTATTTCTTAATTGTATGGAAGATTGTTTCTTTAATAACTGAAAATCGTTCAAAGAATTCCTATTTGAAATACAAGTTTGTGTTTTCACACAATTTTCTCTATTTTCTTGTAATCTCTTTAAAATATCATCGTTAGCAGTCAATTTTTTAATAATAAACTTTTTACTAATAACTTTTCTAGGTTTCTTTTTCTGTATTTTTGTATTACAGATAAAGGAATTATCATATTCCAGATGATTACTGCTTTCTACATCGCTATATTCTACACTTCTGCGCTTACCTACTGCTTTCAGTTCATTGTTTATATTCTGTTTGTTTTTTCTAGTTTTACATTTTTTTCTTAATATTGGAGGTAGTATATTTTCATTTTCCACCGGGGAAAATGTTAATAGTTGTGAAGATTCATGTAAAGGTAATAACTTCCTTTTTCCTTTTTTTTCTAATGAAATGATTGTAGAATTTTTTAAATTCTTAGTTTTTAATTCACTTTCATCAGTAGATTCTCTTATAATTATTGATTTTTGCAATTCTGTACAGGAATGTGAAGAGGAATTTTCTAATATCGATTCACTTCTACTTTTTCCTTCTTCATAATATGATTTTCTATGTTCTTTCGATGTATTTTGTTCCCTAAAAAATAGAAGATTAAAAATAATGTAACACAATTACTATTAGTTGAGGTTGTGAACAAAAAAGTGAGAATCATAATTTTAAATTATTTTTTCTGTACCTATAACAAAAATTTAAAACATGCTTTTTTGCAAACATTGACTGGTTCCACAGAGGATTCCCCTAGTAGTGGGGATAACATTTTGATAGTTACAATAAAGAGCTCTTCAACAATTACAGAGAGAGGCTACTATACCAAGATAGTTTTTGTTTTTCTGAGAACTTTGCTAATAACCTGGAATATTTCACAAGTAACAGCAACTTTAAAAGCAGAAATATTTATACTCACGCAGAAGATAATTTACTGCTGGAAGAATTGATTTCAATAGCATTTATGTTGTTGTTACTAGTATGAGAAGATAGTACATTTTGTTTCAATTGAGTTTTCAATAAAACTGAACGAGATGTTGGATAAGGAGTACATTCGACATAGCTTTGACCACATTGAACTTCATCTGGGATTATTTCATTTTTAGATGTAATATTAATTCGATCTCTACTTGTTTTATGATTTTTTGTTTCCTGAAGTTTTATTAATTTAGTACTTTCCACTTCACCTGCAGTGATGGTATCAACTTTTCCTTCCACATCATTGTTTTTATGTGCTACACTATTCAATTTCAACATTCTTCTAGTAATATTATTTTCTCGTGTACATCGTTTATTTGAAACGTCTAAAGATGTATTCATTTGTAATGAAGTACTCAATATATTTATACTGTGCTTTGTCCCTTCTAAAATTGTTGAGTAGATACCTCTTTCCTGTCTATTTTTTAAGTGTTCTTTATTATTTTCCACCAAAGATTCCTTATTTTTGCATATATCTATATTTCTATTGTCTTTACTTGACCCATTGATAGATGTGTTTACACCCAGAGAAATTTGCGATGTTCTTACACTGTGTTTTTCGAAAGAAATATTTTGTTTGCTGGACTGTATTTTGCTGCTTTGCTCATTGACTAAAGAGTTTTTCTTATTATTTAATTCTTGTTGGACAGGTGTTAGTTCCATAGATATTTCATTCTTCTTTGTTTCGGAATGGGAAACTAAATCATTAACGACATGGTGTGTTTCTGGACTTTTATCTAATATTTCATCCTGCAGCATTGTAGAACAGCCAATAGGTACTGCCATGAATATACTATCATTTTCTGACACATTTGAATCCAAAGAACATTTATTTTTGGATGAAATAGAATAATTAGTTTTATCGTGTTTTGTTTCAATAGAAAGAATGGATGCCAAATTTGAAGTACCAACCATTTGGTTAGTTTTAATTGGCGCAATGACATTGTTATGCGTTTTCTTATTCGATCCGTGTTGATCAAATGTAGAAAAATTCTCTAAACCGATACTTTTTTCATCTTTGTCCTGCAACAGATTTTTTGAATCAAATAATCGTCTTTTACTTAAAGTATGTTGCTTCCTTTGCTTATCAACATTTTTACTTTTGTGTTTATGCTTTGGTGTACCAATGATACGTTGATGTAAGCTTTTGCTTAGAATGGCTTGGGTTTTAATAGATAGCTCATTCTGTGTATCAAACATTTGTTTGGTCTTGTTTAAAATAACTTGTTTCAATATTTTGCAACTTTCATCTAAGCTTTCAACATCATTTTCTATTCTGTTTAGAACTACGCTCGCATGTTTCGTAGGAAAATTCTGATGAGCTACACAGCTAGCATTGTTGACAGACGTCTTCCTATCTCTAAAACTTCTGTATCTTCTGCTCCTTTGGGTAACATTAGAAACAATCGCAGGTGAAGGTAATTTATCAGTATATTCAATGTTCGTTTGTTTAAATGATTCATTTCCAGAATCTGTTAAGTTCGACGAACAACTTAAATTAACAGCTAATGAACTTTGTTGATATTGAAGGCTATCACTTTCGTCTGACACGTGTTTCGTTGCAATTTTGTTTTTATCTCGATTCATCATTTGCTGTTTTTTGAAGGAAGCTTTTATTAATTGGAAACTAAAAATTCATTGTTTAGATATGGACTTCATAAACGTATATCAAACATATATCAAACCACAACAGCGGCTTGCTTAATCACGTGATCGAAATTTTATTGGTCGTGCATGTGTATTCATATGTACGAAGATACGTACGTATAATCTGATTGGTTGTTTGACACACGTATCTCTATTATTGGTCGAAGCGTTAGTATCAACGAATCAGATTATGCAACAGACAAAATTAAACAAAGTAAAGTTTCTCTTTTCCCTCTGACTTATGTAGTCTTACAAATCTTTTTTCTAACTCTACAATGTATATGTGTACACTTCATTCGTAATAATCTCACAACATATGTGTTTGTATGATGATACATTTATTCTTTTAAAGCAAAGGACACGTAGAAAGGAAAAAACAATAATTGCGGCTGATACAGTTTTTATACATGTTTCTCGACTACGTGTTTGTGTCCTGCATATATTTGTTGAGTGTAAATAAACACATGTTGAAAGTGCATGTGCACTTGTGCAGAATATAGCCTAGAGAGCAGCACTCTATTATGTATGTATACATATATGTTTAATATAACTTTTTAAGTCCAACGCATAACGCAATATCTATAAAAATAATACTATTGTCTGTGATGCCTATGTTTTTAGTGTATTTGTTAAAATTCATTGTGGTACCTGTTATTATATAAACATGGATAATTTATAATTTATATTTTGAACATACATGCATTTAGCAAATACATACACACGAAAACAGTGGATATATTAAAAAAATTTTTAACTTGTATACAACGATGTAAAGTGCATATTAGATCGAGAAGTACTGCTTCAGAATAATTTGGTATGACACTTTATTTCGGTGGGATTGCATAAAATTACCCGTATGGAATATATAAAGAATAAAATGTATTTGTTCTGTTCTGAAGATAACCTCTTGAAAAAACATTTACTATATCATCGCAAACTGATAATTTGTTTGAAAGATATGTACGTTCATTTATGTATACTTATATGAATAGATAAAAAAAGATAATAATTGGAAACTGCATATATATTTATATATATGTATATACATGCACAAATAAATTATATATACGTATGGATATATATGTATATATACATATATATATATATATATACATGCATCATATATACACAAATATATTTTATATAAATATATGTATATTGTGTATGAATGATATCGTTATGCAACGGGTATGTAAAGAAGTATTTATATAATAAAAATGCAAATATTTATCAAAAGAATTAACTACTTTTGTTTTTAATAGACCATATACGGAGCCACGTGATTTTATTAGTTTTAAATATTATTGAGAGATGGAGACACTTGCTGATGGAAGGCGGGCATGTCAGAGGGGGAAGAATTGCTCGTGCTGTTTGATGTAATGCCGTGTTAGTAAGTGATATATGTCGCCTATCCATGTTGTTTAGAATTTATATTACAAGTGGTTTACTTGACCTCTAGGAAGCATCTATTAAACTGTAAACTAATCAGGTCCCTTTGCTGCTTTAAAACATAAACGCCTATACAAAATCCATAGATGGTAATTGTTTTGTCTATTTATTACAGTACAGAATATATACTAAAACAATTTTGTATAGCTATTATTACTGTATTCTAAATCATACTTTTTTTTATTAGAGTGTTTCGAATTGATATTAGTAAAAATGTATTTAATTGTTTTTTATGTAACAAATTTGATAATTCATAGAATTATTTACAGCTATATTTCACAAATACTGATTAATGTAGAATCTAATCGCAGCATTCTTTTTTGGTATCATTACTTCACAATTGAAAGTTATTAATACATTCTAATAGATATATACACCAACAAATGCTCCATTTAGATGATAGCATTCATGATATTTAACATGCTTAATGTATATTTTTTTTGTATATTTAAATTTTTCAATTTTATCCCTTGCTATACACAAACATGTAGAAGGTTTGTCATTATGTAATTTGCCGATTAAATTCTACTTTATTTTTGTTTAAAATGGTTCATTAGAAATCAAGAAGGGCTAAATATCAATTTAGTTATATGATATGTGAAAAACAAGTTTCCTCATATTTATATGGTTCTTAACACTTATATTTTCTATTTAGATGTCAAGCAAATCCCTATTGAAGTAATTATACGTGCAATGAACGAAAATGACATCTACAAAAGTTGAAGGAACTTCCACAAATTCTTTACAGCAACATTGTCCAGTTACATCTAAGACAGCAGATTCTAAACCTCTGGACACACAAATCAAAGAAGAGAATTTTATTGATGCTCCTAGTAAAGATGAAAAAGATATAGATACAGATACAAAAAGTGTCATTAAAAATGAAAGCGAAGCTACAATCTGTGATGCAGAGAAAATGGAAAATGAGGAAGAAGTGATTATTCTAGAAGGGACTAAGGAAGAAATTAAATGTAACATAGATAAAGTAGAGTGTGTTCAGAATTTAGAAAACTCAGATGTACTTACTCCTGTGTCAAAAAACAATCCTAGAATTAATAAGATTACAAGCACAAAAGAAACACCTACAATCAGAAGTGCAAATAATTTAAAAAGAAAACAACGGAATTTAACGTGAGTGTAAATAAAAGTTTTATTTTTAGTACTTCTCTTTAATAAATTACATTTATATGTTTTAATATTATTCAATCCATTCAATTTACTAAAATTAAATACTTAATTATTTTAGAAAATCTAACGCTACTTTAGGGAATTTTTTATCAAGATGAAAACTATACAGAGATAAGAATTTAATTGACTTTATAGTGTTCAAGACGCGGAGTCGCTCACCGAGGAAAATAATTTGCGAAGTAAACGAAAGAAAAGAAATACGAACGATAGATTCTGTTGGCGTTGTCACAAAGAATCTGTGGAAGCCCATTGCAGCGCGTGTCCTCGGTCATGGCATCGCAAATGCATAGGAATGCAATCAACGTCTATTCAAAATTGGATATGCGGTGAATGCGCAGCTATTTTGCGAGCAGAAAATGCAGAAACGCGTTCTACGGCAATGGCACAATTATCGGTCGATCAATTATGTTTATTATTAAAACATGTAGTCGAGAGGATGAGAGAATATCCTGGTGTGCGTATATCTGTTATATCTGTTCATACGTTATTGTACAGTGAAATTATAATCTATTATCTTTGTCACAGTCAGAACCATTTTGGAAACCAGTAGAACTTTCGGAAGCTCCAAATTATATGGATTATGTGGTTAAACCAATGGATTTGAGCCTCTTAGAATCAAATGTGCGCGCTAAATTATATGGAAGTACTGACGCATTCATGGCGGATGCTAAATGGATACAACATAATTGTATCGTCTTTAATACATGTATGTAATTTATATTTGTACAGTTAGTTAATTTAATGTTATCAAAATCATAGTAGGTAATTTGAATAACTGATTTTAAGGCGTGGTTATTACTTAGGTGGTGGCGTTTACACGGATACGTCAAAATTAACAAACGCGGCAAAACAGATGATTAAATTGGCTCGTCAGGAGGTATCAGAAATAGAGGCTTGTCCCGACTGTTATGCCCATGGAAGAAACCTACCGAGACCACAACCATCATGGTTTATCGAGCCTTGTCGTCGTCCGCATCCATTGGTTTGGGCGAAACTGAAAGGTTTCCCTTTTTGGCCGGCTAAGGCAATGCCTCGCATAAACTCTCAAGGTTTTGTGGACGTACGTTTCTTCGGGGAACACGATCGTGCTTGGGTACCACCGCGAGATTTATACTTATATTCTGAAGATCCACCTGTTCCGTTACCACGTAAAAGAAAATTAGATATGGAAGAATGTGTTCGAGAAATCACTCGACATTGTCGAAAACTTGAACTTGTGTTTGGTCAGTTTAAATTTGCACCACCCAAAGTGCAGTATAATCCACACGATCCGATGCAAATTAAATTAATGTTACCAAATTACGATCCTCTTCGCTCGAACAATTGTACATCATCAGAATTTTTAACACCTAAAAAGAAACCGTTTCTAAAGAAACGACTACATAGTAAAACAACAAAGTCAACAACT
The DNA here is from genome assembly GCA_028453745.1 of Agapostemon virescens. NCBI lineage: Eukaryota > Metazoa > Arthropoda > Insecta > Hymenoptera > Halictidae > Agapostemon > Agapostemon virescens. Next base: position 789,750 of record CM052087.1, read on the forward strand.
AGTGACTCGGAGAAAACTGATAATTCTGATACCGAAAACAAGGTATCGACAGATTGCAACAGTAGCTCCGAACAACACAAAGTCGACGACAAATTACCTAAAGTACAAGATCTTGAACAAACAAGCGAAGTGGAATTAATCTCGATGTCGAGCAACGGTTCCAGTACTTCTATGAATTCAAGCGAATCGATAATAAAAGAAGAGGACACAAGACTAAGTAAACATATGTTAGCGAATTCAACAACGAACGAAGAGGATTCAAAACCTGGTTCAAGTAAAGTTACACTCGATACAAACAGTGGAAATGAAAAGGACGTGCCGAAAAAGGTTGAGTCAAGCAAATCTAACGTTCCAATAACGGAACAAAATAATAATGCCGGAAAATTAGCGAATGTTAGCATGAAATTACCAGAAAGCTTATTGAAAGAAGGAGTAACAGAAGTAGGTAAACATTTGACAGATGAAGTTCACGTGCTCAAAAGAGAATCTTCTCTGTTAAAAGCTCATGTTAATAAAAATGAAACGAGTCAGAGTTTCACAAACTCTTTGCAGAAAAGTAATTTGAAGATTTCGAAGACTGTAGGAAAAGTTTATAAACCGAAAACCAGAATGGTTGATAAAGTAAATGCCGAGAAGGCACTAAAATCGTCTGCAAACGAAGAAAATCAGAATTTGGTGAAACAAATCGACATAATGTCCTTGAAAGGTTCCTCAAAACATCCTGATAGCGATGTTCCAATGTTGGCATCCCTGTCGATGTCACCCTCTAACAAAACTCGAATTAATGACGCTGAAACTGCTCAAATATCTAGACAAGGCTCTGCCGATCAGTCATCTGCGTTGCTGTTTACCGTAAATAATGGTATTCTCGAAGTCAATACAAAGAAACCTATTGGTAGTTCATCGATGGCTGAAAAAGAAAAAATTGAAGATGTTTCAACGATTCAGCATAGGCAATCGGAACTAGTGTCAGTTCCGCATCAAAAAAAAGAGAGCAAAGCCAGAAAATCACTACCTAACAAGACTCGTGCTTGTCCGCAGCTAATTCCACACTCGTCAACTAATTTATTATCGAATTCGATAGACTCTTTAGTTTATATGCCTGCTCATCAGACAGAAAATTGTACCGAATATCAAATGCTTCCTCCAGAAGCAGGACCAATAAGTGCTCGCTTGTATCATGGTGCTCAAGATTTGGCTAGAAGAATGGCTCAGTTAATGGAAGAGGCGTATAAAGAAGCAGCTCGAGGAAATCAAAATAGTGAGAATGTAACGTCTGAGAACCATCAGGCAACTGTCCATTTTCTAAGATTACAAATAGAACGTATGAGATGGCAACATCAACAACAATTAACTGAACTAAAGCACAATACAGGTATGTCACGTATAGTTTTATCTCTAATAGAAAAATCACTCCACCCTTGACTCTGCTGCTAAGTGTCCTAGAATAATACCTAAAATAATGTTGTAACTATTATGAGGATATCGGTTCTTGAGAGTGATATTATATCGACTTTATAACTGTTATTTTTCGGATTCGAAATTCAGAACCGAAAAATTTGTTTAAAAACTTAAACCTGATTTTTAGAGGTCATTACAGGGTCATTCCAAGGTCATACAAATATCAGCATGATATGTACCCCAAATCTATATTTTCTGTCTTTCATGTGTCTCGATATATTTAATTGTTCTCATTTAAATCGAACATACTATATATGTATAAATGCCCGATTTTTAACAGTAACGTTTAATAAGTACAGTATTTTTCAAATAAACTTATTAATCAAAACAAGCACTATTCTGTCAATGAATTATAATTTTTCTGACTGATTACAGTAAAAATGAAATTTTTTTATCATTTATACGATTATCATTTTCATTTTGTAATTTTTTGTTATCGTCGAATAACGTATTATAATTAATTACCACATTTTGACTAAACGTCATACAATAATACCGTCAGTGTGTTGTCTTCTCATTCATATAAAAATACCGTACGAGAATCGCATTGAATAACATTGAAATAAACTTGATTTAACAGTAAAATTAGATATTTTAATAAAAGCCAAATATGGAACCTTACAAATTAACTTTGTATATTAAAATGATGTATATATATACATTAAACTTGAAGATTGTAATAGTACTTTTCATTCTAAAATCAAGCATTTCATATATAACAACTTAATATATTTTGCTTTTTATGTTTAAATATAATGACAAATTTTCTGTTGCAGATCGAATATTAAGAGAAATGAAAGCAAGTTTGGAAGCCGAGAGGCTACGAGCTATCGAAGAGACTCGCAGAGAAGCTGAAGAAGAGAAATTGCGTTGCATAGAAGAAATTAAACGCAAACAATGGTGTGCAATGTGTGGTCGTGAAGCATTGTTTTACTGTTGTTGGAATACGGCATACTGTGACTATCCTTGTCAACAGTCGCATTGGCCAACGCATATGAGAACATGCGCTCAAAAACCTTCGTTTACTACTATCGTCACTAGTTCTGCTGCGAATGCAAATCAGCAGCAGGTGATGCCACGACTTATGATAAATACTCAACATGTGACGTCAAATATATGGAGGGCCTAGAGCGCATCCGTGTAAGTCCTTGAAAACGAAGTCACAATTTTCAAGCATAAACTCTTTTTCAAACTTTTTCATAATACCCAAATACACTATTATTCCATTTCCATCGCCTTCGCATTTTGTGTTTACATGTAACACAAAACAGTACTTTGTACAACAGTTTTTATAATGTAAAAAAATGCAATCAACAGAAAACAAAATAAAGAATATTTATTCACAGAGTCTATATACGCTAATGACATAAGTCACTGCCTTCGTTTCGTTTACGTTTAGTCGATGTTAGAAGTGTGCAATGTTATGTGTATTGGAGAAAATTGCAACATTCAACTTACATTGGATATGCTTTTGGACCCTTCATACTTTTAAAATTATCATTCCAATAATCACATGGCAAGGAGTTTGCACATTCGCGTGCCAATTCTTTTATACGTTAAGGCTTATTGAAGGGATATTCTGACTTTTCAAACCTAAAGAATTTACATTTTTTTCAACCTTTTTGCTTCGAAATTTACTAAACTATTTTTCAAAATAAGATTAATTTCCAAAACTACAGCCAATATAAAAAGTACTCGTATACTCTTTAGAAACGAATAACTCTTTCAATATGCAGCAAAGGGTTTTTTTTTCGAGATGTTAGAAGGATTAGTTTACTAGCTAATGTGTAAATAATTTTTTTTCAGACTTCATTGATTGCAATTCTGATGAAAAAAGAATTTTTTTATTTGTTACTAAAATATAAATTTAAAACATGCTTTTTGTAAATTTAAACGTAACAATTGTTGTTTTTTTTCGCAAGTGCGACCGAAACAATTTTTAAAATTTTATTTACACATTACCTAATAAAACAATCTTTCTAATATCTTAACAAAACTCAAGCGGTTGGTTCAATTTTAAAAAGGTTTAACTAACTGTACAAGAGTCTGAGTGTATTTAAATTCATTCCATGATTTTTTTTAAACTAGTGGTGAACTGATTGCTGCTATTGTTCTTGCCAGAATTTATCAATTATTTTTCAATTTTTCAAATAATTTTAAAAGTTTGTAATCATAGTACTATAAGCTGAGTAGAAAAATTATTAGCCTTCCGGGAAGCTGGGTTTTATATTACAACTTATAAGTATGTTTAAAGCTCGAACATTGTAACTTCTTTTATAACCTAAAATAAGATCATAAAATCAACCAAAGTCAGAATATCCCCTTACTTAATGCGTTACTTCTGCAGTCCGTCCTGACGTATTATAATCAGATAAGAAACTATTACGATTTCAGAAATTGGCTCAACATCAATTATCAGATCGAGCTAGGTGACTACTAACATAGAAAGAGATTGAAAAAATAAATAGAACGCTACATGGCTTCAAAGTGTATTATACATCAGGAAAACTTGCCAGTAAATAGATTGGTTTATCATTTCTGTGAATACAATGACATTTTTGCGATATGCAAAGGTGATTGATTGATATTACATTAAAATATTCCTAGGAAATATCGAAGTACACAATGCTTCGCATCTCTTCTTATTCCCGAATATTTGTTCTGTATTGTATTTGTGCTTGACTTAGTTTGATTAAAACTGGTAAAAACAAGTAGAAGGAATAACAAATTAACATACTATTCAGCTTCAAGTTAACCATAAGTAGTAGAAAAAAGAAGTACATGTACACATGTATGCATACAGTGTTCAGTAACAGATGCGAGAAAATTTGCAATATGGTTCTTCATAATATCAGACACAAATCAAGAGTAAAGAAATTGTAATTTTAGCTTTGTTTTTAGGATGCGCAATAATCTGCGGATTAGAAAGTCCTTCAAACAATAAAGCTAAAATCACAATAATCTCTTAATACTTAATTTTCGCCTTATATTATGTCGAAGAATTACCCCTTAAATTTTTTTCCAATTTTTTTAGAACATCTTATGTCTTTATTCAATGACAGAAATGAAAAAAATAACTTCGTAAAGAAAAATTATCTTCGCTTATGTTGTTATGGGGTTTTTAAAATAAATAAGGTTTTAATTTGGAGGCCCATCAATAATTGAAAGCTATCCATCTATAAACGTTATTTTCTGTGTTCGTACACAAAATCGTTAATATTCATATAAATGTATGAAAGCAAAGTATTCTAAGGTATACTGAATATGAAGTAAATGAGTAAGTAACGAGCAATAAATAAATATATATTACTTTCTACTAATTTGCGTATGCATTGTACGAATAATGATGTAAACTTACTTTAATTTGATTACCCATATAAGAATTCGAAAATATGCATAAAATCTCAGTCTTACTGTTCATTATTGATTTCAAATGTTTAGTTTCTGTTTTATACGGATTTATTTATTTTCTTCCCATAGTTACATGTTTATTTAGCTTTTTTGCTCTTGATCTTTCTCATGTAAAATTCAAGTTCCTTTCCTTCGAGCATGTAGCCGTCAGCACGACCGCACTGTCCAGGTCGACTTGCTATACAAGCTGAAAAATTAAGTTTTCATTTGTTCAAAATTCACAGCATTCAAGAATATTGATTTTACATTAAAAAATTTTTTTTCATTCATTCAATTGAAAAATTGCATTTATAAATGATATTGTACAATAAGATAATAATATTAAATAAAAATGCATTATAAAAAAAGGTTCCTAGGAGTTAATATATAGCAACACATAAAGATGATATTAATTAGTGATAGGACTTAAAACATTTTGAACATTGTTCATAGTTGAAAGTTTTTGAAACTCATAATAACTGTCCAGTTTTGAAAGTTTCGAATCATATGCTATACACATTGACACATACTAACACCAACGTTCTCATGGTTTCCATTAATCACAAATAAATCTGTACCATTATTTGTTATTTGAGAATAAATCTACATTTATTGTTCAATTTCAAGATTAAGTAGTACTAGCACTGCCACATTTTCATACCAACTCTTAGCTACAACTTTGTCGATATCATGAAGAAGTCATTGGATGTAGAGTAAGTGCCACCATTGAATGTTGACTATAGCATACAATTCAAGCAATCAAAATTTGTAGGGATTCCAAAGTTTTAAGTTTTGAATCAGATTCAAAGTGATTCCTATATTTTATCATTTCAGATTTTCAAAGTGTGTTAAAATTCATTACTAATATCAGCATGCTGTAGATTCTAACAATGATAATATAAAATTTAATAAATAAAAGTTGTTTCTTACCAAGTACACGTCCTGTTGCAAATTGCTCTTCTAGGGCAGGTTCTACTTTTGCAGCCCTCTGTCTGATTTTATATTTAGCTTCAGCTTTCTTTGTACGTTTCTTATTTAATACATCTTCTTCAGCTTCAGTCTGTACACAGTTATATTCTTTTTATTAAAATAGTCTGGTCTTAAAGGTACTTCGAAAGTAAACCAATTACCTACCAATTTAGCACCTCTTTTACGGCCAAGGGGTAAAACATAATGGCTCTCATACCACTGTCTGAAAGGTGTTGCGTCTATTGTGACAATTGCGTTCTTCACTAAAGTTTTTGTCCTCACCAACTCATTATTTGACGCATTATAAACAACATCAATGATACGTGTCTTCCTTGTAGAGCATTCAGAACCCCATGAAAAGTTCCCTGTGTCCAAACGAAGTGCCCTGTATTTCTTGTTACCACCTCGTGTACGTACCTAGTTTGAAAAATAAAAAAGGTGTATATAAAAGTTAGAGTTATTTTAAAACAAATCAATTCTATTGACTAATTAATTTCATTCAGTACGCTGTGAGATTAAAGTCTTCACAACTTTCAGAGTAGGTAAAGGTATTCATCATTTCATAATTTAATAATATTATCTTACTTGACACAACAAGAGATTATAGTTTAAAATGTTTTTTAATCATACCGTATGTATACGTTGAGGTCCAAGTTTAGTATTTGCAGCTGGACGACCCAACTCAAACTTCCTCTTCTTTCTAATAGGTTTTCTTTTACCACCAGTCGCTCGTCTTTTATGCCAGTGATCACGAGAAATACCTACAAAAGATTAATTTCTTTACATTTGTTTTGCACAAAATTAGAAGATGCAATACATTAACAAAAATCATTGAAAATGAAAAGAATAACATTCACACGTTGTCCTGTGCTGAGGACAGTGACAAAGTACTGGTCAAAGCAGATAATAAATAAAGTTTTAAGTTATTACGTTATTATTATCAAAATAATATATATATCAATTAAAGCAGTAGATTTATCTATACACTACCGATACATAAAAATTAATTATTTCTAAAGAGAAAATACGGATTGAAAACGATAAAAAGATATACTATATAAAATTGAACGCCCTTACCCATCGTGCCTAAAGTGCAAAAGAAACTTGAAATTACAAAATGCTAGTAAGGCTGTACATACTTCCGGTGTCACGAGAGAACTTAACTGCCCTCTTGGAATAACAAGGAGAAGTATAAATTACAGTAAACTCGAATAGGATAGCTATTAACAAAGATTTAATATTAACAGAAGAATTAATACCTTTTTAAAAGTAGTATTAATTTTTTAATCTTTAATCATGTTGTGATTACTTACTACAAAAAAGAATTCTATTAGGCAGTTCGTTCCTACTTGTAAAAAGAATAATTGATTCTTTTCCGACCAATTCTTTAGTAAAGTCTTAGTCCAAAAGGTCGGGATGTGAAGAATTGATTTAAGAAATTAATGTTTTCGTTGAAAGAATCGATTGTTTGAAAAATTGAATCGCAATCAAACATCCCTACTCTGTTTTCAGATTCGCAGCAAAATGGCGCAGCAGGTGGATATGAGATTAGTGTTCACGTTTGTTGCCAATCTGCAGGCAGATTAGTTACCAAGAGACTCAAAAATTTTCTAAGGCATTTGTATATACTAATTATGAGATATACAATATAATTAAATTAATTATTATAAATTTAATTAGAAAAATAATGTATAAGAAGTTACTAAAATACATGTTAGAAAATATATCGTTTTCAGTTTTATATATACCTGCATATACCTATAGCCCTAAGAATTAAATTATTAACTTATATATTTTGAAATAAATAATGTAATTAAGATTATGCTATAAACTAAAAAAAAGTTAATTTCATAATTCATTACGTCAAGCGACATGTACTATTTAGAAAAAAAACACAAATATATTATGAGAAATTTTGAAATACTCGTCATTGGAAAATTAGTGAGAACGTATTGAGTAAACCTACCCATATTAAATTTTGTCGAGAAGTTCTGTGGCGACATCTAAGCTAACATAAGTAAACTCTAGCCGATTAGATCGACCGTTTTTACCATTGTACATTGCGCATTTTCATATCTCGTGAAAGATACATATATATTTGGTAAAGTACAGTTACTTCTTGTGAAATCATTGTTTATGCTTCAGTGGTAGCTGTTATCACAGAAATTCAATATGGTGCCCGTTATTGAATGCTTTATGTCGGATATCCGGATTTTAAAGTAGAAATAGTATCAATAGGTGAATCAGTTTACCGTAATTATGAAAATTCGATTGAAGAGTGTGTGCTATAACGACAAACTCTGATGGCACATCGGTGTTTTGCATAGAAAACTAAAATTAATACTATCCGAGTCATCCTGTACATACTACCTTAAGAAGTGGAATTCGTGCAACGGAGATCTAGGAAAATTGAGAAAAATGGAAAGCGTACAGTTGAACAACGTTACGGATACTGTCGAAACGGAGGCTGAATCAAGTAACGTCGAAGAAGAATCGGAAAATTCTGTAACGGATATCATGAATTTAGATATTAAGTCTCGATTGAGTCTGGCAACTAGTGATACGTATGAAGAACCACGAACAAACGGAATGCCTCGACAAGGTCATTTCAACCAGCACGGTATGACAAATGCATATCTAAATATTGTCTTTGACAAAATGATTAAATGAACTGTGTAATCATTACTGAATATTAAGTAACTAGGTTGAAAGTAATTTCATTATGAAATTCCTGGAGTATGTACAGTTACATGATTGATATTTCATTATTGACACAATACAAATCATATTCTTACAAATTTATTTATACTTTATTCTTGTTGTATGTATTTAGACGAAGCAAAACCATTGTCTTCAGAAACTGATGATAATAACATCCAGTATGTTAGCTATACAAGCGAACTACAGATGCCTGACATTATGCTCTTGATACAAAAAGATCTGAGTGAACCTTACTCCATTTACACATATAGATATTTCATTCATAATTGGCCAAAATTATGTTTTCTGGTATGTATACCTACTCACGTATATTAAAGAATATTAGTATTGATGCTTGATCTTTTCGTCTAAGACAAATTAACCGCATTTTCACTTGTTTGCTCTCGTATGTGTAAAATGTAAAAATAGTAAACCAACATTTCAGGCGCGAAAATATAATGCAACAAGAAAGTGTAAGAACTTTTAGCTAGTTTTCGTTGGATTCCTTTGTCTTGCAGGTATAGAATTTACAGAAAAACTCTTGCTTTTTGTTCGTCAAGGCGATGTATGGTGACAAGTGTATTGGTGCCATTGTCTGCAAACTGGATATCCACAGAAAGGAGATAAAACGCGGATACATTGCAATGTTAGCTGTTGATGTGAAATATCGAAAACGGAAAGTCGGATCCAGTCTGGTAAGAAGAGCGATACAAGCGATGATAGAGGACAACGCGGACGAAGTAGTTTTGGAAACGGAGATCACTAATCGCCCAGCGCTACGTTTATACGAGAATTTAGGCTTTGTACGTGACAAACGATTATTTCGGTATTATTTAAATGGTGTGGATGCTCTACGATTAAAATTGTGGCTCAGATGAAATTCGTCTGTATATTTGTGTCAATAAACGTTTCGATAATTTTCACGTTGATCAACGGAACACACAGAGATGGGAGAGAGAAGAACAAAGATCATTTGTATTTCGGAACTATCAGAAATACGTAACGTTAATGCCAGAGAGATTATGCGCACAATATATTTGCATTAGAGCTGATTTAAAGAGTAAATTTAATTAATCAAATTTTCCTTCACGCTTCACATTGTTGATACCAATAAAAATGATCGTTATCCGCTTTGGTGAAATACGATTATTGATTCGGTTTGTCGCGAGTAATTGTTACATATCTATTCAAGACTACTCCCTTTGGCATTAACCTACCGCTCGTAGCTGGATAATGCGAGGCTAGGCGATGACAGCAAAGAAAATAGACGAAGCGACAAATGTGGGCGTACACCGTGCGATTGACCCGAACGTGAACACTCAGTTTCAGAAAACTGACGAAAATTCTCCGGATATTAGCGCGTCTACAAATACACGTAAATAAACGAAATATCAACGTACGTTTATTGTATCGGATACTATATATTTCGAGATCGTGTAATCACGATGACAATAGTACGAGTATCCGGTACAGGAAGTATATAGAGGCGTCCATATGTAGCGCGTGTGTACATACACCCGGGCACCCGGATGGAAATGAACACGAGGAAAAGAGTTATTGTTTGCCAAATGAAAATATTTCAAAGAGAGTACGTCGCACACGATTAACTCCAGGATCGTATTCATTGCTGTTTACATATTGTATTTACCTTTGTATAAAAGAAACGCGAACCTGGTTCGCGATGTAACTATTAAAATGTGTAAAAATGTTAATAAAAATACAGAAATGTTTTTAGACTCGACCATTTTTTCTCTTTTCCCGGTGAACGTGTTTCGCGCGAGAAACTCAAGCAAGGAAAAAGAAAAAGAGTCTGAATCGGTAATTCTTTCGACTCCCTCTTGGAACTGAACTAATTATGGTTTATTTCTGCTCCCTCTGCTCCAGCCAGTATCCTATTCTCTCTTCCCTTTGGCCCATTTGTCTCCCGGCGAGCGTCTCGTTCTTCGCGAGGTAGACTCGGATTACCGCAATCGTTTGCCAGGATAATGAGCAGTACTTGTAGAATTGAAATCGGAGCTGGCCAGAAGGGGAGAAACGGTCGCCCACGAGGATCCTCCTGCGTGTGGTTGTTATTACATGTACACGGTGGCGTTCATCGATTTTTCGAGCGATTTTCATATCGTACTCTTTCCACCATAGAACATAGATGGAAGCGATAAAAGAAACGAAGGTATTGTTGATCGATCAATCGTCCGTCGTTTGGATCATTGATCAACTGTATGAGTCGCAGCAGGTATTACTCGATTATTTCTGACCGTGTGGTTGCGATGCTTCCCAATAAAAGAGCTGTTAACACGAGAGTCTCGCTTCTTTCTGATAAACAAAGTCGTTTCTGTAACACGCCAGATACGAAATACTATCAACGTCTGTACATACACAGTTATCAAACAATGACAATAATAAAACTGATGTGTCTGGCGCACAATAAAATCATCTTTCTTGTGTTGTAATTTTTTAATGTACAAAACCGTTAACATATATTCTCGATAATGCGTATGGTAGAGCAATGGTTGTTTTTGTTAGAAATTGATCATTTCCAATTGGCATCGAATGTTGTCGGTGTTGGAATCAAGTGAAACAACATCGATACGGCTGAAAGGTGGACGCTGTTTTAGGGCAGAATCGCGGAACTAAAGGCACAAAGGTAAAGTACGAACGACGATAAAGAACGATAGCGGATAGCGTACGATAGTGCATGATAATGGAAATGTAAAGGTGTCGGTGAAAGCAGCTCGGCAACCCAACAATAATGTAGATACGTGCATGTATTACACATGCGTGTGCACCGCGATGAAACGGATAAAGGAAGAGTGTGTGCACGTTGTGGAGAACAATCGATCGCGATGCTTTAATAATAATACGATTTTATTTCGATCCTTTTCGATCCACGAGGGCAATTGTTATTCTATTTACATAGTGGAACACTACTTGAGGTAGTCTTAATGGCGTCATGCTTGTCGGATACCGTAATTCTTGTTGGTAAAACAAATATAAACAGTGGGGAGTGCTAAAACTAACTGTTTCTAGAACTTCGTTAATTTTGGCATCTGTTTGCTCTGGTATATACGGAAATACATATGTTTAAAGATGCAGAGTAACAGTTAGTTAGACAAAGAGAAATTCTTTTTGTATTTCCAACTGAAAAGATTAAAAGAAAACTGTTAGGCTTGCGTAATTTTCTACGATCTCCTATACTTCAAGAAGAGTACAAGAACGTCGTTGGAATACGTACCCGTTCAATATTATTTACTTAAATGTTTTAGGAAACGTACAAACGTTTTTATCCTGGAAATTAAACAACGATACAATTTATTCTTACAAAAATATATGCTAATAGAAACATACGATTCTTTCGGATCTCGTCGACCTAATCCAGACCAGATATCAAAATACAAGGCAACGAAACCGTCGGCCATTTAAGTAAAATGAAACCATAACTCCTAGCGATGAAATAAGGACCATTGCTTACGCGAACCTATTTGAAGTTTTCCGTAAATCCACAAATTCAGAAACTATCAGAACTGTAAAACAAAAAGGTCTTTCTAACGGAAAAAGTTACGTTCAATGTTTCCACTGTGATAATTAAATTCCACAATACGCCTATAAAAAAGCTTTCTCGCAAATACAGGGTGCGGCACCTAAAACAGGTCATCTGAATAACTCGCTTGCTTTTGAAGATAGAAAAAAAAGGATCAGACCAAACTTACTTGATGTCGAGGAGCTCGTAATCTGATGTCATTAATTTTTTTATAGGTGGAGACGTCAAGGAGATATGAAGGTCAACTCTGTTTTTTTAAATGGAACGGTATGGTTTTTTATTTACATTCTGATAGTGTATTTCAAGACGAATACAATGACCTATTATGAAGGTCATTCAAGGTCACGCAAGGTCAACTGCAATAGAAAATAAAATGTCTCAAAGCACTTTTCAAATACTTTTGTCTCTTCTCTGGTTGTTGGCATACTGCTCTTTTAAGTATTGATAAGGGTCGCAGAACATAAATAAACATACCATCACATTGTATGCTTACCTGTATCCAGAAATGTTATTAGTAGTTTGACTACCGACTAGAGTACGACTTCGAAATATTCAATCTGAGTGTTCAATTTTCAAGAATGCGTTACACAATAGCAGAGAAAGTGGAAATGGTTATCATTTATGGTGAATGTCATAGAATTATGAGGGAAGCGGTACGTGTGTATGGTGAAAGATTTCCCGATCGTAATAATAGACCTTCACTTTCTGTCTTTACGAACATTATAAAAAAGTTTCGAGAAACTGGAAATTTGTCAGGCAGTATCATCAGTATTGCAACGTTTTAGATTATGTCTCAGTGTTCAAGGTCGACATTTTGAACACTTGAAGTAGCAGTGAATACGTACATAACATGTTACATGTAAATCGTCGTAGTGTTCGAAGAGTGTTTTGAGACATTTTATTTTCTATTGCAGTTGACCTTGCGTGACCTTGAATGACCTTCATAATAGGTCATTGTATTCGTCTTGAAATACACTATCAGAATGTAAATAAAAAACCATACCGTTCCATTTAAAAAAACAGAGTTGACCTTCATATCTCCTTGACGTCTCCACCTATAAAAAAATTAATAACATCAGATTACGAGCCCCTCGATATCAAGTAAGTTTGGTCTGATCCTTTTTTTTCTATCTTTAAAAGCAAGCGAGTTATTCAGGTGACCTGTTTTAGGTGCCGCACCCTGTATATTGTGATTGCAATGATGATGAAAAATGTGAATGTGAAAATACGACCCAAGATGACAATCGCATCATGTGACAGTCACAACGATTGAAGTTAATGAAACAATTATCGAAAATTAAATTATATCTTCCTTCAAGTACAGACTTGCTTGTACACACATACATATCCACAGCCTTTTAAAAAATTGTCAGGATAAAGACTAAAAATGAAATATAATCGATGCATTGCATAATTGACGTTACATTTATACAATCTATATCACAGTACTAAATATATTTGTATAGCGGAAATAAGTTTCCATAATTCAATCACGGACCGCAACAAAATTAATTAAACTGGGATTGCAAAGTAAGGATACATCATATTTGAGAGATGCCAACAAAGTTGGGCTCGCTCGAATTGGCTCGCTTAATGTTTTCATACAGTGTGGGTGCCTTAGTTGTAACAATTTTTATTTGTTCCGGTATCTCAATTTTGAAACATTCGATCTCGACATGTGTTTCGTGTTCATTCGCGGCTTATGCCAGCTCATTCATAAGTTGCTTGGTTTTCGAAATGTTTATCGAAAAGATTTATTACCTTGACGACATGTTACGCTTGAAACTAAAGTGGATCCGCAATTTGTTAGCGGCGACGCAATCTCTGTGTTGCCAATACCTTTCATCGAAACCCCATCGACCGACAGCTAACAGATAACGTAATCGGTTTCGAGAAGGGATACCCTTATAGCTTACTCGAATCGATAAGAACAAGCTTTCAACGGAAAAATGGACCGCAGACGTATCCTCGATTTTCATTACTCTTCTGGTCAATTTACTGGCATGCATGCGAAAAAATGAACAAAACTGAGACTGTAAAAGCGTGGAGGTAAATGGAATTAAATGGAAGAGAAGAGTAACAAAATTGAGGGGTGGATCGAGTGAAATGTAGCTCGCAGGGTACAATTAACCCTTTGCCTTATAATATCTGATCAGATGTGCTGCTAAGCTTTAGAATTTAATTTAACACTCGAATGGCGGGATTACTTTACAACTATAGAATTGACGATGCTCGAGAACGTTCACAACTTTATTCATCGATATGTATAAACATTTTTTAATGTACATTTTCTATCGCGAGTTATTCGGTCAATCGTTGATCGTCGAGTCACTTAATTTTTAAATAACGATTCTAACATAATCTAGGTTGAAATGTACCCAGCCTCGAAGAGGTAATAAATATACTTCTTCTCATCCGGAGAAATGCGACACTTAATTCGCGAGAAATTCTTCTATAACGAGAAAGTCAAAGAGGAAAAAAGTATCGCTTACCACGATATAGTATTGCCTAGTTTCAACGTAGTGTCACAGTGTTTCTTCTCCGAGTTCTGCGGACGCGTTGGTAACGGTTGCCTCGAAAACATTTAATTCGCAACCCTCCTGAGTGGGTATTCGGCTCTGAGTTTGACTCGGGAGCAACGATTCCTGGAGGGTGTTGTTACCGTTGCACGTTTTATCGATTCCAAATCCTTCGACGCTTTTTGGAGCTTGATGTTCGATCATAGTTCTCGAAAAGAATGGAAGTACCTTGAAAATAATACATAACAATGAAAGATGAAACTCGCGGTGCATTCACCAACGAAATTCGATCGTTTAACGTCTACGTCTATGCGAAACATTGTCTTTACGTATGCGAGTATCTCTGTTTTCTAGAATTAAGTTATGCGTTGGCTGTCGCATCGGTCGCATGTGGGTGACACAGTTGTTTGTTGTCTTTAAAAATGACGTTTATCATAATTATTTCCGTAAAACGAATTCCATTATGATTTATAGAATCCTATAAGGTCAAAAGTGTCGGGCAATAACTTTGACTCTGATCTCATTAATTACAATACTCTGATTTCGAGAATCTTTTTCAGCGATAACAACTGTCGTATTATTAATCACGGAAGCATTAAGCCTCGCTGTGCATAACCATTGTTTTAAACGTGCAGCGACGCAATTGCGATCTAAATCACTATAGTATATACTATATCTAAATACACTATAGTTATAGTATTTCAAATCGCAATACGGTCGTTACAAGTTAAAAAGCGGATGCGTATAACGTGTCTAAATTGAATTAGACAACGCACACTTGTTCGAAACGTAAATTACGGCAAACGTGTATAGCAATTCAAACCGCAATTACGTTGCTGTAAGGTAGCCACACGTTGAAAAAAAAAGAGCGGATGTGTACAGCGAGCAAATTGAGTTTGAAGAACGGAAGCTTTCGAGAGATTGCTTCATCGAAGAAGAAAGGAGACACCGCGAGTATAGCTCGGACAAGAGAAGCAGTTCTCGAAAGACTTTTATCTTCCTTTAGACGTGTAACGATACGAATTTCGTTCTAGAAATATTGTCAGATAATGTATACATGTGTGTGTCTGTGTGTATGTGTGTATCTGGTGTACATCGTTCGCATGCTTGTTGTTCGTTCGTTCGATCCCTTTTACGATTCGCGAAACGTTCACTATATTTTCTTCAAGCGAGACGTAAGGGAACGGAGAAAAGAAACGAGGATGTGAATCGAAGAAACCAACGATGGGAACGATGGAACGAGCGAAAGATCGTGTCGAAGTTGAAAGGGTACACAGCCGGTGGTCTGACGATAAGTTCGTACTTGCTTAAACTCTTTCCGAAAGTTATCGTTGAGCCAAGCGTAAAGGAACGGGTTGTAGCAGGTGCTGCTCATGGCGAGACAATGCGTCATGAAAAAGCAGAGTCTGTAATAGGTCCAGTCGTTGGTCGGCGGATAAAAATCGTCGACGATGTTGACGATGTTCAGCGGCAGCCAGGAGACACCGAATATCGTGACCATTGCTATCAGCATCCGGTTCGTCCGTTTCTTTCTCTCCCTGTCGGCTTCCTCTCTCTTGTTGGACTTGGTACCGGGTTTCGACCTGGCTCGATCCTTCAGTTTAAACGAGACGCGGGTGTAGCAAAAAGTGATCACGAAGAAGGGGACCGCGAACTGAAGCATCGAGGTGACGGAACTGAAAATTTTGCGGAATCGTTCGCTCGGCCAATGCTCCTCGCAATAGGCATGCGGATCGCCGTCCAGATGCATGTAGATCCCATAGGGCATGGTGACCAGTAGAGCTACCACCCAAACGCCGAAGATCACGGCCAGGCAAACCTCGACTTTCATGCGGGGATGAAACGGATGTATGATCACCATGAACCTGTCGATCGCGATGCTCGTTAAGGTCAGCGTGCTCGTGTACACGCTGACACCTTGAGCGTACGGGACCAAATGGCAGAGCGTTCTACCGAATATCCAGCTACCGAGGAACGTATACAGAGGTGTGAATGGTACCGCGAGCACGCAGAGCAACACGTCGCTCAGCGCCAAATTCGTGATGAACAGATTCGTCACGGTCTGCATCTGACGGTTCCGTATCACCACGTAACACACCAGAACGTTACCAAACACGCCCAAGACGAAGATACCACCGTAAAACATAGAGAAGACAACCTGCACCATCGTATTCGAGATCACGTCGATCTCGCCGCTCGAATGAGTCGAGTTGCCGGTCCAATTTGCTTCCTCGTGTCCACTGGCCATCGCGACGTTCATCGTCCTTCTTTTTCTCAAGGGGTTTTGTTCAGTCTTCGGATTTACATCGAACGTTTCCTGGACCGGCAACGATGTCTCGCATGCTCGGTTAGAGCAAACTTACGAGTGGACGCGGAAAACGCGCGGCAACTGTACGCGAGACAGCGGCTCGACGGATTTCGCGCATCCCACCGATACTAGTCCCTTTTTTCCTAGAAACTAGTCGTTTCCGGCAATACGGTTCCGCCGAATCGAATAAGCTATCTTAAAAATAGGAAAATCTGCTGTGTCTCGAGGCTAACCAGTGGAAAACAGTCTCCAAAAATAGCACCAATCTCCGTGCTCGCGACTCGTCCGTTGCCTCTTTTTTCCATCGGGAGCGTGTCGATTTTAGCTGCCGGGCTTCGACAGAACCATCCTCGGGTTCGCGCGCGTCATCCCGTTCGGGAGAAATATACGCGCACAGCGCACGATCACTATACTTTATTTCGTTCCACCTGTTGCCCGATCTGTCGCCGTTCGGTGTCTCTTAATTCATGTTGGAAAAGAACTGGGGACGATGATACCAGTCGTCTTGGAGATCACGATTGATATGATCATCTGCCGAGGATGCATTTTTTAAAAAGAAAACTATAAAAGAGAACACTGAAGAACGATCGATCTCCTTTGACTTTGAGTTCGATCAAAGGAGAAAAACGAAAGTGTTGCGGAATGAATAATGGAGAAGCGTGAAAGCAAAAGTCCGCACGGTATTGCAGATCCGACGAAACGAAATGTATCCGCCGCCGGGCTTTTCCATCGACGACTGAGAATGGAAAATCGCTGGAGAAGCGAACCGGTCGAGCCGCCGTTCCTTCGCGCAGGCGTTCACATTACACCATCTGTCTAGGATACTTTTCACTTGGCTTCCTTGTACCTGGCAGCTTTCTTTTCGAGATCATATATACACCCGGTTGGTAATCTTATGTATTAAATAGTCGTTCCCCGCCTTCGCCCAGCGGCATTGTTTACGTCAAAGGCTCTGTACAGGAAGAAATCAGACTTGTAAAATACAGTAATTTATTAAATCGTTTATCTTTCTGGTTCTCATGATGAATCATCGAGTGTAAAGCATTTCCATTACCTTATATGGTACATAGCTATGCAACAATTTCGTCGCTACTCTATTTAGATGTATACATAATACCTTGTCACCTACGCGTGTCCGTTACCGACTATTTTTGTTGTTTTTTTTTTCTTATTCGTGTACCTGCCTTTATGTATGCATATCTGAACATATGTACAATAGTTGAATTGGAACTTAAATTACATACATCTTCTTTCATGCGCAGTGTATCGTATTCATTTATTCTACAATCGGTTTCGTAAAATTGTTCATTTCACTTGTGTACGTCCAGTCATTCGCGGTTCTTTCGCACCTCCCCCCTCCCGCTCATCCCCCGGTCCTATGTTCATCGTCGTATTTCGCACACTTTTACCCTTCGAGCAGGCATCGCTTCTATTATTCTATATAGTTCCAATTCCATTCTATGCACTTACAGCATTTTGCGCCGACGTGGACGAATAAATATTTACGCGCGTACATTCCCGATATATCTCGTGGGACGCGTGCACGAATACCGAGTTGTTTAACAAATTCGAGAAACGCGCGTCAACGGAAGCGTCTCGTTAACTTCCGGATCGCCAATTAATTGGAGCGTTCGCAGAATTTCAATGATACACATCGCACACGGGTATACAGTATACAGTACACGCAACGATACGCCAAAAATATTGGAACACAATCGAGGCGACGCTCGACGCGCATGGGTATATCGCTACACAAAGTAACATTCGGAAAATCGATGCCCGTATAAAAATATCAAACTCGTGAAGAAAGACGCGTCTGTTTCTTTGAATTCGATCAGCATCTCGCTTTTTACTATTTTATCCCACTCCCGCATGCACGCGTACATCCGATTATACGATCAATGTCACCGTTGCACTTCCGTTACAATAACGGTAAAACACGCGGGGGTCGTTTTCGCCTCCCATGGAATTGTGCTTTTTTCTTGCGTGTTCGCGATAACGTACGAACACGTATTTTTTCAACGTAAGATATATAATTGCGTGCAGGTCCGGAATCGATTGATTGGCGAGAATCGCTTTGCCTTGAGTGCTTAACGTTTACAGTCATTCGCAGTTCGATTCGATGCGAACGTTACGACGAATTTCAGAGGCTTATGAACGAACAATTAGACAGATTGCTGAGAGAACGTTATAGGAAACACAAACACACAAACGAAAATAGGTTTCGTTTCCAATTTTGACAATTATTCTAGTTTGACGAAAAGGAAAAAGCAGGTCTCGAAGTAGAAATTTCTTTCGTGATGATCGAAATTTTTTCAAATGTTCCTCTATATTTACAACACTATCTCATACACGTGTCAAACTTGTTGAAAAACTGTTTGCCCCGGAAACAAATCTTTCCTCTTCGAGTTCTATTTCTCTCTCTCTCTCTCTCTCTCTCTCTCTCTCTCTCTCTCGATTCGTTTACTCTTACTTTCATTCGCTACGTAGTTCACAAAGTCTCTAAAGTATGCGTCGAATTAATGAACAAACAACGTCGCCGTTTTCACTCAATACAAATTATTATACAGTTTATTTACTATATTCTAACGGTTTTTCTTTTCTTCACTATTGTAAAAATTTGATACGAAGGCATGAAACTTTCGAAAACTCCATATACACTACTTCGAATATCTTCGTGCGAGTAATTCGTAATGTTTTGAATGCCACGATATCAAATTTCTCTCGACATTATCATCCCAAAACCCATAAATTGTCGTTTGCCATTGTTACACAATTGCTTACACCATTGTTTAACGCGCGAAATATTGTAATATTTAATAATTAGGTTCAATACGAAACGATGTATTACGATTTAACGATGGAAAACTCTTCTCTTTGTTTTATTTATATTTGTTAATCACAAATGATACGCGTGTTCCAAATTTGTAATTATCGACTGTTCGTCATCTACAACAGCCATTTAATTACTGGACTATCTATGAAGTGAATAACATTCTCGTTTAGATTTTTTTTCTTCTGACCGATATGTCACAATCCCGATAAAACGCAATGTCTTTCTTACATACATATGCAAATTCTAGTTTCATTTTCAAGGACTAACAATATCTGGCGTAACACAATAATCATTCAAACATGTATAACAAATCAATTGATTGCTGATCGAAGTTTTCTTTTTAAAATGAACAACATACGTATATGTATTATATGTATTAACAAATAACACACTTCTATCAGTCGAACAAAACTTTTCGAGAAGTAAGAAGGACAACTATTTCTGGGATTAGATTACGATAATGTGGAAACACGAAATTTTTAGTTAACTCTTGCGCTACTGGGAGCGATGACGTTTGAATTCCCAAAGCAATAAAAGAACATTTACTATTTAATCGATTAGTAGAAGCTAACATAACAAATTGCCTACACGGAACAAAAAGAATCTAGAAAGACATAATGGTCGAATATACAATTCTTTCTTATCTATTATAGAAATTTTACAAACTTTTCAGATCCAAGTAATCATAATTATTTCAAGTATCACTCTGTAGTTCTCTTTGCGACATTTATTGTCAGTACAGAACTGACGTAGACATACGTTGCAAATGACATACTTGAAACATGCACGCAAACTACGCGATTCTCTGTGCTTCTAATTTACTAACTTCTAATTTCTAATCTCCAATTTTCGGCTAATAATCGTAGCAGAATCAGAGAAACGAATACGAGTCGGTTTTATGCGAAAACGTAAAACGAATCGATTTGATCCGGCGAGAAGAAAGTAATATTCTTCAGTTAATTAAACACTGACTGTTAATCTTCTTTATTTAAAATATTATGATTTGCGTTGTAGATGCATTGCGCTAACGAGTTTTCGCAAACTGTTACAATTAAATAGATAATGTCTCTTTGATCAATTTTTTCATTGTATTACCCATTGTTGTACTCGATGGACTAGACGTTGTGAAGGATAATTTAAACAGATAAGGCTGTATATCTGGATATGATGTATCAAAGATCAGATCCAATTCAGCTTGATTCGGCATTTTAGGAAGATAGTCATGTCGGTTCATTACTTCTGTTATGTAAAGAATCTTGTCAGTTAACAGGTCACCAACTTTTTCTCTACATATTTGCCTTTCGTGCTCTGTTGCTAATTTTATAAGTTCCAAACGTACAGTCCACACTTCCCATGGTATGCATTCTGGTTGAAATGGCCAACGATTTTTCTTCTTTTGAAAGAATTCCAGGGATATTTGACCAGAACCTGGACTATCAGTGGAACGTAAAGCTTCTGAAAATCCTGATATTTCACGTTTCAGAGTTTGATCCAGATGTACCGAGGAACAACAAACATAAGTAAAATCAATAAAGTCACAGTCGACGTCTTGGTATCCTACTGTGCCAACTGAATAGCTGCCTTCTTGTTTGTACTTAAATTTCCCAAGACTTCGATGAAAAAGAACACTGTGAAAGATACTTGCTACTGCTTCGTCCACTTGTCTGCCCTCCATGCTTAATTCAAATAGTTGAGTTCTTGCATTCATGGTGATTCCTATACAACAAAATTTGAACATTACGTTAACGATAGAAGTGGTAGATAGAAACTTTCAAAAACGAGGTAAGAAATTTAATATATGTCCTAAATAACATTCAAGGTTTTCACATTTAATTCATTATTTACATGAATGATCTATTCAATAAAAATATCAAGATGTAAAAAAAATACATTTTAATTTAAAAGCTCAATTATAAACTAATTTCTGAGCATTTTTATCATTATTATCGTTTGTATAATCACATTTTTTTAATCATAATATAGAACATAGTAAATATAATATTTAAATCACAATTGCTATCATTCGGTACGATAATAAACAAAAATCATATACGGCTTTAATATACGAAACCTAAGCAACAGATAGAAATGAAAATAAGAAAAATCTAATTATGTCGATCAATTCTAACCTCGTAAAAGTAGTAGATACGATGATTATCACTGGAGACTCGTTGCGATACTGAACGATATTTGGTCATCTTTTAGTTGTAGAAAATAGTCCAGTACTTTGAAAATACAATTAAATGATCGATGAGTAACGTCATAGAAGTATAACTTGTTAGACTCTTTAAAAACTCCGGAAGCAGAATATTCGACATGTATACATTTATATCGAAATTATATGAACATTTATGAGTACGATTTCTCACTTCTTCGAACACTTTACTTGCATCTTTATTCGCAGCAATTAAGGAAATGTTGTTAAATCTTTGAGAAATAAGTGTTGCTCAGATTTTTTAGGACAACTTACTTCTCTGTTCGTTTCTCTCGCTTTGACAGACGTATTTTAATTTTCTCGTTTCTCGTGAAAAATACTCCAAAAAAGGTGAATTTTTAGTCGCTCGATGATTATCATCGGTAGCGCATTCACGAATCTGATTAATTCTTCCATTAAGAATTTCTTTAGACCGTCTTTCCTTTGAATACCTACAGTATCATTTCCACCACTGTTTCAACGCCGCTGCCACTGCCACCACTCTACAGACGGACTATTTTACCGTTCAAACTCATTCGTCATCGTGGCAATTTCTGCTTTCTTATTTCCCACAAAACACATTTCACTTTATTCTAACCTTTTACAAAGAAATTTACTCACACGAGACGCTTGTCGCATAAAAATATTTCATCAGTCTCAACTTCTATACTCTATAGAAAATGTTCGTCTGTAAACAATAACAGCTGTTCTTGTTGCACGCGCCATGTTGCAACTGTATATTCGATTCCTCATCAATGTATGTGTTGCATGTGCCTTTACGCTCATAGTATTTTCCGTTTCGTGTACATACTTACAATTAGATGTACACACACTGATTCCCCGTTGTGTATTATTTTTTTATTTTATTTCATTCAGATTTATTTTACCGATGACAAGATGAACACGTGTATAATTTTAATTTTTTTCGTATCGCTATGTGAAAAAAGCTATGACCACTTGTGTTTATTTTTACTTCGAGATAACGATATCCTGCGAGTAACAATTGAGAAACAGTTTTTTAAAGTTTCTCTTGCTATGAAACTATTGAAATTCATATTATTTTTGTGACATGTAGATTTCTAATTACAATTTAAGTACAAATATTTAAAATTTTGACGTTGCAATATGATTGTATTTATGAAACCCAAAATCATAAGTTTCAATAAACGAAAAATTCATGTCTCTCGCAAACCAGGATTTATCGCATTGTTATTGTTCAGTCGTAAGTTGTAATTATTAATTATTTCAACATACCAAACATAAGGAAATTTTAATTGAATATTTTTTCTAGTGTACGCTATTATTTGTAAAATATCTATACGTTTAAAGCATTAAAAATTTCGTTTGTTCATTTTTAGTGTCAGCAGCTATTTTCATTGAGATGTGTTTGCCTTTAACAAAAAATTTGTTTTATCGGATAGTCTTATTTTTGGGACAGATAATGTTCTGTTTGGATGTATTTGGAGAATGTCAAGATCTGTTATTAGATAAAGATACAAATAATGCTGTTATTAAAAAGTACACTTGGATAGACAAATTGTGTTTGAATACAGAACGAAGCTTGTGCATTGTGATGAAACTTAGCGATGTCCGATATGTTGGCATTTCTATTGAAATGGGTCTTTTTATACTTTGCAAGAATGGGAAAATAATATCATTGACTATGCAGGGTTTCACATGGAAAGAACTTCAGAGTCTTAGAAGAAAAATAAATTATTTTTTACAGAACTCTGTGCCTGGTTGTTTAAAAAATCATACATAAACTTTATCAATTTTTGAACAAAATAAAATATTTTTCATAATATAACATAAGCTGAACACAGAAAAAGGTAGAGGTTCCCTCAAAACATATTGTCATACACAAGTTAGAATTATAACTATGATGTTTTAATCATTTAAAATGTTCATATACTGCTTGTATCAATGTGTGAACACATTTAGAAGTATGTAATTATGTTTTATAAATATATACAACTATTCAACCTTAATTGTAATAAACTAATGCAAGCATCTATTTACTTTGAAATAAGTTACTTATTTTTACCGAGTATTTCTTTACACGCAGAGTTTATATCTGGATACTGAAATTGAAATCCTAATTCTTTGACACGTTTTGGTACAACTTTTTGTCCCTCCAGCATAATCTGAAAACAAGCTGATATAGTTTTCAGAAGCAATATTAAATAATTTAATATCTACTCAGTTACTAACTTTTGCACGCTCTTTGTTTAATAGGATGTTCAGAACAATACTTGGAACAGGAAAAATTGCAGGTCTCCACATTGTTGATGCAAATACCTTTGTGAATTCTTTGTTTGTCACAATCTGTCAGCAATATATATAGAATAAGCTGATTTGCATAAATTTACTTTGATGTAGGTTTAAGTTAATCACCTGCGGTGCAACTCCATTCAATATACCATGTACATTTTCATTCTCCAGTGAAAAAAGAAACATATTAACTAAATCTGTTACGTGTATCCAAGGCATATGTTGGTTTCCATTACCGAGTGGACCACCCAAACCAAGACAAAATGGTAAATAGATCTGTTTAATCATACCACCATCTCTTCCTAATACAACACCGGATCTAATTGTCACTTGCCTAATGGCATTATCTGCTGAAACTTGTGCAGCTGCTTCCCATTTATGACAAAGTTCTAACGTACAAGATAATTATATCAAACTAATATAAGGAATATAATGTTTAAGTGGATTATGGTGTAATGTATAGAATTTACCAGATAGAAAGTCATACTTTTCACATTTGTTTTCTTCTGTATATTCAATACTATCATCAGGTTTATAGTAAGCTACTCCAGAAATAGTTACAAACACATTGGCCTTAGTACTTTGTATCGCTTTAGCCAAAGATTTTGTTGTTCGTACCCGGCTATTTACAACATTCTGTTTAAACCCTTCTGACCACCTTTGCATAGGATCAAGTACATTTTGACCCGCAACATTGATTACAGCTGACGTATTTTCAGGTAAACCATAAGTTTCTACATCATGCTATAGAGTTCATATATCATTTATTGACGTTATATAGTAATCATTCAATGTACAATCGCATTGCACACTTTACCTTACCCATGATAGTCGGTTAGGACCAGGCATTCGAGAGATACATGTACATTTGACACCTTTACGAGATAGTAACTTTATTATATTAGATCCAACGAAACCTGTACCACCACCTGAGACAATTATATAATCGTATCGTATCTGTGACATAACCTAATGATTGCTAAGATTTTCAAAGTGAAAACAAACTTGCCTACGACTACATGATTCAATGTCATATTGTTAATACAATTAGAATATTGTCTAGTCCTGAAGATTATTATTTAAGTCCATATGAAGATAAAGGAACTTTAGTCATCGGGATCTGACAACATACTGGCACTGTGGCAGTTGAGTGTATATCGTTTGGAATTACATTCCCACGTGATTGGTTTATTGTATGTGTGCACGTGCATATGCATTACCCCTCCTACATTACTGTCTACTCTTGTGTAGGTGTACTGTATATGTGTAGCGAATACAAGAAGGAAGTACAGTGCTGTAGCGTTGCGCATCATGAATGATAAAACATGGCGTCTGCACTAGAAAATTTAGAAACACAATTGGAATTATTTATTGAAAATGTTAGGCAGATACGTATTATAGTGAGCGATTTTCAGCCTCAAGGACAAAATGTATTAAATCAGAAAATGTACGTATTATATATCGTTACTTTTAATTATTACATCTGTATGAAATACATTGCTTATACAGCGTCAAACTGTTCTTTTTGGAATGATATTTATCGTATGTAATTTGAATATAAATATTTCCTTTGTTCATATTATGTTACACAATTAATACTTATTTTTATACTAAAGTACAGTATACATAACCTACAATTTATTTCTGGGTGATTTGAAGTATCGTACATTGTATTAAGAACTTGTTTACTATATTCGAGTAACATAGTTAAAACTAAAGTTAAAAATAACAGTAGTTTCTTTTATTGTATTATGCGGCTTAATTTTGTTCTGAATTGTTTCTGTAATAAAAATTGTAGAATACTATTTTGCTAATTAACTATTAACACGTTGAATGCCAAGCGAATACTGTGTGTTTCGCACAAGTTTAATTTGTTCCATTCGTAGAAGTGATCAACATTATTAAAAATAATTGTTAGTTAGAGGATAATGAAGTTTTCACCTTGTAGTATAATCCGGTTTATTTCTGCACTAATAAATTGACATTCGATGATATTAATTGTATGATAAGCATTTTTAAACAACGCAATGATGCCGGTCACCAGTGACTACCATGGTGTTCAATGCGTTAACTAACTGAAATTTATTGAGCCTTTATTTTTCGTGTTACATTAACACATAATGTTTTAATTTTGTTGCATTTCTACTTCTTCCTAAATGTATGTTTAAACAAACAATTATAAACATAGTCATTTATTTATCCAGTCAGATTTAAGAAAAAAATAGTTTTCTTAATAGCTAAGAATTTCAAAGTTTTCAAAAGTACGTATTATAATACAAAATAGAGGGAAAATTTCATAATATGTAATTTTGTTTACTCTACTGACCTTACATAGACTAATCAAATTATATGCTATCTTCTTTTTCTAGTCAACTTTTAGTAAACGGTTTACAAGAAATAGATAAGCTTAAATCTCAAGTTCAAGATGTTCATGTACCATTGGAAGTGTTCGAGTAAGTATATATAATTAGAAGTCCTATAAGCAAATATAAAAGTTGAAAGTCTAATTTTGTGTATTTAATTTCAGTTACATAGATCAGGGCAGGAACCCACAGCTATATACAAAAGATTGTATAGAAAAGGCATTAACTAAAAATGAACAAGTAAAAGGAAAAATCGATGCTTATAAGAAATTTAAAGCAAACATGTTAGTAGAATTGACCAGAGTATTTCCACACGAATTGGCAAAGTATAGAGCAATACGTGGTGACGAATAAACAAATAAAAGAAATTATATAAATTAATGCTGCGTGTATTTCTATTTCATTAATTTTTCCATCGATCAATGATGGCATATTGTATCAAACAGATGCTGCACAAGTAATTACAATTGGTTTATACTGTTCAGTGTGTTAAACTGCCATAACCACTTTCTACAGAAGAATGTATTAGAAAATAAGCGAATATGATTTATAAGCTAGACAGTATTGTGTACTTTATATATGCAGACGACCAATATGGCATACTTTATATACATAATTGATCAGAATTATGCTGCTACATTGTAAGACAAAGAATAATTGAAACGACATACAGATCGATAAACAAATATAAATTATTTTTCTATATTTTTCAGAATAGATGCATACTGAGTAATTTCGAATATAATCTTTACAAAAATTGTTATTAAATAAACTGTTACTTTTGATTAACCAATCAAGTTCCCGCGTCGACTAGTAATATAACATAAGAAATGTGTAAATAAGTATAAATAAGTACTGAACATTAATGTTTTAGTTTTTGCTTTTCCTAATACTAATACTACTCTAGATGGATTACGACATCCCAATTCAGGCTTCTTGTTTTAGAATTACTAAAATGATAAAGGTACTTCAGTAAGAAATTATTAAACAAGTTTATTTATTCGTTTGTACCGTACAATAAATATTGCGTCGAATTTAACTAAATATAAATGAAGTCGCTTAACTTTTTGGTACTTTTAGCGTTAATAAGTAAACGATTCGATGGCATTGTTCTTTCCATTATTATACAAAGAAACTTCCAAATTTTATTCATGACGTTGACGGGACGCCACTCCTTCGTTCCCCTTCCAACAAAGATTCGATATTTGCTGGAAGGGGAGGATTTAAACGTTCGAAGAAAGCCATGTAGTCGCACACGAGGTGCAACGATCTCCTCGCGCGTAGGTGTTATTTGAGCAATATGATTCTTTTATTAATTACCGCATTTCTCGTTCAAGCTTCGGCCAAGGTGGACGCCACGAATTCTTATCGGTAAGTGTCCGTATATCAATCATATATAATTGTATCGCTAAATTTATAAATAATTTCTGTTCAAGAGTATATGAAATACAAATACAAGAGTATGTGAAATATATTGCTTTGTATACATACGATATCAATTGCTTTGTTGATTGAATTTGTAAATAATATATCATAGATAAATATTTTATACAAGTTATGGGAGTTGTATGGCGATGATTTTCCTTTAAATACATATTGTGTTTATCGTCAGTGTTCACTGTTGCTGATTTGTAAATGATGAGCGGTGGGATAGTGTTGTTTCCCGTTTAATTCATATTGCAATGGTGCATAGACGAGCAGAGCCATTGAATATAAATGGTGATAAAACTCGTTAGGAAGTTCTATTTGACTAGAAATCTAGACTCACGGTCTATTTATGTTACGGAGAAAGCAACAAGTGAGTACTGTGCACGTAAATAGACGTATCGATCCAAAAAGTAAATCATGCGGAGTGTCGATAGATAAATACTAAAATCGGCGTCATGCTTCTTACTTTATTCTTGTTCGTGAAAAAGTCATTTCTACAGGCGAGTAAACGTCACACACGGCCGCGTCTGTGATAGTATAGACAGTTGCGTTCAAGATTGAGCGTATGCTAATGAAACAATACAAAATTATCGAGAAAATTCTATTCCATTTTATCATTGTTAAATCAAGTAGTATAATAATAATCGCGGTCGCATTTTACAGGTTCAGATTTCTAAATTTCTTAATCATTTTTTAATTTTTGTCTAAGGCAATTTCTCACTTCGTGACATACAGTGGATGTATTTGAACATTGAATTTCATCACTGTTAAATCAAGTAGTATAATAATAGCCGCGGTCTCATGTTAAGCATCAGACTCCTAATTTTATCAATCATTATTCATTTTTGTCTAAGGCAATTTTTCACTTCTCGACAAATGGAAAATTTAAGACACGTTTACTCTTGAACATGCTGCCAATTGAAGCGTCTCTGAAAACATTAAAAAATGTTTCCATGAATAAATGTTTCTTAGGTCTGAAGATTGAAGTCTCTTCTTTAGAATAACATTAAAAAAACTTGATGTACGATACTTTTTGGTCGTTTAATTCAAGTTTAAATTAAAGGTGTACATGCAATTTTACTGTAACGTAAGGTACAATATCTTAATCCTTATTTTAGTTGTATGAAACAATGAGTAAAAAAATTTTACGAAATTTTTAAGCTGATCGTAAAAGGGAGGTTTCAATTTTGAAATCGGGGAATGTCTCGATCACGATTTTGTTTTTTATATTTTTAAAGAGCTTCTAATCTGTAGTATTTTTTAGGCGAAATGGGTCTCTAGTTTCTCCATTTGTTATATCACGTAAAAATGAGTTAGAGGGAAATGTGTGAAAGTAGAATCTTCAAATTTTAAAACCAGTACATGTTTATGGCTGTACGATTGTGTTTTACGAAAGTATGACAGGTTAAGTGTTTGTTGGCGATTTTTCGGGGATCAGATACTTCATGTTCAAATACTTTTTGGATCCATTGTACATATAATACTAGCGAGAAGACCGTAGTATGCAGGATTAGTCTAAGTGGTGGAAAAAATCTAATGATATAAGCTATATACATTTCGGATTTGATCTTTTGTCTGCAGAAATCAATTCTTTGAATTGTTTCGTTCAAAAAAGTGTTGTATTATAATTTTGAAAAAGTCAATAATTCACATATGTCGTTTTAATACAGTAAACACTTTGTAAATCGTTTTTTGATGCTTTTCATAGTGCAATTCTATACTTCGAATATGCTAGATCGAGAAAGATATTTTATGGCGGACGATGATAAGAAATTTGTATGTACATAAATTAGAGATTTCTTTCAAAATTAAAAAAGAAGTATCAGTTGAAATCGTTCTTTGAATACTATCTAAATAAGAGTGTTACGATATAGGGGTTTAGAAAAATCTGTATTTTTATATTCAAAATCAAAGACAAATGTATTCTGTCTTCTATCTCGGTAGATATTGAATTAAAATTTTTTAGTTTTTAGGGCTTCCTTGTAATTATTTATGATTTCAAGAATATTCATAGTGTAAAGTCATATTATACTATCCTGTATATAACAGGCGTAAAAGATTTTTAGATAAATCTAGAAGAGAAATGTTTTATCTATTTGTCAAAAAAATTCAACTGATAACATATATCTTGTTTCATAATAAAACTGATAACAAAGGTGGAATATGTTGCCCATAACTCCGTTTACTTTTAATAAATTGTATTTCCTAACAATTGCTAAATTCTTGCTATTTCTAAATAGATTACGTTATTTACAGAATGTTCAATGTTGTTTCTTTATCATTATTAACTTTTAGCGAAATGTAATTTCAAGAATAATTCTAATTATCAAGAAAACTTGTTTTAAACATTATTGTAATTCCTTACCTCTTGTGAAATTACTTGATTTTGTGAATCATAAATGAAATATGTTTTGCAATCTTTCTTGGCGGTTCCAACATAAAAAATGTCTTAAACTAAATCAAAAAGTGTTCGAAAAATATTCATGCAGAACGTAACCGGCGTATCATTCGATACTGTAATTACGATGCTATAAAAAATATATAATTGAATTTAGAGAATTGAAAGTAGTGACGTCAAAGGAGTTTTATGGTCATGTTCAATTTAAGATAATCTATAAAAATTATAAAATAAATAAAATAAGATATTTGTATCGTATAAAGGCTCGGTTTTGTGAGTAATCATATGTAAAGTAACTGTTCTGTTATTCGGGGCTCTACTGCAATGTGAATTAAACAGGTCAACACTATTCAAAGTGTATCTTGTTTTGTGTAATTTCAATCAGAAAAATTTTCACGAGTACGTTGGTGAAAGTTTAATAAATAGTCATGAAGAGCACCAGCATTATCTTTGGATTAGTATTGTTTCACTGGAATGCTGGTATCACTGTTTCGCTTATACATTATTCTTTTCACATACACCTAGTGTAGAAGGTATTTGTACAATCTTCGAAAACACATCACTTTTTTAAATGTGGACCAAACGGTTCGATTTTGTTTTAGATGAAAATTGCTATTGGTCACAATTGCGAAGAAAAAAATTAAGGTCAAGATTTCTAAATATTTTATTTATGCCCATAACGAAAATTCTAATCTCAAAGTATCATCAAAATTGGTTCACGCATAGAAAATAGGTATTGTAAGATGTAAAAGTTTTTGAATTATTTTAAATTATTTCACAGCAATTTTGATCTATTACCATTCTTTTCTATTTTATTCTTCCTATCTATTTCTTTTCTTCAATTTAAATCTATAAAAGGCACCTTTCTAAAGTTTCATCACAAACACAGATACAAAATTTTTTTTAAGAAACTTCTTCATGCGTCGACCGGTTTCAATGAAAATTTGTACATGCATATAACTTGTTTAAATCTACAAAAGTCATCTTCTAAATTTTCACTGCATGGTAAGATGTAAAAGTTTTTTATTTGTTTTATTGAATTATTTTTCAATTATTTCATAGTAATTTTGATGTATTTCTATTCTTTTCTATTTTATTCTTTCTATCTATTTCTTTTCTTCAATTTTAATCTATAAAAGGCATCTTTCTAAATTTTCATCACAAACACAGATAAAAAATTTCTTTTAAGAAACTTCTTCATGTGTCGACCGGTTTAGATGAAAGTTTGTAGATGCATATAACTTGCTTAGATCTACAAAATTGAATTTTCATTACAGACACGAGTTAAAATCGTAAAAATCGTGACCGTTATATTTTCTTCGACCAATAGCAATTTTTTGCAAAAGTTATTTATCTGGTAAATTAATCTTTGTAACGTCTCAAAACTAAACTCAAGCTGTTTCATTCAATTTTAAACAAATTATTCATGCATACAGGTTGCACAAATATATTTTACATTGACTGTATGTACAGTGTCTCACAAAAGTATTCGGACACTCTTTAAATCTAAATAACTTTTTTGAGATTTGACCAAACGTCTTGACTTTTCTTGAGCAATTAGTTGCATTGATTTAATAAATGATATGTAAAATAAATTTTGTAAATATTGGAATTGGTATGAATTACTTGACCAATAAAAAAGAAACTTTTTAAATATTTTTTATTTGAGCCACGTATTAAAAATATTGAAGACACACCTGGTAGATCTATGATAGTTATACACATGCAGAAAAATTCATTGAAATCGATCGACATACACACGAGCTACATGCCATCGAAAATGATGAAAATCGCAATTTTTCACAATTCTTGGTCAGTTTCTGCTTAAATTCCACAAATTCTTACATCTTTCTACGCGCGCCATTTTTTTCCGCGTCAATCGATTTCGGTGAAATTTTGAACATGTGTATTACTAACACAGTTGTGAAAAACACATATTTTAAATTTTCGTTACGAGTTGAAGCACAAATGTTTGACAAAATGTTGCTTCTACTTTTCCACGTAATATCTACCAATTAGAATTATTTCAAAATTATTTTTGCATATCATTTAGTAAATCGATGCTTCTAGTTGATCCAGGAAAATCAAGTCGTTTGGTTCAATTTTGAAAAAGTGATTTAGATTTAAAGAGTGTCCGAATACTTTCGTGAGCCACTGTACATCGAATATTACTACAAACATAAAGTACTGGAAAGAGTTTTGAAATTTGTACACAGTTCTGAGTGGCACTATACTTGTGAGGCTGGGCTATGTAGAAAACAATTAATCACAAAGGAAACGACTATCCCGATATCGTTGGAAGTATGCGAATTGTTTTGTGGTGCGTCCAGCTCATTGTGGCCAAAACCAACGGGTCACCTGTCCCTGAGCAAAACAATGGTCCAACTTGATCCTAAACTGATCTCGATAGCAGATCTACAAAGTGGTACGCAAATTAGGCGACTTCTCGATGAAAATGTACTTTTATTGAAAAAGTATGCTGGAAAATCTCGCAGAAACTCGGCAGAAGTCGGTGGTTACCGCATGTTTGTACGATTCAATGGACTTCCCGAGAATGACAAAATCAAGCTGACTCTGTACACAGACGAAAGTTATACATTAAGAGTTTCCGAAGTAGACAAAACGGTAAGATTGTCAATTCTTCAAAGAATTCTTTTCGACTTCTTGAAAAACATATCAAAAGAAGAAAGATGATTCGGGAGTCAAGGTGAACCGCGCGTTCACTGATCGAACGATAAACCAAAATTTACAATGCAAGGGATTAGGCGATAGCATTCGACAAAAGTTTTTTCTTTGATAATTTATGCGTGCCCGACGTTCCTTCGTTTTATAGTCCTATGGATTTCATAGGTGGCCCCATGCTCGCATCGGAATGCGAGATTTTATTCGCCCCATCGATGTATATGCTAATAAGATCATATTTGTTGATTAATAGAATCCTATTTAACATTTTGTGATTTATCTCACAATAGTATTATAACAGGAAAAAAATCGATACCTTTCAGTTTTATTTTGTTCACACGTTACTCCTCTTCTTTGTACTATCGTAATTCCTATATAATGGAAAAGATTTCATATAAAATCGAATAATTTTTCAATATCTTTGATCAATTTTGTTTTCTGCGCATACCATTTTCTTTTGGAAAGAGGAATAAATTTGCTGTCGAAGAAAGGTGTAATCCTCACAATCAAGAAGCTTGTTCGCATTAACCGTCGTTAGATAATTGCAAAAGCTCGTACCTGAAACTCAGATACAATTACTTTCTACGATTGTTTTTCAACGGTTTGCTCGTGGATTTCTTTTCTGTAAAAATTACTTGGCTTTTCTCCAGAAAAAGGGATCTCTGAAGATCAGGCACGAACATTTGTAATCATCGAACAGCTCAGTTTAATTCGCGGGATCGTTTCTATCTTTTGTAATCGTTGTCAAAATGCCAAACAGGATCGGCAAGACAATTTGTACGAGGTATTCTTTTCTACTGCTTAGGTGATAAACGCAACGATAACTGCGAAATCGTATTTTGGCGCACGCCATGCGATAGAGACGTTGAGCCAACTGATCGTTTACGACAATTTGCGAAATCAAATTCAAATTCCGAGCGAGGTTTCGATCTCGGATGGTCCTGTTTATCCGTATCGCGGCGTGTTGCTGGATACCAGTCGAAACTTCTTCGATAAATCCGCGATCTTGCGAACGATCGATGGAATGGCCATGTCAAAACTGAACACTTTGCACTGGCACATCATCGATTCCCATAGTTTTCCTTATGTAAGTAGAACGTGGCCAAAGTTTTCGAAATTAGGCTCGTACTCGACTGAAAAGGTCTACACGGAGAAGGATGTGAAAGATATCATTGAACACGGACTTTTACGAGGTGTTCGAATATTACCGGAATTTGATGCACCTGCACACGTAGGTGAAGGCTGGCAATGGGTAAATTTAATTTGTATTTTTATATATTTGTTAGTAATACATTAACATTTTCATTGGCACGTTATTTTTCGAGACTTAAACGTTCATTTCTACGGTGATCGATAAAGAACATTAAAGCTTATGGTCTGTGCAATGTAATAAATTTTATGTTTTCGGTTTTCATTTTATTTAATGAATTGATCTGATTTAATATGCCTTTTACTATGCTTTTGTTAATAAAATAAAAGTCATGGTTCGATATGAAATTATTTTTCGCTTTTAAACAAAAAATCTATTTGAATTATTTGTGTAATAAAATATCTGTTTTTGTAGAATTTTTATGAAAATAATTGTTTATCTTTAGCAGCTTTAAACAGTATTTTTGTTTACAGATATCGTAGAATTTGTACAGTAAATACTCCGAGATAACGATTATTAAAAAAGTTTATACTAAATAAAGTAAAAAGCCAAAGTATTATGTGCTAGTATTATTTAATACTATAATATCATAGATATCATTTGATGGAATAAATAAGTATTTATAATATTAATTTCAGTTTCACATGTAGTAGCTCACAATACAGTTTATTAAAAGTTTGCAGAACTTTTTCGAGTCTTGACTAAAATATTCTAATTAAAACTTAATACAAGTATTTTTACTTACAAATAACTTTTAAATTTCGTCACTAATGAAAAATTGTTTAATAGAAAAGTTACAAGATGGCGAAGACGGCAAGTGATAGCATATAAATTTCTTTTTTATACAAATACAGAGGAAGATATGTTTAAAATCAACTTTATTTCTTTAAATGGAATTATATAGATATTGTTTTCGTAATAAAGTACAAAAGAGTATAATAAAATAATAAAATGATAAAGCAATAAAAGAGAGAAGTATTGGCTTTGTTACAAGTGTTATCCTAGTTAGTCAATGTGATATTTTACGATAAGTGATCTTAAAAAGTGAAGTAGACTCGTAGACCAAGTGTCGTAAACGAAAGGATCAACTTGTCGCAAAACATCTCGATAACTGTTAAGTCCAGTATTGCGTACGTTATCATTGAAAATAATCTTTCAGGTAGGAGACAATGCCATCGTCTGTTTTAAGGCAGAACCCTGGAAAAGCTATTGCGTTGAACCACCTTGTGGTCAACTGAATCCGACCAGTGAATCGGTATACACAATCCTCGAAGGAATATACAAGGACATGATGCAAGATTTTCAACCAGATATTTTCCACATGGGCGGAGACGAAGTGAACATAAACTGTTGGAACTCTTCGGATGTTATTAAAAATTGGATGCAATCCGTGAAAGGCTGGGATCTATCAGAATCGAGTTTCTACAAGCTTTGGGATCACTTTCAGAGCAAAGCACTTGAAAAATTAGTTATCGCCAATGGCCAAAAACATATTCCTGTTATACTATGGACCAGTGGTTTGACCAATCATAAAAATATTAAACATCTGGATCCTGACAAATACATCATCCAAATTTGGACGACCGTCGAGGATCCTACGGTCGAACGATTATTGCAAAACAATTTTGATGTCATCTTTTCGAACTACGACGCGCTTTATTTAGATTGCGGGTGAGCGAACATTTGCTGTCGCACGACGTTCTTCTACTATAATTTTCTTTTAAGACAAGACAACTTTTGACAAGACACGGTTACGTTACCAGTCGATAATGAACAGATTGCTGACCTATGTGTAAAATACAAAATTTCTGTATCGATTGTAAACGGCAGGAGCGAATTGCAATCCGTATTCTTGTTCTTGTATTCTTAAAATCCTTTGTTTATTTTTGTTATAAACGCATAAACTCTGCAGTCTAACTATAACTATTATAATTATAAGTCATTATTAGAATTAACGTACTATTTTGATGATATTGAAATTATGAAAGCATGGCAATTTTATTTAGCTACTACTACTTACAATTACTGCGGGAGTTCTTTTTGCATAAAGGTCTGCAGTCTAATGTGAATCAATGATTGAGAAGGACAACAAAGTGCGTACAGCTGATCCTAGAAATTTCTCGTTCGGGTTCCTTTCAGTTCTGCAGCTTGGGTAGGCGAAGGTGAAAACTGGTGTGCTCCTTACAAAGGTTGGCAGAAAGTTTACAACAATTCTCCTTTGGCAATACTGAGGTTGAAGAATCTTGTGTCGAAAAAACGTCATATATTAGGTAAACTTTTGAATGTCTTTTTTACGTTCTTTTGCAACTCTGTGTATACGTGTAACCCGTAATAGGAGGAGAAGCAACTCTTTGGTCAGAGCAAGCTGACAGCGCTACGATCGATTCGAAAATGTGGCCCAGAGCTGCAGCGCTCGCTGAGAGATTGTGGGCTGAGCCAAATTCGTCTTGGATTCATGCTGAGCAGAGAATGCTTAGACAGAGACAACGATACGAAGAGAGAGGATTCGATGCTGAAAGTCTGCAACCCGAATGGTGCTTGCAGAACCAAGGCCTTTGTTATGCCTAACTTGTATTTTTACATTCGAACGATTTGCCTCGCGAAATTGAAGCTGTTTCAATTCCCAGCTCTCTGATAAATAAAGGTATGTTTAACCACATTCATTCTTTCTTTTCGTTTGCAATTTTTATTCCATCGTTTCAGGGGACAAACGAGAAACACTTTATCTAGCAATGATTATTATTTTATTATAATGATCACCCTCAGAAGGATTTTTTTAAAACGATTATACATGCGTCACCTAGCAAATTAATTCTTCTAACATATCAAAAAATCTCAAACCGTTTTGTTTAACTTTTAAAAATTTATTCGTTTTAATCCCTTGCCCCACGATTTATTTTCTGATAACAGTGACTAGATTTTCTTTAACTTCCGCGAAACGACAAAAAGAAAAGTCAAATTTGTAGTTACCGCGTGCGTGACTATTTTCCACCGATTATATGCGATCAGAGATTAAATAGAATGTTATTTCGGTTTAACTCGGTTCGACTTGTTGTTGCAGGGCAAAGGGTTAACGGGTGTACGAATACTTTGTACACTGACTATATTTTATATTTAGGTTAACCCTGGCAAAATTTCTGCTATGCCAATTTTAATTTGCCTTGAATTACGTCTCCTTAAATGTACATGATTTTGGTTACTCATGTAAAGGCTTCACAACGTCCTCAATAGCGCAAATTCGCGTACCGAATTTCGTGGGGTCGTAACTTCCGGTCGGCTTGCTTGCAACGACATTTACAGTCGAAGCTAAAGATTAAGAACGGATAGTTGACATAAAATTGCTTCATTTGGGTGCCAACATTTTAATGCATTTTAAACTTAACAATACGTTCACATTTCACTTGATCACGAAGGGTCGCCGGTTTGGAAAGAAAGTAAATACTGCAGCATTAAATAATAATAATTTATTAATTTCAGCCCTTGGACTAACAATAAGAAGTGGACTTGGTTTACAAGGAAAATCGCTCGCATTCTTTCTTCTACTTGTCGGTTTGCATTCTTCCTCTCACAATTCTTTCCTTCGTCTGCACTACCTCTCTCAACCATTTTACTACCCTTTCTTTTATTCTACCGTCTATAAACTGCTCTAATCCACATTCAACACCTCTTCGCAATCCTCCAGCATGTGTTTCAACGTTCTATACCCTCGTTCGCATAAGTTACACCTCTTTTACACGTTGCCGCATCTCGCCCTCGCTATCAGTCTTTGGCTCCCCTTATTGCCTCTTAACTAAACACTCTGATCTTCTACCGCGTCATTAAATAATTTTACATAATATTTTATCATTTTAACCTTCATACACCTTTCGCAGAATACATATTCATTTGTTTCTCTGCGATTGTATTCTAATTCGATGTATTGTATTTCATTAAAATATAAAATTATGAATAAAACATGTAAAAGTGAAAATGTTAGAGACAATTGTTGAAGAATATTTTGCATAACTATTTTTTTAGGAACGTACGAGGGTTGAACGTACCTTGCAAATCAATGCCGTGACAGGAAATAAGGGAATCGGTCAGTAATCAACGCGTCAATCGATTTGGTAATTCGTGTTTAATGTATATTCGTGATAATGTTTACGATCCTTATAGTTACGACGTGATATGAATTCGATCGTAGAAATACGCAAAGCCGCATAGTAAAAGAAGCACATGCTCTTATTTCGTTATACATTCGTGTAGCCGACTTTGCTATACATTCCTTGGGCATCGTAAGCTTAAATTGGAATAAATCAATGGTCCTCCCCACCCTTTTCTCTTTCGTCGTTTTTGGGTGGGTTTTGCACAGTCATTGACACGCTAGTAGTTCTCTTCCTTGTTGTCGAACGACGTCTTTAAGAAATACGTGACCAGGGTTCCTTTCCCTTTGACGTAAGTTGGCCCTCGGCAGGTTAATTCGTATCCTGCAGTCATCAAAATCTTGGCAGTGTCCTCGGTGACCTGAAGCTTTCCCATCTCTCCGCAGCTGTCCATTCGGGATGCTACGTTTACGGTGTTCCCCCAAATGTCATACTGAGGTTTCTGGGCCCCAATAACGCCTGCTATCACGGGCCCGTGATTCAAACCTTACCGAAAACGACATACAGTGAGACACAAAAGTTTTCAAACGCTCTCAAATGAAAAGTTTCATGCGTAAAAAATGGGAGTCACATCAAAAATTAAAAAATATATTTATTCGTATAATTATTATACATGTTATGTTATAACATACGGGTACCACGGTTATATATGTTAAATTGGAAGTGTATTCGGTAACGTTAATAATAGTTGTGAAAGATTTGTTGCCAATATCGGCTAAACAGACGCCACAAAAGTATTCGAACGATTAAACGAGTTATTGTTAACATAAAAGTATGGTTTTAATATTTTGTCGGTCCACCATGAGCATTTATTATGGCTTGCAAACGTCGTTGCATGCTGTCAACCAAATTTTCAGTAATTTCTTTTCCTATATTATTCCAAACATCTAAAATTTTGGTTTTTAACCCTTCCTTGGAATTAATATTATATTTACTAAGTTGCCTGCCAATGTCTGCCCATAAGTGTTCAATGGGGTTGATATCCGGACTTTGTGGAGGTGTTTATAAAATATGGGGTATATTATAAATGATTCATCGTTTAATAACATGTGCGGTTTTTTTAGGGTCATTGTCCTACTAAAAATGAAAATTACCAACTAGCCCTAATTTTTCCGCACTTTGCTTTAAATTATCTTTTAATATTTGCATATACTTATATTTATCTAATATTCCATCAATAATGACAAGGTTTCCCCCCACCATTACGGATCCACCTGCATGTTTCACTGTTGGACGTAGATTTTTAAGGTCCATCTCTTTTGTTTGATTTGCTCCAAATTTCATGACATTTTATGACAATTTTAAGACATTTTATGACTTTAGTCCAAAAAAATAATGCGTTTCCAAAAGTCCGTGTCCTTGCTCGCATACTTTTTAGCGAAATTTAGTCTCTTTTGCTCGTTGATTTTGCTAATAAATGGTTCCTTCCGGGGAATACGACCATGAAAATTGTTTCCACGAAGGATTTTTCGACAAAGTTCGGAATGAACTTGTTTCCCAAAGCTATCAGCGACTAGTCTAGCAAGTTTTGGAGCCGAAATTCTTGGGTCTCTTTTTTATTCTACGTACAATTACATTCTCTTCCTTTTTCGTTAATTTCTTTAATCGATCAGAACGGACTTCATCTTGAAGAACTTTAGTTATTTTTAATTTTTTTACCATGTAGGGAGTAGTAAATTTACTTTCTCCTAATAACTTTACTATTTCTCCGTAGCTCTTGCCTTCATTATGTCACTTTATTATCAATTTTCTGTCGGTGATGCTAGTTTCGGATTTTTTTTGCACACATTATTAATACTTTACACTCTTGTTGTACCGCTTGCTGTACCGAACAGGGGAAGCGTGTAACATCAACCGAAGGAACCAACGTTTACAATTTGTTGAATTTAAGGATTGTTTTGTTTATAAGTTTTGTCGTTCGAATACTTTTGTGGCGTCTGTTTGGTCAACGTCGGCGACAAATCATTCATACGTATTATTTATGTTGTCAAAGACACTTCCAATTTAACACGTATAACCGTGATGGTTGTATATTACTACAGGAATAAAAATATTTTGTAATTGTGAATGGGCCACACAATTTTAGGCGTCAAACTTTTTATTTGAAAGCGTCCGAATACTTTCGTGTGTCACTGTATACTCTTTCGTTCCTTGATGATATCATTAAGTGTAATGATAAAATATTGAATAGACGAGCTTTCTATAGAGTTGTCAATACATATATCAGTACAAATTGTCAATACATAGTTGACAATTTGCCAATATCTCCATACGTTATACATAAAATTTGTCATAAAATGATACATAAATTTTGACACAGACAGAAAATAAATAAATTTTCATTTTCAGTGGATTTTATAGCGTATAAGATACATGTGCTCCTGCAAAAATTTTATCACTACCAAAAGGCACTATGTTCATTACTAATAATATATGAAAAGTAGAATCATCTGGACATTACTTGCATACTAATAAAACTTCTCTTCACTCGTGTATTAACATTAGATTCACAAATCACTGAAAATTTTACATTACTTTATAAAAATAACAAGAATTTATTTATGCAAATATTTAACCATTCTCTTGTATAATAAATACCTAAACATATAAATGTGTTGAATAGTCTCTTATTAACGCATCTTTACAATTTTAATAATTGTGAATTAAAAATTAAAAATAATTGTAAATTAAATTATAACTGGTCGGTCTCGTAAACCCTGAGTCTAGTGTTAAAGGAGTAAATAGCGAAAACTGCATTTAAGAGAAAAGGGTAGAAAAAGGACGTCAGGCATTGTTATGTATGTAAAACGGATATATGCAAAAATGGAACATAGGTATGAGAAACATAGTTAGATTATTACTCACCTATTCTCAACTTAAATCGTTGAAAAGATTCTTTATTAATCTGATCTAGAATTGTCATCAAGGCGAGAGCAAATTCAACGAGGATTATTATGTTGTGATCCTGTTGCTTGAGTGGATCCTAGAAGCAGAAATGAATAAACTAAATTAGATTTATTTAGGGGAAAATTAGAGTATCTTGCTCGATCGAAAAATAATGGAGGGATAACAATAATAAGAATAATAATACGGTAAAACGTGCGTTTTACCTGTTCATCGGTGTCCTCTTTTCCGGGACTGAGACCCGAAGCAAGCATATAAGTGCTGCCGATGGTTTTAATTTTTTCGATGCTAGAAAATTTTGGTTTCAATAGTAGCTTGTCAAAATCGCAGATAATCTCGTTCAAAAGCCTCAGACACTCCAATCCTTGCTTATTAATGTCAGTTTCATCGTAAAACTCCTTGTAGTTTGGGATTGATGCAAACATCACCGCGATGCTGCTGTACCTTTCGTGATAAAGTTCCTGCCATGATCGAGAAAAGAAACAAAAATAAATAATGGAAAGAAATAAAAATGATCCAAATGGAGTTGAATTATTTCAAGAGATACATATTTTGATAATACTAGTTTCTTTTGTAAGTGGACGTGTGGAGAACATATGAAGATTACTAACGTTTTTTTCGATCAAAATCAAATATCTTTCATTCATATTCATATTTTTTAATCATATATTTTAAAATGCACCAGTTGGTCCACAAATCATTAATTTAGGAAATATTTTAATTTCAATGTTGCCAGCAAAAAACCATGACTCTTTCATTAATGTTGTAATGATTTCACTTCTAGGCAAAAAGTTCAACCATTTACATTACGACATTTACTGAATCGGAGAAGTAATTATTGTCTTACGTCGTGTAGTGCATCTGGCGATATTTTGTTATCTTCGTATCAGTCAATGTACAAGGTTTTCCAATAGGAGGTGTTATTTTGAATAGCCCGCTATTTCGGTAGATGTCGCTTTTGAAGCTGTCATTTTTTGATATTTGACAAGTAGAAACTACGCCATTAATAAAAATGGAACGATACACGCTTAAACAACGCATTGAAATGAGTAAAACTCGAACATTTTTGGGTCATCGTGAAGCACCTTGTCGGACCGCAATACAGAAATTGGTGAAAAAATTCGAGCTGTTGGGACAAGTTAGTGATGTGAAGAATAAAACCCGTGCACGTCGCT
This sequence comes from Agapostemon virescens, assembly GCA_028453745.1. NCBI lineage: Eukaryota > Metazoa > Arthropoda > Insecta > Hymenoptera > Halictidae > Agapostemon > Agapostemon virescens. Next base: position 832,178 of record CM052087.1, read on the forward strand.
CAAGAACAGCCGAAAATATTGCTGTTGTAGCCAAAAGTGTTGAAGAAAACCCAGGTTTGTCCATTCCTCGTCGTTCTTTGGAATTAGGCATTCCACAAACGTCATTACACCGTATTTTGCATAAAGATTTGGGTCTTAAGGCTTATAAAGTCCAGTTAACACAAGAACTCAAGCCGGCCGATCATCAACAACGTCGTGTCTTTGCTGATTGGGTCGTTGAAATGCATGAAAACGATCCGGAATTCCATCGAAAAATCATCTTGAGTGATGAGGCCCATTTCCACCTCGGTGGCTTCGTCAACAAGCAAAATTGTCGGATCTGGGGCTCAGAAAATCCAAGAGTTATTGTTGAAAAGCCTCTCTATCCTCAATGTGTGACTGTTTGGTGCGGTTTATGGTCCGGCGGAGTCATTGGACCTTACTTTTTTGAAAATGAAGCTGGAGCAACAGTTACGGTGAATGGATTGCGCTATCGAGAGATGATAAACGATTTTTTATGGCCGGAATTGGATAGTATTGATCTGGACAACGTTTATTTTCAACAAGACGACACTACGTGCCACACAAGCAACGAAACCATTGATCTTTTACGGGAAAAGTTTCCGGACCGTGTTATCTCTCGAAGAGGTGATCACAATTGGCCACCGAGATCTTGTGATTTAACACCTTGCGACTTCTTTCTTTGGGGCCACGTGAAAGAGAAGGTCTACGCCAACAGCCCAGCGTCGATTCAAGACCTCAAAGATGGAATTCGTGAGGCTATCGAGGACATAGGGCAGCCACTTTGCGATTCGGTTATGGAAAATTTCATGAAAAGGATATTGTCCTGTAAGCGTGGTCGTGGTGGTCATTTGCCTGATGTTATTTTCCACTATTAACGGCATACCTTCCTCTTTATAATGAAATAAACATCCAATCATTTATATTAAAAAATGGCATTTTTCTTTGAATATCAAAATAACACCTCTTATTGGAAAACCCTTTAGTTAAAGATTTAGTGTATACTTTATTCGTCAAGTGACCCCATAAGAGAATGTCCAAAGTTGTTAAATTATGTGATCTTGATAGAAAATGTATGGGGTTCGCTTCGTCCTGTTCAACAACTAGTTAAATCAAATTATCTTCTAAGCTAATGACTTCTGGATATAAATAAGTTAATACTTTTCTATAGAGAACCTTAAGACACATCAAGTGGCGCAATAAAAAGTATACAATTTCCCTTTAAAGAAAGCTGTTGCGACGGCAACACCGAAGGTTGTCCGTGCCTAACCCCGCAGTCAGAATTTTGTAAAGACATACAATAAAAGGGCAGGTAGAAGGCGCGACTTACGACCGCGCCGGACACGGACAATTTTGACTCCGACGAACGTGAACAGACCCACGTGCAACGCACGTGAAGACCAGTGGACAAACCCTGCAATAAACGACGTTAATCCCTTATCGACACCATTTCCTAGTCCTTCCGAGACACTCCGTCAAGCACCAACAATTTCCCACTCCTTCAGATATACCCCCACAAGCACGCTCTTTCCATCATTCCTACAACCAATTAAAAAACGCTAAATTCCTCCACCAAAAACTACCCTCAACCAATGACGACAAAACCGAGGTGACAACGGACAGAACGCGACAAGAATCGACAGATACAAAAGAGACCACAGAGATAACACGAAGATAACAAACTAGATCTCAGAGACAACACGAACAAGAAATCGCAAACAGACGAATACAGACATCACGAACAGAACAGAAATCGCGACACTGTACAAAGTAAAAATAAAGAAAACCGCAACCAAATACTATCGTGTAATTATTACGCGAACAAAGGTGCTCAGTGACGATACCGTACACTGAGAAGAAGGTATCACCGACGTGACACCTTCGCATACAACAAAAGCGTTAATGACTTTTACATGACATCTGCGCGTCCACTTACAAAACTGACTAGTATCCTTAAAATATGTCTCTTAAAACCATTAACACTAGAACTATCAAACCAGTCAAAATGGCTGGTTCCCAGATTTTCCTTCCACAATTGTTGAAGTTATAAAAATGTTTTTATCAGAAATTTTTGGATGTGCTTTTTTGATGAAACCATATATTACGATAAAAATTGTACGAATTTCGAATAGGGAAAAAATCCCTATTAAATTAAAATTAATTAATTAAATTAAAATCCAACTGAAGCGTCTTTTGTTACGCGTAATGATAACGACGTAAATCGAGGTGGCAATATCTGGTGACCCATCCTGTATAACCATTGATATGATTTACCTGAGTGGCCCTCGTGTTCGTTAAGAAGTGTTCCGCCACGTGAGCCGGCAATATATTCTCGAGGAGAATCTTATTTATGCCTCTCATGGTTTCTACCTGTTCCTGTTCTATTTTCAGTTTACTTTGCCACAGAAAGTCGATTCTAGACGTGTACTCGACTTGTCTATCCAAAACGTGAAGCACTAGACAGGTGAGCACAAGAAAGAATCCGATTCGAAGCAAATTGTCGAAGCGATAATACCTGAAACGTACCGTGACAATATCACTTTTTTTCGATTGTCGGATCGCACTTATTGTCGGTTAGCAATCTAAAGAAAGGACCAGCGAAATAGAATCGTCATTGTATAACTCACTCGTCGTTTTCCATTGTGTGGTACAACCATATGACTGACATCAATGCCGCAGACACGCACATTACGCAGAATTTCAGCAAGAAACCGACACGCAAATGCGCCCAGCCAACGATTAGAGTCATCACCGTCGAATAGATGTACAACTGAAGCAATAACCCCTTGTTACAACGATAGTTACAGTAAAAGTCAAGCACACGCAGTGATTCCAATAAAATATTCGAATTCGAAATTTCCATCGATCTTTCTTTTATGAATTTATGGGAACACGGTTTTGGTGGTATTTCTCGTAAACACCTTACAAGAGAACATATTCAGATGCAAAAATCTGATTTTGATGAAACTTATGGGAGCTTATAGTTCTTTGAAAAATATTTGACACGTGTTTTTTTATCGGTAACCATCCACTTTGAAGGAGTGAAAACAGCCCTCAAAGTTGGGGCTCAAAATCATATTTTTTTTAGATATCTCGGAAACCAGAGGTCGAAAAAATTTGAATTTTTTTTTAAATTGTGTGTTTTTCAATGGGAAATGTAGTCGCACAAGAAAATTTTAACAAAAGTTTTTTGTTTGAGCAATACATTAAAAATTTGATTTTTTGCAGTTTCTCGTATTTATTGTTAGTTCATTTAAATGTAAACTTGGGTGTGTGATTTTTTATACAAAATGGGGGATACATGTTTCAGGATTTTCTTTTTTTTGCCATTTAACAATCATTATGCATAATGGAAGATAATTATTATAATAATTACGCATAAGCTCCCATAAGTTTCATCAAAATCGGATTTTCGCATCTGAATACGTTCCCTTGTTAGTATTTCCATTGCCTCGAACAAAACAACTGTTCGTTTAATTTAATCAACGGAAGTTAAGCAAGTAAACGACAATCTTTACATTCTGAGATGAAATTGTAGGCGATTGGAATTTTGTCGTCCCCATATTTACCCTTTTCGTGAGACCCTTGAAGGCTTGGAATATTTTCTCACGAAGAGGCTAAGTGAAGCGAAATCGGACAACGCGATTTGAGCACGTTCACTTTGGGCCTTTTCCCCCATTTCCCGGAGATGTTCTCTACATCGAGAGTACCGAGAAAAGTCGGTCTGTATCTGCATCTCGAAAGAGAACAAACTAGGAAATATATACTCGTATTACACTACGTTTTGAATTTCACTGTTAACCCCTTTCAGTTCAATCACCGATCCACCCGCCATTCGTCTTAAAAAATAAATCCAGCCTCCACCGTGCAAGGGTTAAATATTTACTATTTTGTAGAGGAAATTCTACAACGATACAAGCTTGGATTCGTTTTGAAATTTCAGGCTTCTATTTTCAAACTCCATCGCTCATTTTCTTATACGATGCGGTTTCATAATACAGTCGGTGAATCTCTGGAGATAGCATTTTTTAAAAATACTGCAAATATATCGTTTTTTTTAAACAAAACTGATTGTGTGGCTAAATAAGTTGTTAAAGAGGGGCATGGTTTAGAACATTATTGCAGAAGTGTTAAGAAGCGCTTCATGGATTCTAAAAGAAATGATCTTGCTTTTAATTTACGCCATAATCGAGGAATATGAACTAATTTTTCGTTGAGAGATATATGTTAGCAATAAAATGTTGAATTAAGAGAAATTTTAAATGCAAAAGTTTAAAAATTCATATTTTTACAATAATGTACAGAAACCTCTTTTAAATTGTCAGATACTATTAACTGAGTCTACAAACTGTACTTCTTATTTTGAAGTAAACTTAATTATCCGGATTATCTGATAACGAAAAATCATTGATTTATAAAACGTTAGTTGAGTTACGCTTTTCGCCGACGAAAGTTGATACGTACCGGCATGACATTATATTCGTTGGCCTGATCGACGTCGATTAGGCTAAGCATAGAGGAGACTGTCGCCAGAACTATCGTGACCAAGTATGTTACTATTCTAACGACTCTGCTGGTGGCTATTTGATTTCTTATTTGTTCGTTCTCGGTTTTGGTTCTAACTGACAACCATAATACCACGGCGAGGACCAACAGCAAGAACAAACCTGTCAGGAAACAGCTGTAAACTGTAACGCTTCTGTAACAGAAACGATCTTATGCTGGGAAATTTGTTTAATAATCTCCCTCCAAATGTTTCTACCTAATTTTTATTTATTTCGTATTGTAAAATTCTTTGAAGTTACTTATTAACCCTTTTCACTCGAACGGTGACTCTCAGGCACCACTGAAAATAGCTGCAGCATTGTTTAAAACAATCTTTACGTCGCTATGCTTGCGTCAAAGAAATACGTAAAACTTTAATCGTTGCAAGAACGACTAACAGTAAACAAATTTCGTATTCATAAGATGAAATATATCGTGTAGACTGAAAATATTTTAGGTCAGAAAAATGCCTTGGAGTTGGAGTTAAAACAGCTTTGAGTGCAAAGGGTTAAGTTATTAATTCTTTAAGTCTTTTAAAATTCTAAAAAGATGACAGAATTGTAAAATTGGAAGGTTATCGGTTAAATATCTCCAGTTGTGACGATGTATATGATATTAGAGGTGCCCTAATTATGGATTTTTAAATTATGTACCACGATATTTATATAAAATTGTATTTTATAACTAATCTAATGCACGTTGCTTTATAACAGCGATAAGATCGCGTTTGTTAAGATTTCCTACAATTTTTATGTTAATACGTGCTTCAATTAAAAAGTTCACGAGAAGTTGTTACGAAATTGTTATATTATTAGAGATTATGCGTTACACTTACTTGGGCAAGTAGATAATTTGAATGATGAAAATCATCGTGTAAATGGCGATAGAGGCGGGCAAATAGCAGGCATATTGCTCGTCGGTCTGTTCACGGAATCGAATTTCTTCAGTTGGGTCCTTGAACCGATAGGTAAAGGAAGACATACCGTCGGTACCATTTCCGCTGCACCACCGTCTGTCGCGTTTGCACGCGCGTAAACGTAACGTCGATGAAATGACGCGACACCATTTCTATATTTTATCAAAACTATAGAAACTAAGGCAACTCACTTTACGTCGACTAAACAACTGGAATTACTGTTCGCCAAAAGATTCGATTCGATCATCGCGATACTCTGGAATAAAAAAACGGAACGATCACCGTGGTTTGCATAAGGGTGTCCCAAAAATGTTCATGTTCTTTGAAAGGGGCGATTCCTATGGTTATTCTAAGAAACTTTTTCCGTTGCCAATCCGCGATTTGACGCTTCGTTTTCGAGTTATTAATTAAAAATACGGACCAATCAGAGCGCGGTTACAAAAGGGCGTGTTTCGACTTGGCCAACGGCAACGCCAAACTCAACGAGGTCTGTTCCCACCCCGAACTCGTTTGTTGTAGACGCGCTCTGATTGGTCCATGTTTTCCGTTAATATCTGAAAAACGCGACAGCATATGCAATTTTTGCAAAGGAAAAAGTTTCTTATAGTAGCCCCGCAAAAACTATACATATATAAGATAAATGAATACGGTAAATAGAATAGAATAGAATAGAATAGAAAATAATAAACAGAATAAAATGGAATATGATAAATAGATAAATAGAATAAAATATGAGAAATAGGAAAATAGAATAGAATATGATAAATGGATAAATAGAGTAGATATGAATATAAATTTCAATATAAATAGAATGAATATGACTATAAATATAAATAGAATGAATATGAATATGAATCTAAATAGAATGAATATAAATATATATAGAATGAATATTAATACAAATAGAATGAATATAATAAATAAATACAATAAATAGAATCATCTGACATATCTGAATATGTTTTTTCTTAATAAAAACGTTTTGAATTTTTGTACGATTTCCGATGTTTCTTTTTCAAAGTTCGATGAACTTTAATTTCTAGAATAAATAATTATTTCTCGTGTTTGCACAAATGCTTTCTTCATCTTTGATGTCTTTCGCATCGTTTCGGAATTGTATTTGCCTTAGAAAATTTGAGAAAAGTAGACGTATTTAATACTTACCGTTAGACCAATATTCTTTGCAAGAGTAGCTTCTGCAATATTGGCGAACGGTTTGTCCGCACCCCAGCATTCTACGTATTTCGTCATTTTGCTACTCGGTCTTGATCTATTTGAGAACAGAAAAATATGTTCAAGTCCCTTGATTAATTTTTATTTTATATAATTTAGATAATAGGTTTTTTATTTTCCGATTTATTTAATAATAAAACAATGAGCGTGGAATCTATATCTCTTTACCACTTCCATCAATTTAACGAATAGTTGAAGAACATTCTATTCGTTATTAATTTTTAATGCATTAATATCTGGACGATTACTTTACAAAAGCAGCTTTCGGTTACAATGCGTATACGACATATACATATACGCTGTACTAACGGTATACCCAATGTCGTTTCGTTTAATTATAAGGGTTTGGTATACAGGTAGCCTAAGTAATGAGTCCATTAGCAACCTCTATACGAAATATTACCTCCATTATCGTCGCTAATATTAGCAAATTGTAGCAAGAATTATTACTTGTCAGATGGAACGCATCATTTTCAAAATTACATATATTTTTTTCTAAATAAATTGTAGTGAAAAATGAAATTATCGCGTATAAGAATCAAGTATTAAGAATTTTAAATTTAGGGTGATTGATGGAAATTAACTTTGCACAATATGTGCAGAATTGTATAATTATTTTTTACTTTGACAAAGACTTCAATAAACCTTGTAAATTATATCACGTTGATTAATGAAGAAAATTTGATACTTGTTATTTCCACAATTTTCTTCGTTTTATCGTTGTTTACTTGCAATATGCTCTAAATTCGTTTATCCTTAGTTTTTAACATATTCTAATTGTCCTATTTTCAAGGTTACTGGCAGGCATTATGCGGGCTGTTCTTTTATTGGCAATAAATGGAGATTGTATAACAAAGATTTTCAAGTGAAGCTCTCTTTTCAAGATAACTGACTTTGAAAATTTAACAGGCTTGCGTGTATTCGTATCTATTAATAGCACGCACGTTCAATAAATCGTTCATTTTCTTTTTCTGCAGGCAAAGCCTGGGCAAACAAAATTGTATTCTACCCTTTCGACTTATCTCCCGCATGCGTTCCATATACGTTTCCGATAAAAAATGTTCGATTGAAGAAATGCAGTATAATTACGAAAACTCGTTATACCTTAACCCCTTGCCACGCCATATATTTTGTAACTAAAGTTGTCCTAATGTCTTCACCACTAACAATATTTCAGAAGAAAATAACAATTTATATCTATTATACTGTTACATTTACTTCAATACTTAAGTATTGTTTGCAAAAGAATAAAATTGGATTTTCTCTAAAAAGAAATGTATAACATTTGAATCTGTTACAGTTTGTTTAAGTTCTTCATCACGAGTCTGACTTGTTATACAGGGTGTCTCACATAAATGGGAACACCTAAATATTTTTCGTATTTACAGTCCTATCAGAAAACTTCAGAGGACAAAGTGATACTATTGCAGGGAGGCAATATAATGGTGAAGAAAAACATTTTTTATGTTGTGTTTTTTAATGAAATGTCAAGGTCACCGATGTTTTTGTAAATGGAATAGTACATTTTTCTTACGATAGCACGATAGACAATAAAAAACTGAATTTAGTGGATACCACCTTTTTGACCTTGAAATGACCTTGAGCAAGAATAATCACGTTGAAGCGGATGAAATGTGGAAGTTTAAAACTTTCGTGTTTCAGCAAAGATTGCGCGTTGTTTACATCGGGTTGACTTTTACATATCATAATAAATGTTCGAAATAGTTTTCATATTAAACAGCATATGTTTATGTTAGAGTCGGTTAGAATAAGTACGTTGTTCCTTCTGCATTATTAGAGTTCGAAACGTGAAAGTGATAACAATGCGTTATACTGTACAGGAACGAATCAATATGGTTTTCACTTATGGCGAAAGCCACCAATCTTTGAGGCAAGCAGTATGTTTGTATCGTGAAAAATTTGTGAATCGTATTTGTCCTTCGTTACACGCATTTTCCGTCGTGGTAAACCAATTTAAAAATACCGGTAGTGTAAACCCACAACGCCAGAGGATATGCGGCAAAGGATTACTGCAGCATGTGCTTCAATTACGTCTCAGGAAATCGACAATGCCTACAGATAATTTATTAAAAGATTGCAACATTGCATAAATGAGGATGGTCAACATTTTGAACATTTATTATGATATGTAAAGGTCAACCCGACGTAAACAACGCGCAATTTTTGCTGAAACACGTAAGTTTTAAATTTCCACATTTCATCCACTTCAACATGATTATTCTTGCTCAAGGTCATTTCAAGGTCAAAAAGGTGGTATCCACTAAATTCAGTTTTTTATTGTCTATCGTGCTACCGTAAGAAAAATATACTATTCCATTTAAAAAAACATCGGTGACCTTGAAATTTCATTAAAAAACACGACATAAAAAATGTTTTTCTTCACCATTATATTGCCTCTCTGCAATAGTGTCACTTTGTCTTCTGAAGTTTTCTGATAGGACTGTAAATACGGAAGATATTTAGGTGTTCCCATTTATGTGGAACACTCTGTAATATGGCAAGGGGTTAATTCTTCAATGAACTATTGGGGTTGAAACCGTCCATCTCTTTATGCTAATAATTATTTAATATTTATGAACTTAATCGAAATTTTACTATTTTACTATGTTTATATTCACCGTTCCGACAAATGCGAATACTAAATATAAATACAATATTGAATACAATTTGATTGGATAATTGCTTTTTTCAAGTACGTTTTGAAGATCAACCTAAGATTTAAAAAAACAGTAATACAACATTCGATATGTTTGTAATTTGATAAAGTACAAAATAAAAAGTTTCATTACCGATTTTAGGGAAAGTTCAATTAATCCTCAAGCTTTGAAGATACTTTCTTGACGATCTCTCTTATTATTTGAAGTATGAAAGTGTTCTAATACAGGGCGTTTTCGAAATTATGGTACAAGCGGACGGATAGTAATTCTAAATGAAAAAACGAGTCGAAAAGGAGGAATAATATTTTCTTTTCGACGCTTTGTCATTCAGACAAATCAGTTTGCAAATGCGTTGAGTTCGTCTACTACAGTATTTGTAAGAAGTAGAATCGGTAGGTGACGAACATACAGATCAGACAATTCCTATTCAATAGCGTGCGTGTCCGCTAAATGTTTAGACACAATTTTTTCGAAAACGAAGCGTCAAATGAAAAAAATTCATCATCCTCTCCACGGTTGTACAATGAATACTGGGACACATTGTATAAAATGTTTCTTTACCCTTTATATATATAGAATATTTTCATTTTGCAAGATTTACCTTGACGGCATCCTTGCAGTAAGACTGCTTCCTTGTTCTCCTGCATTGTTACCACCGACGCAATTCTCTCCACTGCTTTTCTAACAGAAACGAAAAAGTCATTGCGCGAATTTCACATTCTTCGTCAACGTTTTATTTTCTACGAATTAGAGGAAAAAGGGGAAGTACTTCGGAAGAAAAATTTTAATTTCTTCGAAGGCGTTGACGAAACGATAAAGCTTCGATACATAAGAAGAGTTGTTGGTTAATATCTGTTACTTAGTTCAACGTCATTGATTTCTTTCTTAAATAGTAAAATTCAAATATTTCCAAAGCTAATGATTTTTTAACATAAATAGATGAACACTTTTTGCAGAAATTATCAAGGATGCACCAACTGATGTGATAAAAACATATATGATTCAAATTTGAAACACGTCAACAATACGTTGCGTTCTCCACATATCCACTTACAAAAAAAAATTAGTGTTACCAGAATGTGCCCTTCTCGAAATCATTAAATGCCATCAGAAACATTTATTGCTACGCATAATAGTGTTGGCGTCAATCTTGGTGTCTATATATACTGATTTACCATGTATATTTGAAATAACTATTTATGTCATTGCTATTTCAAAAACAATTCATTTGCCAAATCTAGTGTGGCGGTCTTTGTACTGATATAATTTCTATATCACGCCACTGTAATGTTTTAGACAGCATTTCATTTTTTTTTCTATAGCTGTCCTTTCTATTGTCTTCTGTTTCCTCTTCACGCGAATTTGGTCGATTCTGGTACGCACCCGGCAATCAAACCCGTGCAGGTCTAACTTTCACTTCGCTTTTATTTTCCCGGTACCGTTTGGGCCTGTGCAAAGTCCGTTGTCAGGCCCTTAAGAGCTTTTTGGCTTTTTTCGTTTTATGATTCTCTTCTGCTGTCGCCATTTTCTACTTGCCTTTATTTTCCTTCTCCACTTGGTTTTCCCTTACTCCTCTATCTTTCTTCGTGTCTACGCTGTTTCGTCGATGAGGTGGAAAGAAAAGTCTGTTTAAAGCCAACAACTAAACATGTCTTTTGCTTAGCTCTGATTTTGAATACATGCGTTTTGAGGAAACAGAGTCAAATCATTTCCAGCTACTCAGACCTCCACACTATTACACTTGAAACAATACAATGGCTCACAAAAGTATTCGGACACTCTTTAAATCTAAATAACTTTTTAAAAATTCAACCAACCGACTCAACTTTTCTAGAACCACTAGAAGCATTGATTTACCAAATGATATACAAAATAATTCTTACTGGTAGAAATCGCATGAAAAAATAAACAAGGCATTTTTTAAAACATTTTTATTTCAACTCGTAATGAACATTTAACCCTTAGTACTTTGGTGGCTCCTCTGAACAATTGAAGTGTTTCAAGTACGATTAATAGTAACAAATTTGATATGCACGGAAGGAAATGAACTATGTATCGATTTTGGAATTAAAATTGCTTGGAGTGCAAAGGGTTAAAACATGCGTTTTGCAGACTTAGGTTAGGATATAAAATAAGTGGATATATTAGTTATACGGATGCTGAACATTTCATCGAAATTTATTGGTGCAGAAAAAAATTGACGCGTGTAGAAAGATGTAAGATTTTTTGAAGTTTACAAAGAATCAACAAGTCAATCGATTTCAATGAATTTTTCTGCATTCGTACAACTACTATAGATCTACAAAATGCGTCTTTAAACTTTTTAGACGGTGGTTCAAATAAAAAATATTTAAAAAGTTCCCTTTCTTATTTGTCATATAATTCATACCAATCGCAACCTTTCCAAAATTCTTTTCGCAAATCATTTAGTAAATCGATGCATCTAATTGTTCAAAAGTCAAGAGACGTTTGGTCCAATTTTAAAAAAAAACTTATTCCGATTTAAAGAGCGGCCGGATGTTTTCGCGAACCACTCTAAATATTTGGTTTAAAACATCTATTTTTTCCGCAGCCCTGTACGATAGGGGATGAAATGATCGCCTTACCTTCGGCGGGACTATCAAGAAAGTTTCGATGTTGTGGCTAGCAAGATAACTTTCCCGAGATCCTCCGTCGCCAGGTTCAACCTCGAAACGGTTTCCAAGTTGTAATAGGGTGGCTTTGGTTATATGTACCCGTCTGTGGTGAAAGAAACGCGTAGGTACAGTCAGAGAAGCTTTTTGGATGCAATAACGACACGATGTGACGGTACGTTTTGCTGAAAATACAGAATTCTAATTATACCCGGGTAAACCGCCGCTCTCCATACGATTCGCCAGAGTAACGTCGTCGCTCCAAACATCGAACTGCCATTTACGTAGGCCGAGCACGCCGCATAAAACGTTTCCGGTGTGTATACCGATTCTCATATCCACTTGGAACCCCGTCGCCTCCCGTATAAACCTACCATGTAAACATATTCGAGGAACACCGAAAGAACAAAACCAACCAACACGGAAGCTCTCTCTCTCTCTCTCTCCCTCTCTCTCTCCCTCTCTCTCTCTCTCTCTCTCTCTCTCTCTCTCTCACCTGATCGCATCTATCATTTCAAGTCCCATGTTAACGCAGTTGTACGCGTGATTCGGCCGTGAAACTGGCAGTCCTGAAACGCAGTAGTAACAGTCACCCAGGATCTTGATTCTCATGCATTGATTATCCTAAAAATGCATGCTGAATATTTACGGGTCCCTGTGGAAGTTCCGGTCGTCGCTGTGCAAGGTAATTCATTCGGACAGTCGAGTTATACAGGTGTACAGGGTCGTCGAGATAAATCCGGAATTGTTTCAGACATTCACACAAATAAGACGCAGCTCGGGCAAATGTGAGCAAAGCGATCAACGGACAAGGTAATTCGCAAAACAAATAAGTGGATATAACAAACAATAAAGTGAGCAAATCGGAAAATGTCAGCCACGAAAGTACGACTGAATCTTTCGCGCCGGAAAATCGAGAAGAAAGTGCAAGGATGAAAGCGTAGAAGGAGGTGCAAGTTTACAACCCAAGGGCAAGGGACTATGAAATTCTGTCGAACGGTACGAGGTTACTGGATCCCGGACAACTCTTTGGAATCGTTCTGATGCGCAAGAGAAACGCGCAATTCGTGATCGAATTGAAAGAAAAGATTAATCAGGCTTTACGAAAATCTCTGTTATCACTGGTTTCTCGACGTGTGGCCTCTCTGTAGCTTCGACTGCAGTCCCTTTAATTATTACACGTGGGGCGTAGTCGATACAAAGGTAAGTGCAAAGCGCCACAACATCAAAGGTATCGTAAAGCTTACCATCAACGAGGAGACGACGAAAAATGACAAGGAAAAGGTGAAGAGAGTCTGCAGCGGGTTCAGGTACAAGTTTAACGCTAATTTATTTTCTTTTTAAGTCTTGAATTCGTATCTAAAGTTTGTCGATTGAACTCGGAAGTACCCTATACGAAAATATTTATTTAGAGTTTTTAGATTTAATTCTAAATTTATTTAGAGTTCGTGTGATTTTTAATTACAATACGAGTAGAGGAATCAAAAGACAATTTTATAACTTTAACCCTTTTAGTGGTGAGCAAAACTATTGTACCTAAGCGAAGAATACCGGGTCAAATTAATGAATTTGCTAAGCTTTCGGACACCACGGCACTTACCCCAGAACCTTCATAGAGCAAACCTTATTTTCTAACAAGTTAAACCCAAAAACAATTTTTGAAATTCCTTTACAATGGAATTAGACCATTTAAAACGTTTTATAAATTTATTTTGAGACAGAGTTCGCGCGCGATGCGAATAGTAAGACGCCATCTTGGACACCGAACGATATATCGTCGTTCGGCACTGAAAGGGTTAATAATTGTAAAATAAATAATCTGGAAAGGGTTATTTGACCCGCTGCGGTAGATTTAAGCCAGTGAAAACTGTTTCGATTAATTCCGTTCTTTGTATCATTCGCAACTTTCGTACAAACTGGAATACAGTGACATTTTCCTGGTGTGTTTGAACCGTTCCCTTTATACAATGACTTTTCCGGATTTACCTGGACGATCCTGTAAACGAGACAGAAGCACTGTTTTTTTACCTGTGCAATTTGATCGAATCTTCCAAACAGTTCGTTCAGGGTTCGCACCAGTTCCGAAGCAGACAATTGTTCCGAAAGGGGCGTGAAATTCACAATGTCCGCGTACAGAATACTAATTCGCGCGGCAATTGAAACAAGATCGTTCGGTTGTTATTATAATATGTGTACAGCGCTCGAAACGTATTGTTTCTGTTCTACACACATTCAACGAGCTACATCTAACGACTTACCTAACGTTGTTATGCCTTTGCACGTACATTTCGTGAAATCTGGTTTGTTGGTGCTTACTCGCTTCTTGACACGCGTCCGCCATTTTCAGCATAATACTTCTCTTTACCTGTCTCAGAATCAATTATATATTTTAACTCTGTCGTGTGCTAACAAAATACAAAGTTTACCGAACATCTGGTACGAGTGGATACATTTTATTATCTCGGAAATGATTAAAAAGGCAAAGAAAGTTTATCAAATGGCAACGAAAAAGCTTTCCGTTCCACTGTCCTCCGAAATACGAGGGGAAAGTTTTGTTCTTCAAACCGGTACAGCAGTATTAACCCTTAGCACTCTAATGGCTCCTCTGAGGCGACACTAAAAAACTGTCAGACTATTGTTTAAAACAATTGTTACATTGCAATGTTTGCATTCACGAAGATAAGGTACGCACGAAAGGAAATGAACCGCGTACAATGGAATTCTTCTGAGATAAAAAAATGCTTCGAACTTAGGAATTCAAATTGCTTGCAGTGCAAACGGTTAAGCTTCGAATGGATCATATTATGATTGATTTTTAAAGTTTCATTCTTTGAGAACATTCAAAAAATTTTCATGTAAATACTTGCATAATCGCTAAAATTTAGGATTGAACGCAACGCGAGTCATATTACGGGAACCACCGTTTGAAACTTTAAATTTATTCATCTCGAAACTACATTTTTAAGAACACCACGAATTGTATCGAATCATTATAAAATGCTTCAAAAATTATAAACACACATTTGTTTCAGCAAAAATACAAACAAATGTGTCCTAGCTTTGGACAAATAGAGATCGCACAGCCCAATGCGTTTCGTTTCCACGCAATTACTCACCGTGATGCTATCTCTATGATCGGTGAAATTATTTGTTCTTAAATTACTTGTAAATATATTCACAAACGATTGTAAAATGCATTAACCCCTTGGCCTACGATTTATTTTCTGATTACAGTGACTAGATTTTCTTTATCCTCCGTGAAACAGCAAAAAGAAAAGTCAAATTTGTAGTTACCGCGTGCGTAGCTATTCTCCACCGATTGTGTGCGATCAGAGACTAAATAGAATGTTATTTCGATTTAAAGAATATTCAAGAAGCACATGTTTAATAGATCCTGTTCGAAATCTTGATCACGAGTCCGACTCGTTGCTGTAGAGCAAGGGGTTAATATGTTTATCAAATTGTACCAAAAAGAAATCACCGATTTTAACGTTCCAATAATGCCATAGCTGCTTAAGGGATCTTGCTTAGCGAGGAGCCCGACGAAACAGTGATTTTTGGAAATTCGAGGACACCCCGTATATAACAGTAATCGCGAAATTGAAAATACTCACCTCAGCTGCGATGTAGGCAGGAATAACGCTTAGCAATAACTGTTCTTGTTGTTCCCTCTCGCATTCCAGCTTGATTCGAGATTCGATCACCGTTTTCGTCCCAGAGAAGGTTCTGCTATGAGCTTTCGCGGTTAGTATACTATAGTAAGAACCCGCTAGAACTGCTCCCATCAGGAACACGATTTCCCCGCACGTCTAAACGACCGAGCAAGCAATAAACAAATTATCCCGATTAGGAGAAAGACGGATCAATGCAGGAAACACGGGTACCTCGTTTACGTTGAACTGGCTCGAATAGATGAAAAACACGATCTTTCTGCCCACGTGAACAACGATAAAGATGACCGCGAGGATAGTTGGTATCTGTCGAGATCCTCTCGGCACGACAGCGATCATCGCGAGGATCATAATGAACAGAGGTACGGAACTTTCGAGACTCAAAATTCCGATTCCGAGAATCACGGAAGCAGCGAATCCTATGAGAAATCTAGTTCTAGCTGATGTTAACGTAGACGGCAGCTGTGTCAGTAATAACAAACCCAAGGAAGTGATGATCATTATGATCAAGCTCGTTACAGGAACGATAGCTTCGGACAGATTCTGTAAATAGAAACTATCTGGTGAAAGGTTCTCTTCTAACGCGCAACAAGTGATTTTCTTTAACAATCGAAGCTCTTAAGGAGAAAGGATCTTTTGTAGATCGTGTAACATTATCGCTTCCACAATGCATGTGAAAGATGAAGCTCAGAGTATTTATACTCCTTCAATAATCGCATTCATTAATTTTCAAAATATTTTCAAACTTCGTTGGAATAAATCTACAGGGTGAAAATTATAAAGCGTTACAGCCGAATATCTCGAAAACAAACGAAAGTTTTTTAATACCAAGGAGGACATCATGTGGTGGAACTTTTATTTTTCCTGGTGGACAGTCCAAGGTGAGGTGAAGGTCAACTTTCTTGTTTTAAATTGAATGATATGTTTTCTTATCCACCATCAAATAGTGCGTTTTAAGACGAATTCAACGACCTATAACTCAAGGTTATTCAAGGTCAAACTTGCAGGGAAACGGAGAAAAGGTGTGATCGTTTTATTTGTACTTCAGCTCGTGCCTTCGAACATTCACACCAAAACATAATATGTGTCAATGTCAGCATTACTCAGGACAACATCAAAATCATTATCAATGAAATGAAAAGAAACGTATTTATTAGGTCAATCGGAAAGTTCTGTCCATCTAGCGTCGAGTAGCCGTAGCTCGAACTGTGGGTAACTATAACCTCTAAAGTAAGGCTAACTTTTTAGTTTGAACATCTGTTAATAAAACTCAATACACAACAATTTACGCTTGCATCAATAACTTCGTTTTTTTCTACATTGAAGATGTCGGAATTTGAGCCGAATAAGCGTCATTTGCGCGAAGTGTTAGTCTTTTGTTTCAATTGGAAGAAAACGGCAGCTGAAGCTCATCGAATGATTGTAGACGTTTATGGCGATAATGCTGTTTCCGATAAAACATGTAGAGAGTGGTTTCGACGTTTTAAAAATGGTGATTTTTCTTTGGAGGACAAAGAGCGTTCTGGACGGCCACGAGTATTCGAAGACGAAGAATTGCAGACATTGGTGTATGAAGATCCATGTCAAACGCAAAAACAAATTGCAGAAGCGTTAAATTGTGCTCAATCTGTCATTTCCGACCGTTTAAAAGCCTTAGGGAAGGTCTACAAGGAAGGAAAGTGGGTCCCATATGAACTCAAGCCAAGAGACATTGAAAGGCGGAAAACCATCTGCGAAATTTTGCTTGCTAGGCAACAAAGAAAGGGGTTTCTCCATCGTCTCATCACTGGGGATGAAAAATGGATTTATTTTGACAATCCTAAACGTCGAAAAACCATTTGTGATCCTGGCCAACCCTCAACATCGACGCCAAAGCGGAATATCCACGGAAAAAAGGCTTTACTCTGCATTTGGTGGGATCAGGAAGGTGTGGTATACTATGAACTGCTAAAAACTGGTCAAACAGTCACAGGAGATCTCTACCGACAACAAATTATCCGTTTGAGTCGAGCATTGCACGAAAAACGACCACAATATGAAACGAGACAGCGTAAGGTGATTTTGCTGCATGACAATGCTCGGCCTCACGTCTTAAAAATTGTCAAGGAAACGATAGAAGCACTTCGCTGGGAAGTGCTACCACGGCTTATTCACCAGACTGTGCCCCATGGCACACGCACTTGCTGAAGAACGATTTAATTCGTACGAAGATCTCGAAAAATGGATCTCCGCCTAGATAACCTCCAAAGATGAATCATTCTTTCGACGCGGAATTCGCTTGCTGCCCGCAGGATGGGAAAAAGTCATCGCTAACGATGGACAATATTTTGATTAACGTACTTTTTCATTTTCTTTCATGAATAAAGCTTTACTTTTTGTAGAAAAACGGACGGAACTTTCCGATTTACCTAATACGTATTATTGTGCTCTTCTATAGGATCGTCAGTTCACTTTCATTACCATTCGTGCTAAGATATCCTTGGCTGAATGATAGTAGTTAAATAAGTGGTGAAAATGGAAATGTATCAAGATTATTTTGATATGTTTATGGTACTACGAGAATGCAGGAAAAATTACAGAATGGCTGCTAATTTGTAAGTAAGTAAACTCGCGTCAAAACGATCACACCTTTTCTCCATTTCCCTGCAAGTTTGACCTTGAATGTCCTTGAGTCATAGGTCGTTGAATTCGTCTTAAAACGCATTATTTGATGGTGGATAAAAAAACCTATTATTCCATTTGAAAAAAGAAAGTTTACCTTCACCTCACCTTGGAGTGTCCACAAAGAAAAATAAAAGTTCCACCACATGATGTCCCCCTCGGTATTGAACAACTTTCGTCTGAAACAATTTTGCGTATAATCAATATTTTCCGAGATATTCGACTGTAACGCTTTATAATTTCCACCCTGTATTTGTATGTAATCGCTGCCATAAATATGTTTGACCGTGCTTCTTGGATTTTTCAAAAGTTAGAAATATTAGTTTACTGCATGGCGTAAAAAAGAGATTATAAAGAATTGCGATTGTTTTTCTTATAACTGTATTACGTAGACATATGTTGAGAGTTTAAAAAGTATGTTTTTTAGACGAGTATCAATTATACATATTCTGAAATTTTTCTCGAAGTCGGTTTAACGTTGCATTGAACCAAAATGTTCGACGATGCTAAAAGATCTGTAATAAAGTAAGGGATTGCTATTTTTCCGGATTAACCAATAACAATGAAATGTATATTATATGGTGCGCGTTTAATTGCTTGTATTGGCTGTCGAGAAGTTACGTGTAAAATTTGTTAAAACCGAATTCTGCATCTAGGATCGGCAAAAATCTGTTAAAAAACGTTTGCTGCAAAATTAACTTTGACCTACTTCACAAAAGTCAAATTTTATGATCGTATTGTGGTTTACTCATCGGTAGAATATCTTGAAGGAACCACGAGTCGGATTTTTTCCGTTCTCTTAGAAAATAATTTAAAAATAATATTGAAGCTTACTTCGGATGCAGTATATTTATGTTTCGCAGTCAGTTCGCTTCGTACCGTAGACTACTTACTGTTCCAGAAATTTCTCAGTTTTGCTTAAAACTCCAGGTTTACGAGATTCGTCAAAATGACGTAACCTAATATTGTTTATATACCATTACAGCGATTGCAACACGTACCCATGATAAAAGAGTCAACAGATTCATTTTCTTGAGTATATATCGTTTAAAAAATAGCTAAATATTTGAATCGACACATTCTCGTTATTTCTGTAAAGTAATGTAATATGGTCGCTTATAGTGCTTCGCAAACCTAGTATTAATTAGTGTGACATAGAAACGTCCGATTAAAGTTACGTGCATTTGACTCTACATATAACGTTGCTTTAGAACATCTTTTTCACTGAATTGCCTCCGCTTGTGTCTCAAAAAACTGCATATTTGCTAAGTAAATCTGTGGTTTCCTCCTGTATCGTTCCACATACATACCAGGTCTGTAAACATGAAACCAGAATTTGCTCATACGTGGTGCAAACTATCAATGTAGTTATCGTTAAATCATTTACGCCATTTTCTTGTTTCAACATCTGACAATTTTCATACAGCAGCATAGTTTTTAATAGCGTCGAACACGTCGACTTTTGTGCCTGGAAACTACGATTTGCGGACAGCATTGATTTTCTGTTACCATTTGAAGAAAACTGCTGCGGAATCGCATCGAACAATTGTCGAATCTCACGATGAGCATGCTCTTAGTATATCACAGTGCTTTGCGTGATTTATAAAATTCAAAAGTGGTCATTTTCACGGGAGAAACGAAGAACGTGGAAGACCACTGAGATAGTTTGAAAACGGCGAATTGCAAGCATCGTTGGGTGAGGATGACGTTCAAACGCAACAACTCGCGGATCAATTAAATGTGACACGAGAATCTGTCTCCATACGTTTGAAAACCATAGGGAAGATGCAGAAGACGACCGGAATATAAAAAAAATGCAACGCAAAGTGATTTTGCTTTGTGATAATGCACCATCGCACACAGCAGAACCGGTCAAGGAAACGATCGAGGCGTTTAATTAGGAAATCTTTTCGCATGCAGCTTACTTACCAGATTTGATTATCACTTATTTGCATCGATGGGACACGCACTTGCCGATCAGCGCTTCGCATCTTAGGAAAATGTATGAAAATGGCTCAATGGCTGGTTTGCCTCTAAAGAGGATTTTAGCGTGGCATGCACAAATTATTATCAGAGGTATGGGCAAAAATGTATAGCTACCGATGGGGCAATACTTCGAACAAAATATTTTGTATCATTTTCATACAATAAACGTGTATTTTCTGTATAATAATTCCGAATTCATGTTTACATACCTGGTATATTGTTTTACGTTATACCGTTAAGCTATAATCAAATTCTGAATCAGGCAAGTTTACGAGTTATTGGAACTTGAAATTAATTTTCAAACTGAACGATTAAATTTCGATGCGTGGTTCCTTTGATAAACTTCCTCTCTATAATTTGAACACGATACAGCCATAACAAAATTTGATTTTCAAAAGCTCAGTCAATTTTGCAGGAAACCGTTTAAAGTTCTGTTATTTAAATCTTCGCCAACCTTGCGATATAAAAATTAGCGATTTTTACACCTAACTTTTCGATACCCTGTGCATTGATGAAGCGAACAATATTAAGAACAATCGTAACGAGATGGATTTACCCAATGGTTTGCATCGCAAATGATTCCCACGGCTAAAAACGAGCCGATTAGAGCGACAAGCAGAGTGCCGGTATAAAGAGACGCCGTCAATTTCCCTTCGTACTTGTCCCGAAGCTGTTCCAATTCCTCGACATCCATTTCATTCCCAGTAGACGCCTTCGATTTCTCTATAAACCAATATCGACCATGAAAAGAATAGCGTGTTCAACTGTATTTCTTTTTAAAGGTTTACGGTAGTCTCGAAAGTATTTTTGTCTAGAAAACTGTCGGATTTATAGCGATTTAACCCCATCCTGTACGGAAACGAGTCAGACTCGCGATGAAGATTTGAAACAGAGCCAGTAAATACAAGGCTTGTTTATACTTCTTTAAATATTGAAAGAGAATTGCGTTCTTCTGTTATTATTATATGTAAACATTAATACAAATGTAGACATGTAATACATGTCTGGAAAATTTTCGTGAACAAAAAAGTTTTAACATTTCAGCAGTGATGAAAATAATGCAGGATTCGTTTCCTTAATGCAAACAAAGACATGAGATAAATGTTTGAAAATTTTCGAGGACGAAGAAGTTCTAAAATTTTAGCAGTGGCGAAAATAATACAGGATTCATTCCCTCTATTTTCCAATGTGATCCTTTTTGTAGCTTTCCCGTCTTTCACAATCGTGGATTTGTAAAGAACAATTGCAAATGGCTCTTTATAATTGTGGCAACCGACTACAGTTACAGTTATTGTATGTAGAAAATAGGGGAAAAATAATTCAGGATTTAAAATGGAGGAGATGTAGGGTGCGAAATTGCAATTGACGTGCACATATTCTTATCTTAATAATATTAGACAGCTAAAATTAATTAGAGTCTCAGATTCTCTCGTTGCAGGTGGTCGATGAATTTTCAGTATGATAGTTGATAATTTGAATTGAAAATAAAGTTACAATTGATGGATTGTGAGAGCCATGAATAAACACGCAATAAATATTCAGGTTGTATGTAGTAAACGTGACGAATAATAATTCTGGTTTTATTGAAGATAGAAAAGAATTGCGTGGTTTAACAAAATGTATCATCTCGTAATATGGCTTTTTACAAAAGTACATCGCTATAGTTACAAAATACAATTATGAATCCTTGATTTTTGTTGAACGAATAAATCGATTCCTCGTGCCATTCTGAATTAAGAGAGTCTTAGAATAAAATCGTGAAAACTCAATACTTTCCGTAATATTTGTCCTTTTGCCAGCATCTATAATAAATATTACAAACGTTCCACCACTGCGGTTTTGAAAATTAATAATACAATACACTTTGCAACTGCACCCATGCACCTCTGTACAAAGTCGCATTTCAGGACGATACTACTTGTTAAATAATACAAAATTCTCCTGTATAATTTTTTTATCTTAAATAACAAGCAAGTTTTTATTCGGCTCAGTTATCAGTTACCAGATTCGTCCTGTATATTAATTTTATAGTGAGCAATATAGCTTTTCGACAAACTGAAATAATACTTTCTCAGTGTTTCCAAGTTGTGTAATAAATATTTCTTGGGCAAGCATGTGCGTTCTTTCTAAATCTGTAATTTGATCCTTTTGAATTGTAACAGTGATTGTTGCGTAATATTTTCAAGCGTGCCATTAATTAAAATTTGTGCTGCAACAAATCAATACTATATCGTATGACATTAACAGTCGGGATATAAAATAACGTTATTTCTTTAGCTTACGTACGTCCAATAATAAAACATACAAAAAACAAATAAATCACCAAGTGATAACACCAGAACTTGTCACGAAACATTTTCATAAAGTTTCGCCTCTCTAAATAGAGACAATCGAGTTAATAAGAAATGAAAATCGATCATTCGCACAGACCCTTTGCGGGCGAAGGTCGACTCTAAAACAGTAACAAAATGATTATTCTTAAACGTGAACGCACAAAATTTTCATTACTCAACGGTTGTTCGTTCATTTAATTTTCAAGCTTACTTCTTCATTATATAATCTTACTTCGTAAGGAAAATAGATGATTCCTCGGGAGGCACACTAAAACATCCTATTCGCATAGGGTTTTATAGTTTCGCAGACAGAAATTCCTAAGCCTAAAATTAGATTGAAACTGATTGTAAAAATATCAGCCGTAAAATTTATAATAGTGCTGTAAGTCCATGGAATCAATCGATAATTATCGAACCGATATCAATCGGTTCCTTAAATGTCATTTACGACTTTCTTTGTCTTAAAGCTTAGTTCAACCTGTCACAACATACTGAATCCGTTAAAATTACGCTTGTGTATTAATATACCTCTTTTATTAGGAGCATACAGTGGATCTAGAATTTTGAAGTAATCGTCGACATTTAAGCTGTGATAGTTTCGTTGAAAACAATATTACTACAACGAACCAGGTCTCATTTTAAACCTTGAGGCTTCCATTTTTATTAACCCATCGTTCAGTTGTGCGCCAATGGATGGAAAACCGGAGAGACCCGTTCTTTCGAAAATGCTATGAATTTAAGAACGCCACTAAAAAACATTGAACCATTTTTTTCATAAATGACAATCTCCCGTAGATGTGAAGATTGAAAATTTTCCTTTAGAACGACACAAAAAGGTGTACAATCAACTTTCAATGACACAAAGGTTTTACAACACCGCACTTGGTCCTCATTTTCGTTTCATAAAACAGCAAAAATAAATATGTACATGAATTTTCAAGGGCTTTAATTTTCAAATTTGTGGTCGATTCATTGACGAAGAAAATTGTGTAATATTGTTGGAGAGGTTTCGATTGATAGAACTTTTTAAGAAAAACGGGTCTTTGGTTTTCATTTGTTACATCATGTAACAATAGCTTAGAAGAAAATGAAGAATGGTATGCAAAAGTAGAATATTCAAGTTTCAGAACGAGCTGAAGTTTATATTATTAATTAAATATTATTAATTTTTCAAGAATCTGGCATTTTATGTTCAAATACTTTTTGGATCTATCATACGACAAATGCGCGTTGTTTAGAGAGGCAGGGCTCGATTGATTTTTATACCTCCCTAGATCAACATCTTTGATAACCAATTCTCATTCCATTAAGAAAAAAAGGGAGTGTCGCAGAGTTGCGTCGATCAATGCACATTAGAATAGTAGCAGCGGTGTCAATGGCGATGACAGGAGCAGTAACCAGATCGCATTCCTTTATTAATAGCAAGATGCGATCCAAATAAACTAGACGATTGCAGAAATCACACTGAATCAACAAGAAAGTCAAACAATCTCAATCCTACGTTCCATTCGGATTCACAGGAAAACCTTCCAGTTTCAGATCAAGGACTCTCGAGTGATATCAACCCTCTGCCGACACACCTTCATTAAAAATTCTGTAATTCGCTAGCTACGGCCATTCATAACTATATTCATTCATTTTTTAAATGTTTTTTTGCACGATATTACTAAAAAGATTGCGGATTTTACGTATTTATGGCGAAAATGGATAAGTGAAGATATCGGAAGAATTGAAGATCACTGTTGCGTTATCTCTAATTCATTAAAACTATGAAACCGCTACTGAAATTCCTACAACCGCTGCGCAAGATGTTTATATTGCATAAAACACCGCAATATAAACATAATTAAACTTCCTGTTGTTTAGAACGAAACTGTTCTTCATTTAAAAATCGAATAATCAATGACTTGAATGTTTTGAATCAAAATAAACTCGAACGTCGCCGTTGACAGGAAAGTTAAACTGTTGCAGAGATAAATGTAACTTTCAAAATAGAAATCCCTTGTCTTCCCATCAAACAAAACAAACTTCCTTGATTCAACGCTTCATCAATGAGGTACATTCTAACGCATACAACATGCTACCAAGATCGCTGCAAGTGTCGCTGCATATGAAGCTTGCAGCGTCGAATGTTGCCTAAAGGAAATGTTTCTTAAAGTTATTTGGAACGGAACAAAAATGAAGGATCCACAAAAGTGGAGAAATGATGATCGAAGTAATCACGAAGACCGCCAGCGATCGAAAACGATATAAGCTAGATAGATATCGAGTCGAAGTCCCAGGAACGAGCGGATGCGAACGAAACAAGCAACTAGGAAAGGAACATTTAAAATTTAAATATGTAAAGTGCACCCTAACGCGTACAACAACATGTTACCAAGGTCGTTGCAAATGTCGTTGCATATGAAGCTAGCAGCGTCGAATGTTGCCTAAAGGAAATGTTTCTTAAAGTTATTTGGAACGGAATAAAAATGAAGGAATCCACGAAAGTGGGGAAATAATCATCGTTTGCTAAATGATTGAAGTAACCGCGAAGACCGCCAGCGATCGAAAACGATATAAGCTAGATAGATACCGAC
>CM052087.1:857422-875085 GCA_028453745.1 Agapostemon virescens
TTGAAGATCCAGAAACATACGGATGCGAACGAAACAAGCGACCAGGAAAGGAACATTTAAAATGTATCCAAAAAAGGACCCGAACAGCTGATGTTTACGAGGGAGCAGCAGACACAGCGTGCATCGGCAATGTGTTACACGACCGCGACCGCGACCGCGGCCGCGATTCTTCGTGCGCTCCCTTAATTTCAGTCGGTTGGCCCACCACCAAGAATTATTTTCGATCTATGTCGTCAGATTTTCATTTCCCTTTTTTCTTATGCCGCATACTGCTTGCAATTAGTCACGCATAAATATGATTTCCGCTGCCTGGCGGCTGTAACATCGGGTCGGTAGATAATTTTGATTCCGCGTTCGCAGACATCGGCCAACGAGGAGATCATCGTATTTGCGTACGGGTCAACCTTAATTGCCATTAATTCCAGTTCAAGTTCAGCCGCGCGTTAACTCGAATGCATACATATTCTAACAGCAATTACCATCGTTTCCAGCTGTTTGATAGGTACGTGAGTTCACAATTAACCGATCGACCTTTCCCGTGATCCTTTAATTTTCTTTCACCGCCTTTCAAACCGCGCCTCGATTTTTACCTTCTTTTGCCATGGGGCTAACGACATCCTCCTCGGTCCTTCCCTTCATGTCCTCGAGCTAATTCCTTTGACTTTTACTCGTGATCGAATGAATCAATTGAACCTTTCCGCTTTTCACATTATGACAACGCGCTATTTCAAACCATGTATACTCCCACGCACGTAGGTCGTTCGAATCGGTGCAATTTGATTTTAAAAAGTAAATGGGAGTCTAACGAAGCCGTACGATTTAAAATTATACATGTGCGGTCACTCATCTGATCACCACCTTTTATAAAAGTTCACGTGTCTGTATCCTTTTAAACGATCCCGCTAGGAAGATACCGAATATTTTTTACTTCGATGTTCACTCGGTCCACTATGCAGCCCGCAATTCCTTCTTTTTCTCAGAAAAATTGATCACGATACTACAGTTTAGTTAATGAAAAGCTTTACGTTCAGGGAAAACGTGCATCCCAACCGTTTTTGCGGCTGTGAAACTTGCAACTGGTGGCCGAATTACGAGCCAAGTTTATCGGAAAGCTTCCCTATAATCCATTCTGTGTAACTTCGCTGCTAGCTAGTTTCATCTTCGTGCAAACTATACACGATGGTACACAGTCATACGGTGTTAGTCACTCTGATTATTTTTCTTTCATTCGTCGGTATTACTAAATTCTACAAACGCGTTAAGATCCTATCCGCCGCGACTTCCGTAGGAAACTTAAGCAAGACGATTCGTTTTACTTTTCATAGATTCGCACGATCCACATTCTCGGGTTTTGTTCTGGAATAGAAATAACAATAAATCTTTGAACACATTTTAAATATATATTTTATTGACCGATATCACTGAAATGTTCAAACAGTTTGCAACTTGTACTAAAGTTTGTTTGGTATTATTTCTCGAATACCGCGGAACGTAAAGCTTATCCAATGAATTCGTGGAGTCAGGTACCCATCGTGGAAACCGATCAGTTTCATCTTTTCTTCTTTTTCAATTAATAACAATCTTTTTACAGCGATTTACGATTAATTTCAACAGGTACAAGAGATTACAGAAACTCCATTTCTCTTTCGATACCGACGAACTTCAACTGTTCCGTGGGCCCGTATCTGTAAAACAACGTAGAAAACCGTAATATGTAACATTTATCATTTATGATGAACATAAGAAGATCGAATGTATGACGTAGATATTTATGGATAAATTTCTTGCAATTAATACAGCTAATGTTTATTTTATATGAAAGTACGTTAATTCACTTCAAGCTTTACCTGTAATCGAAAAACAATTCCTCGCCAGGTTGAATAGCTCTCTTGGCGAAAATACCTATTCTGTGATCACCGTTCACCATCATCACTTTCGCGTAACAATTAGGATTTATTGAATGATTAGCGAATCGGATTTTATTACCCTTCCGCGTTGCATCCACAACAAAGTCTACAAATAGGGGATTCGAAGCTTACTATACATTGTAATAGATTAAGGATAATAGATGACAATACGTTTCGTTGTCTTTCTTACCATTATTCAAATTAAACAAGAAACTACACATATATTTATCGTACACTTTGCCCCTTCTGTCGGCTTCATCTTGACTAATAATCTCGCCACAATATTCAGAAATGAATTCGTTCTTGGCCGCAGATTCTTTAAGAAATATTCCCCAACCAGCAACATCGGACGGCGCCATCAGAAGATGCTTATCTGTAAATGATTTTATACATAATTATACTTGTTCATTGATACTGCATAAGAAACTGATTAATCTCTGATTGAAAAAATATTTTTCTACGTACGAAGACCGCGTTGAACGCTGACATTCTTGCAAGATATCTTAGTAATATGAAATTGATCCGCGCCACAAGTTTGACAAAGGTCTGGATCGCATTCCCTTACAGCTAGATAACAAGGACATTGCTTGGTGTTACACTGAGCTTTGCACCTGCATCCTGGAAACCGGTTCTGACATTCGCTGCTACACTGGCAAAACTTTTCACAAAAGTTCTGAGCCTGTATGCACGGACAGGAATTATCACATTGCCTTCCTGGATGATCGCATGGTGCGAAATTATGCACATGATTAGCACCTTTTAAGAAAAACATATATATACATTACTAAATAAGATCCAAGCGAAGTGAGACAATTATTTACTATAGTTTCTATAATATCAATGTTACCAGAGTCTTTTTTCAACTGTATTTTTCTACAGTGCATCGACCAAAGTCGATGCTTCTTCTTCTTTTTTCGTGGAGGTGTAAAGTCTTTCAAGTTTTCAATAGCTGGAATGTCCGAGGCTTCTTTTTGCGCGAATCTATACACTTCTTGACAAGTTTTTGTCAACATTATCTGTGCTAATGCGCACGGATTACCAGGAAATGCTTTATGAAGAGCTCGAAACAAACTTTGCTCTGAACCAGTCCACGACAGTTCATTTTCAGTTTTAATACGCTTATTCAGACCAAGCAGCGTAAACGGCACCTGATTTTCCGGTTGCGTCTGATCTTCCACAGATTCTTCCGGCTTTGTTTCTTTGTTCACGTTCTGTTTAAAAT
The DNA here is from genome assembly GCA_028453745.1 of Agapostemon virescens. Taxonomy (NCBI): domain Eukaryota; kingdom Metazoa; phylum Arthropoda; class Insecta; order Hymenoptera; family Halictidae; genus Agapostemon; species Agapostemon virescens. The sequence continues at coordinate 860,552 of CM052087.1, forward strand.
CTAATACGACATAGAGAAATTTTCACCGTTAAAACTTTCTTGCATTTTAACTTAAAAACTGTACATATATTTCGCACAGAAAATAATTTTACAAAGCCTCTTAAATACTGACAATAAATATATGTAATATATAAGATGAATCACGAAACGTAATCAGTTTAGATTACTTTGTTATTAATACGCCGCTATTCGAAATTTTTTTTATAGTTGTTATAAATAACTTGTAACTTTTTTACGCCTATTTTTTAGTGGCTACTAAGATGAAATCGGTAAGGATCGAAACAAATTTTTGTTTTATCTGGACCAAGAGAATATTAATTACCTTAAATGGTCAGAAGTACATTGCATTTCTTGGAAATGTATTGCAATTCCTTTTTAATGAAGTGTCAATAATGTATCATAATCAGATGTGGTATCAACATAATGGTTGCTCAGCAGACTATGCTATGACAGCACTACAAATGCTTGATAGAAAATTTCCTGGACGCTGGATCGGTCATGGAGGTGTTGTAAGTTGGTCAACTCGTTCGCCCGATCCTACTCCATTAGGTTTCTTTTGATGGCATACATTGACAGAAAAGATGCTCCAACAATATCGGAAGATATATGATAAAGATTTGTGAATGCATGCTCAACTATCAGTGCAGATGTCATAGAAAGGACTAAACAGTCGTTTATTTACCGACTAAGCAAGTGTATTTTAACTGATCGACACAATTTTGAACACCGTTAAAAATGAAAATGAAAGTAAAAGGTATATTTTTTAAATGTTTTCTCGGTCTAGATGAAAAGAATTTACTATGATGCTTACCGAATTCGTTTTAATATCCACTAAAAGGTAGGTGCAAAAAATTATAGATTTATTTCTAAAAAATTCATGATGACCTTGTAAGTTCCTGAAAAAAAAAAGAATTGACAAAAAATTTTCAATCTGCTTGTTAATAACAGAGTAATCTAAATTCATCATGTTTCGTGGTTTACTCTATATACATTTTCCAATTTATTTTGATCATTAACAAACATGAAAAATCGAATTATACCATCAGGTAGAACACACTTTAATCAAACATAAATTAGACATTTTTTATTAAGGTCTAAATAGCCATTACACAAAATTTTAATTTTATTTGTTATAGGAGTAAATAATTAATCACGAACATGACTAAAAACATACATACACTTTTACATATGTATGAATGTTGCTAATGCAATAGAATATTTAAACAAGAATTCTATTAGATCGTCTCATAAGTTCATGCGTTTTACTGTTCTACTATTTAAATTAATATATTTTTAACACTAAATCTACCAAAGCGGGTCAAATGACTGATTTCAGATTTTTTATTTTACAATTAGTGAAGTTACAAAATACCTTCATAAGAATTGATTTAATAAATCTCTTTGTTCAGTTATACTTTGTAATTAAATCGTAAATAATCCAAATAAATTAAATCTTGGCATTTTTATAAGACAATATACACCAGCCAATTTTAATGTTCGGTAGAATTAGTGTTAAACACGCCTTTAAGATTTACGAAAACATATAATCACTCTCTCTTTTCACAATGTTCTCCTACCTCTTTAGTACAAATGTCATACCGTCACTATCAAATTTCGGTGGTTTTCATTATAATTCACGGCATGAATTTATGGAAAGATTTAATATTTTCTCCATAGTAAACAAAATTTATATTGTAATTTTCTCGATGATTTTTACAAAAAGGTCTGCTTTATTGCATGACATAGTTAGATTCCAGACAAGAAGTCAGACCTTTAATTTTCGTTGTGTGCAACGAACATTTAGTGACTATTGGAATATAAAACATATGTTGGATACAATCTTACCTTGGCAACCACCTCCTTGACTATATTTATTGCTATCATTGCTGTCTTCACTGCTCGCTTCATTTCCTGAATCAACGCTCGCTTGTTTCCGTACTTTTCTAGGAGCTCCGCGTTTTTCATCACTTTCTTCATCCTTGATGTCAGCTGCTTGAGCCGCGAGTTTCTCTTTCATTCCTTCCTAATGTAGGAAAGAAAAATTATTGGCATGCAAATTTTTCAATTGAGCAGATTAATCCTTCGATTTTTACCAAATGCATGTAACATTCTATTCCACACGGTTCAGAAAACGGTTTCAGGTCAGGCCCTTTCCGTTTCTGTAGATTTGGTCCAGGATGACACACTTGAAGACCTGCAAGTAACAAAACAAATTTAATCAAGTAATATTTTGAAATAAATACTGCATGATCACAAGAACTTTGCAGACACAACAATGAACGACGAATCGACACAATTGCAGATGAATCCCTGATGATGTCTTCGTGCTAAATAACACAGACAAAAAAAAAAGAAGCATTCGTTCAAACATGGTGTCTTGTATGTACTTTTCTTTACCTTGCGGCGAAACTCCCCTGGCTGCTATGATAAATAAAGAATCATAAATTATTGTAACAAACAAATTCTCGATTATATATTCGGATTCTACATATATTGCTGTTACGCTGCATCTTGAAACAATTCTTGTACGTAAACCAAACTACTACATCTGAAATGAATTAAAACAATTTATTATCATTATTGTACTCACGATGAAGAAAACAGTCGTATTTGAAACATCTTCTACAAAATAAAGTGTGAAAAGAATGCATTGTTTGTTCTCGAGGTACACTCTTTGCATTCACACCATCAATATTAGGAGTACATTCTGGTGGTAGAACATTTGGATCCGATCTTTCAGTTAACTCTATATACTTTTCCTTTAACTCTTCTGGTCGTCCTTTGTCAGGGAACATACTAGATATTGCCTGAAATTAATACAAAGATGAAAGTTTGTTTCTAGATTAAACTAGAAACCCTAACTTTAATTTAAATGAAAATCAACACTGTGTCAATGATCTTTTTTAAAAAATTTCTAAAATAACAGTTACTTTTTATCTCAATTCTTCTACTCACATTGAAAATGTGCATTGATGGAAACGGATTTCCTTCTACCTTAATATCTTCTAATATCTCAGTCTTGATATCAGTTTTAACATTACTACTATCCTTCCTCTCTTTATCATCGTCCTTATCCTTTCCTTTTTTTGTTTGTTCTCTTTCTTTATCCTCTTTTTCATATTGTGCCAAAGCATTTACCAAGTCGACGAATGTGGAATCATCCATGAAACCAGATTCTCTGTCTCCGTGAACCTACAGTAACATTTCCATTTTACACTTTGATTATTAAAATATTTAAAGACTATATAAGACACTGATCACATACCTTTCCATCATAATTTTTTATTAGTTCTTCGATAAATGTGCCATCTTGATCCAAAATTTCATCTCCCATGTATGGTATGTTATGTAAAACTGTCTCATCTTCTACCATAAAATTTTGTTGTATAGGTGCCCAAGTATACATGGTAGGTATGGGAGTTACAGCATTAATAATTTTTACAGGACATGTTTGCACATCTCCATCAGAACTAGTAACTTCTGCCTTCTTCATGCAAGAAACATAAGGCGGAATGTCTTGCATCGCTAACCACATTGCTTTTCCATCGGTCCACCGTTTTTCTTCTATCGTTAACAGTTCTAACAGTATGATTTGATCATTAAGTGTACATCAATTGATTAATAGGCTTATTCATGTTATGTCAATTGTTATTTTGCAATAACACTAAATGCTTATAATAAAATGATGAATATGTTTGAATATTTGTTTAATTTATGGTAAAAAAACCATGCATATTTATTTTAATCAAAATGGATCAAATTCTGTAAGAACAAATCTGTCAACTTGCAATAACTTCCATTTGTTTGCAATTCATCAAACTTTAGTAAGCATCTAATACATAATCTAATATTTTTAATCTGTGTAAATAATATTATTCACAACAGAAAAATTATTCTATTGTCTTATATTTTACAAATTAAAACAGATGAAATATACTTATGAGAGAACATACTTACCCGACATAACCTTACGATTTTGATTCCAAGCTATTTTTACTTCATCTGCCCGTTTGTAGCGTTTCATTTGCCGTAAACGCATATATTCGGACTTTACACGTTTTCTCCATTCTGCGGAGATTTTAGCTTTCGACATTGCAACAAAGCTTTAATTCATCATCATAAAAATGTAATACAAACAGATTGCAAATGTCAAGCGCGCATTCACAACACTCACTAAACTAACAGGTACTTTAGGACTACAGCCTACAGTAAATTATTGTATACTTCAGATGTCAACGCTCTAGTAATGCCATAGTGCAGTGGCGGTAGTGTTCCGATTGGTACGTCATTTCCGCCGGCGCGCCGGTTCTAGGGATATGACCGGCAGGCGGAAATGACGTAATCGGGACACTGCCGCCATAAGTGACATCGCCTAGTTACCCTCTGGTGGTGCATATCAAAGTACGTATGAGAAAGAGAAGAAATAAGACTGTGCCTGGAATTTTGATGCTTACAGTAAGGTGCTGCACCAAACGGGCAATAGTGTGATTACAACAACGTTACCATCAACACAAACCAAACTGGCTTTATTAGATTGTATCTAAAACGTCCAAAAAATATTCTACTTCCTTGAAAGGCTTCGGTTCCTGAAATCATTAGAAGTAACTTTCTTCATTGCAAAAATATTGTCTGACAATTTCATGAAAAACAATGATTAATCCATATTTTTCGCTAATAACTCCTTAACTTTTAGTATAACCGTATGAAACATTTCTGCAAAAGAAAAAGTTATGTTAAATGATCTCAGGAATCACCCCTTTCAACTATTATTATTTTTATTTAAAATCTTTACAAGAAATGCGAACATCAAATGTTATGATAGACGTTTCGTTTCTAACATATTACAGAGTTTGTGCTTGTACCGTAGCCGGGAAAATAAAACGTGAGGTATGTATATAAGTTACATTCATGCTTGTTGAATTGTGTGCAACGGTAACAGTAAAAATACGTACTTATACGTAGTGTTTACATTTTGTTAGACAAAGTTACTTCGTAAGGAGTTTCATTTACTTTAAGCTATATCTAATAAATTGAATGTATTAATTTTGCAAAAAATCGTAATTGTCCTATTTTATGACGTTTCAGGTATATCAAACAAAATATATTGTTAAACTTACGCTATATATATATTCTTGCATCGTTCTCTTGACGTTAAGTTGATACCAAATAAATTTTTAAACAGCTCTAATATCTTTATTTTTTTATGTTTTAAATAAAACGTACACAGTAGAATATATGTGTGTAACCTTAGTATACAAATACAGAATTACACAATATTATATAAATTACGTTGTTACAATTGTAATTTAAGTAACTGTTGTAGTTACTTAAATAAATTTATTTACATTATATTTTAACAGAGATTATATTATAATATAAACACCAGATCTATAGTGTACATATTTTAATATGTGTCAATTTTAGAAATGCAACAATAAAAAATATCATTTACTATCACTGTGTATTGTCATGGTATTCTATAATTAATTTTCAGATTCTTAGATGTCTGAAACTATGGATACGTCTAAAATTTCTGAAAATACTAATACTTGCATAAATGATTCTACAAGTGAACAAGTAGTTACCAAAGAGAAAAAGCCAGCATGTATCATTGTACTTGGAATGGCTGGATCTGGAAAAACTACATTTGTTCAACGACTTGTGTCAATATTATACAATGTAGCAAAACCATATGTTATAAATTTAGATCCTGCATGTAAAGAAGTTCCTTATCCTGCTAATATAGGTATTTGAACTACGAATAAAAATTGAAGTTAATTTTATATTTATGTGTAAACGGAGTTCTAGCAAGCGTATGTTCTTATAGATATAAGAGATACTGTTAATTACAAAGAAGTGATGAAACAGTATAGTTTAGGTCCAAATGGTGGTATTGTTACTGCTTTAAATTTATTTTCTACAAAATTTGATCAGGTCATAGATCTTATTGATAAAGCAAGTAAAGAATATGAGTATATAATTTTGGATACTCCAGGACAAATAGAAGTATTTACATGGTCTGCAAGTGGTACAATTATAACAGAAGCTTTAGCATCTCAGTTCCCAACAATTGTGGTGTATGTATTAGATACAGTGAGAAGTGTTAAACCTGTGACATTCATGTCTAATATGCTATATGCATGTTCTATACTGTACAAAACTAAATTACCATTTATTGTTGCCATGAATAAAGTAAGTATAGATTATACAATCAGTTAATGTTAAATCCTGTTTTACCATATATTATGTTTTAAGATTGATATTGTGGAACACACTTATGCGGTAGACTGGATGCATGACTTTGAAGCATTCCAAGATGCTTTGGATGCAGAAACGAGTTATATTAGTAATTTAACACGTAGTATGGCACTAACGCTTGATGAGTTTTATAGTCATCTGCGAAATTGTGGTGTTTCAGCAGCTACAGGTGCTGGTATCACTAAATTTTTAGAACTTGTTAAAGATGCTGTAGATGAATATGAACGGTAAATTACTACATACACATACACACAAAAGGACAGCCAATTTATTTTAAAAAATGTTTTTCTTCAAGGGATTATAAAAAGAACTGGGAAATAGTGAAAATTAAACGAGATGCTGAGAGATCTAAAGCTGAAAAAGAGAAATTAAAGCAAGCAGCACAAAATGTTGAAGGGGAGACTGTAGAATTTGTAACAACAGTTAGCAGTGGAAGAGAAATTTCAGATATATATTTAAAACATGCAGGAAATGAATCAAGTGAGGATGAGGAAGGGACAGAAAATCCGTACGACGATGAAGAGAATGAAGAAGAGATGAAGGAAGCCGAGTCGTTTAAAACTTTTTTAGAAAGACATAAAACAGAACAAACTAAACGTAATACACCTAACCAACCATCTACAAGCAGGGATGCATGATGTAAACAAAACTCTTATATTTACAAATAAATTTTCTTACCAATAAATAAATTTGTACATTCTATATAAAAATTGCTTTTTGTACTGAAGATTATATTTTCTAATTGCAAATTTTATAGATAAATAATTATCATAGTCTATGTAAATAATAAAATATTCTACAGATAGTTTAACATTATTAATGTAAATATTGAATATAAGTGCTTATTTAAAATATGTATATTTTAATTATTCTTCTTCATGGGGTTCATTTACTTCATATACACACCAGGTGTAAGTTGTATGTCCATTTTCATCATTCCGTTTTGAGGCACTTGATACTGGATTTCTTTCAATCCATTCTACTTCAACCTCACGATTTTGGGTGGAATATAAGTTGAACCCACATACTGAAACGATCGCACTTAGTATTAATTTTCAAAGGATACACCAGTTGCTGCAATCTTGTCGTTTAAAATTTGTTCTCTAAATCTGATTCATTGTTTATTCAGGATCATTTTTTAATGATTATGATTTTTTATCTGACAGCATAATATTAATTAGTATTAATTTATTTGTTAGTCGAAAAGTAATGTTTTGACTTTAAGCAATTAATTAAATTAATTTTCTACTACAATTGAGTAGATGTGTGTTTATTACATTGTTCGTTCAAATATATATATACATAAAATCATTTAATAGAAATTGTGTACAACAAACTGTTCTGTGTTTAATGAAAAATGTGTAAAGGATAGATAGGATAGTAAAAAATTAATAATGGCTAGTCTTGTAATTTCTGTTAAACGTTAGATTCAGAATAAAATATAGTCAGAGCAAAATGATTGACGTTGTTAGAGTAAGAACCACAAATGTTCTATTATCATTTAAATGATTACAATTAAATTTTTATTGCCAACGAGTCATCAAGTATTGTTTTACTATACTTTGCATATTACGTATAATACCTTTTTCGGGGTAATTTGTTGTACTGTTTAAAGACTCTGTATTTCTTGTTGAATGATAGTGCGTCCGTTGGTATTCTCGCGTTATTTGTTCCAAGGTTTTTGTTAGCGCCAACTAATCAACGTAAAAGAATAATTAGGCGATTACAAAATACAATTATTAATTTGTTATTTTAAGTATATAGTAAGAAAAATTAGTATTACGATGAAATAGAAAATGTTTTTGTGTATTAAGATATTCGTGACGTTATCGTGATAAATTAAGTAAATATTATACAATTTCAATTAATAGAGACTAAATATTAATTAGAAAGAAAGTTGCATTTAAAAAATGGGAGCGTCGGAATATGTTTTATTTAGAAATTATTCAGGGAGAAGTAAAATCATTACATAAATAAATAAGAAGCTGCCTATTAGGGTAATTAATCATTTTCGCTTTAGTAGAATGCGAAAGAAAATACACTAATGATTATTGTTAGCTGATTTCTAAATTTCCATTTTTTCTTTTTTCATATTTTCATTGCACGTTAACAGAAGTACCTACTTTTAATGAGAACATTTTGCTGTTACATGTTAGTAATTAGGTAACACTATATAAAATAAAATACAGTGTAAAATAATTAAACTTATTAAAGAAAAGTAACTAAATCGTAAGATTCGGTATGCCTTTTAAGAATAACATACTTAATCAATGAAACCAGTGTACAATAAATTATAATGATCAACAAATGTGAACCACTCAACATTTTGAACATTTTTCATACTTTGAAATGTCCAACTGAACTCTAGTAGCAAAGATTATTGATCATTAACGCGTTACACATTTACATGTTAATAATTCTTTATTTCCCGCTGCCATATACTTCGCTATTAAACTTTTGATTATTGTGTCAAATAAGAAATAGTTTCCGTTTCCGGAAACAAATTATAATCATACGTTTACAGATGCAGTATACGTGGCTACCAAACACTTAATCTAAACAATTTTTATTTTCTATAAAAATCCACTGTTAACGATTTATCATACTGAAGCTACCCGATAGACGATAACAGACATTGTAAAAAAACAACAAACAAATAATGTTTAATCCTTTGCACTCCAAGCAATTTTAATTCCTAACTCGAGACATCTTTCTATCCTTCAATAATTCCATTGTAAGTGGTTCATTTCCTTTCGCGCATATCAAATTTGTTACTGCTAATCGTACGGCAACATTTCAATTTTTACTTCTTCTTTAATTTTAACTTCTTAATTACAAACATTTGTAATGTACAAATTGTTTTGAACAATAATCTGATCATTTCCAGTGTCGCCTTCAGAGGAACCATTGAAGTGCTAGGGGTTAATTTTATGATTTGTTAATCGTTAATTTTATTGACAAATCTAATAGCTATACTGAAACAAAAATTATTTACGGTTCAATCAAATAGAAATTAAATGCTCGCGTTGCCAATGCTTTCCCCAAAGCTCATTCGTTATAAGTATAGTTCGTCGATAGAAAGGGTTGAAACAAGACCGCTGATCGCTTCTCATAGGAAAAGTGACAAATATATTCTAAATATATATAATATATACTAACATATATTAAATATGTATTTATATATATATATGTATTACCCGGCACATGTGCAAGCGTGACTCGTGATCAAAGTCTTTGCTGGCACGTTCCGGTTCTGAGCTGATCTTCAAGGTAGATCGTTGATGATGCTTCAATTTTCCAGGGGTCTTCCGGTACACCTTGGACAACAGATCAGGTCGGCCGGCACGGAAATTCGCGTGCAAGAATTCGTGTACATCGGGATTGTACGAGTTGCAGATCGGGTCACGATTGTGCGAGGTCACCTTTCGGAAGCCGTACAAATTCAGCTGCCTGATGAAGCTGGTGATGTTCTTCGTTTTGAAGATGGAGTTGCACGCGTCAAGGTACTGTTCCTGAAACTTTTTGTAATCGAGGAGGATCGTGTTGCCGTTCAAGCTCCATTGTATCGCGCCGGTTTCGCACTCGTTCACAATCCTCCAAAGCTTCTGCGGGAATCGCAACGACAGGAACATGCATTCGTCGTACATATTCTATCGAATTCGCGAACGCGTGTCTTCAATCGCGTCGAATGGAACGTTGTTCCGAACGAAAATGCGACGATTCCCTTTGTTTTCTCGAACCCAATCGTGTATCATTTGCAAACAAAAAACTATCGTATCACGGCAACAATATTTCTTGTTCCGGAAAGGTTCGCGAACGCTTCCCATTTAACCTTCTTTGCGCATTAATAGTAGAAGATCTACTGGTTCATTGAAAAGTCGACAAAATTTTTCCATAAATCGCGGCTGCAACATTTAAAAAATATTAATATTCTTAAAGTTATAGACAGGAATTCAATATTGTCGGTATTGGGCGCGCTCGAAGTATTAGCGAAAGTGTACGTAGTATTACGATAAACAAGTATTAGCGATTTGAATAAGTTGTTTAAAGAGGTACATAGGTTTTTTTGGAAATAACAGATTAGTTTAAGGCAGCTGCAAGTATAAATAAAGTACAATTTTTCTCGATCGTTAAATTTTACGAAATTGAAAGTTGACCGCTTAAATGTCTAAATATTGAAGAAGGAGGGATAGAGTCATTAATATATTTTCTCTTTTTAATTATACTTGATTGTAATTAAAGAAAATCAAAAACGGTTTTTCATAATTTAATTAGAATTATGAAATATGAAAACTAAATTGGCTAACGACCGAGCTGTAATTTTACGTGACATACTGCTACCCTAATTAATATATTTCTGAAAATAGTAATTTTTCAGATTTCTAGTTATTTTAATTTCTGTTCGAAATATTGTGTTAGGAGATATTAATTGAGAGAAAATGTTGAAAAGAATTGTGACATATTTAATGATACATGTATGCGGTTCACAGTATAGGATTAAAACACATGATTTAATACGATGGTTTATGTACTAGAAAAATCTGATATCTGTAGCGTATATTCAAAATATTTCGTATATATACAAATTGCTCTTCAAAAATAATTATTCTCTAATTAATAATAAATTACTCGATATATGTTACACATCTTTAACAAACATAAAGTATTAATACTATTTCCTGGACAAGGAAAGTTCGTCGCATCGAACTTTCATAACTTCCCTGATACCATACGTGATTTTTTAATATCTTATCATTACGTGGTACATGATATTTTCGCATTCGTACCGATTGGGGAGAAGCGTGTATAATATAATTCAACAAATGTTAATTTCGTTAAAAACTGTCGTCGACAAAAACGATAACGTATGAAACCAATACAAAATGGCGTACGGAGAAACATTACTTTTTCATCGTCATTATAAGTAGGCATATCCTGCAATAATTAAGCTTAAATGAACGCAGTCTGATGCATTATTCTACATACTACACACTAGTTGACTGCATCTTGTACCGGTAAATATTGATCGTTTTGCCTACAAGAAAAGCTTAACAACAAACAATAGAACAAAAACATAGTCATCCCTCGTTCAACAGAAATAAAGGGATACACTTACAAAGACGTCAGTCTTATTAAAAGTCACAGGACAGCAGTTCATTCTCTAAAGAAAACTTCCTTTGGGTCTACCGCATTTGTTCTGCTTTTTTATGCTCATTGGCAGATTCATTTGTCGGTGAAATGAAAATATTAACCACTATTTCGCGAAACAATTTTCCAGTTATTTCCGCATATTTTTAAAAAATGAACAAGTGAAAAACAAACTTTTAAATACATTAGAAGACTTCTAGAATATTGTTATATTATTTTTGACTCATCGACATTATTAAAAGAAGAGATAATACGTTTAGAATCTTTTTATTTTGCATAAAAATCCTCGGTGTAATTATTATAAACTAACATTCTATCTACTCTGAAGTACGATTCCGTCATTTTTATCTTAGTAATTGAAATAACGAAACCCATCATTGTTGAAATTCTTAAATAAATTGCTGATCGGAAACGTTCACAATTTCTTTAAAAGGCTCAGAGGAGTCGTCAGCCCTTGCCGTTAATAATTCTAAATTGTGTTTACTGTTTTCAATTCTTGAGTTACTGAACGGTGTGATTATAAGGAGACAATCATCTTAATTACAGAAAAGTTATTGCTTACGAAAACAATGATAAAATGAGCTTCGTGGTTTGATGAATTTGTTTCTCGTCGAAAGTAGCAATAAATAATTCTGCAGCTCAGTTGTCCAATCGATTAACTTTATAAATAAAGAATAGAGAAAATGCATGACACGGTATTCGTTCATTTATTAAATTCCTCAATTAAGTTTAGATTTTCTACATTCAGAAACTTAATCAATTATTTGCCACCATAGGCGTTGCAATGGCAAAACGTATAAAAACTTGAAAAGTTAATCGATTTGTCCCATGAACGGCTCAATTGTTGCTCGAGTAAACAATGAGTGCACTAATCGGATAAGATGGGTAAGGTTTGCAAATATTCGTGCGGTTTTGCCGGCGCTGGCAACAAATAACCATCTGGATCCAAAACGTCCGGCGTTCGAATGGTTACTGGTCCTTGCGGTGGCCTCGGCAAGCTGCCTTGTTGCATGGACTTGCCTTGAGCTTTTTCGAGATTTTTTAATATCTCCGCGAACTTGATTCTGTCTTTTGGATCTGTTTTCCAACAGTCCCGCATTAACTGACAGACGAACGGTGGACATCCTTCTGGTGGAATGAGCATTATACCTTGAAATATTAGCTTCATCACCTAAAACACAGTTTCAAAAAATATTAATTTGCAATCAGGAATTTTCTATTAGACAATATCTTAACAGGGAACACATTCAGATGTGAAATTCCGATTTTGATGAAACTTATGGGAGCTTATAGTTTTTTTGACAAATATTTGACACGTGTTTTTTATCGGCAACCATCCACTTTGAAGGGGTAAAAACAGCCCTCAAAGTTGGGGGTCAGAACCATATTTTTTTTAGATATCTCAGAAACCAGAGGTCGAAAAAATTTGAATTTTTTTTTTAAATTGTGTGTTTTCAATGGGAAATGTTGTCGCGCAAGAAAACATTAACAAAAGTCAAAATAAATAAATAATAAATGTAGTCGCTCCCATAAGTTTCATCAAAATCGGATTTTTGCATCTGAATATATTCCCTTGTTAGATTAGCCACTACAACAGTCATATACAACGTGTTCGCAATCAATTTACTGAAAGATTGTCAAATTAATTTTACACACTTCGAAAGACTTTCTTCTGTCTGTTTTGACATTTCGTAAAAGAGGTGGGTTGTAGTTAATAAATCATTTTAACTGTGAAAGTGGGCTGTGGTGTAAATGACGTCGGCAAATGTATAAATTGAATTATTTTTATTGATTTTTAATGATTTGAACAAATCGACATGTGGCGAGGAGAATAGAATGGAAATGAATTATTTTTAGTCTTTCGACCATAAAAAGGAACTGGTTTGACAGAGATATCTATCTACATAACCCGCAGATCCTTCCGTGTATCTACGCACAGACGTGTGGCCGATGATATTTACTGTTGATTATAAATACTATTTTACTTTAACACGTAACAATGTCACAAGTAGACTGTCGATCTTTATGGAATTTCTCATTTTTATATAGTTGATTTTATCAAACTTGAATTCAGGAATTCAGAAAACATCTCTTTCATTGATCAAAAGAATTACTGTAGAGAAACTAACTGGGAATATGATTATATTTTAATAATACAAAAGATTTCTTGTAGTTTATAAAATTGCAGGTATTATTATCACTAGAACTGCCGTACCAGTCATTTTGACTGGTTCCTGATTTTTTCGTTTACAATTACCGAAGTTATAAAAACATTTTCACCAGAAAATTTCGAATGAATTTCTTTGTTGAAGCAGACATTGCGATAGAAATTGTGCGAGATCTGAATGGATGCAATTTTGTCATTATTACAAAGAAATATACATCGGTCGGATTTATTACTTAGTAGTTCTAGTGTTAACATGAACATAAACATAATGTACATGAAGTATCCGAAAGACGTTGCAAAAGATAAATGATATTTCTTCCAGCAACGGAGTTCTCCACTTACTTCTTCGTTGGTGTGCCCATAATAAGGTTGTTTACCAAAAGAATAAACCTCCCATAAAATTACTCCAAAGCTCCACACATCGCTTTCCAAAGTGAAACGGCCGTACATCACACTTTCTGGTGACATCCAACGGACTGGTAAAAGTCGAGATCCTCCTATCTGAAGAAATCAATCAAGAAGTTAGGGCCAACGTAGGGACGTCATGCTTGGTTTTTGAAAGCTATGAGACGTCGCTTTGATCGTTTCTCATTTCCTTTATTTTTATGGAAATTTTAGTTATATGGAATTAAATAGATCTCATTTCTATTAAATTACAATTAGCACGAAAATATTTTACATGCAAAGCTAACTATAGGTCACAGTTAGGAATAAAGTGTTTCAAAGGTCCAGAACGTGTGCTGATATATTATTCGGCGTACCTTGTAATAATCGCAAGTGTACACATCTCGCGACATGCCAAAATCTGCAATTTTGACAATCATGTCGGCGCCAACGAGACAATTCCTGCATGCCAAATCTCGATGGACGAATCTCTGACCAGATAAATATGTCATGCCAGCTGCAATTTGAATTGTAATCCAATGTAGGGACTCCTGAAACATATTAATATAATTACTAA
>CM052087.1:875485-896288 GCA_028453745.1 Agapostemon virescens
TCAGGAATACACAAGTACACAGAGATAGGAAAGATCAATGGCAAACAAGATTTACAGCAAACTTACTTGGGTCAAAGGTTGTAATCCGGGTTTCGACGACCTAAACGAATGGGAATTTGATCGCAATACTTCAGCGAGATCCCCATAAGGCATGTATTCAAACACCATCCATGGGCTATTGTTAGCATCGCGAAGCACCACTCCTTTTAACGACAAAATATTTCGGTGTCTAAACGTAGACATGATATCGACTTCTCGCATAAAATCTTCTTCAACTTCACGAGATGCAGAGTCCTTTAAGACTTTTATTGCGACTATTTCTTTCGTGTCTCCAGTACATAAGTCTCCTGTAAAGAGAAACATTTCTATGTAACTAAATATAAACTGAAGAATACTGATCATTATATAAATTAAAAGGGTATATCGATTTGGTAACATGGAATAAGAAAAGATGGAATTTGAACTGTTTGTATTCTTAAATTGACTGTGACTCCATATATTTAAATTTTCAGTTATATGTGCATTACATTTTACAGTATTAACCCTTTGGACTCCAAACATTTTTCTGTCCTCGAATAATTCCATTGCACGTGGTTCATTTCCTTTCGTCTATATATCAAATTTGTTACTGTTAATCGTACGGCAACACTTCCATTTTTACTAACATCTTAATTAGAAACATTTGTGATGTACAAATTGTTTTGAATAATAGTCTAACAATTTTCAGTGTCGCCTCAGAGGAGCCATTGGAGTGTTAAGGGTTAAGCTGTTCACTTTTAGAAGTGCCGATGATTATGAAAATGGTCTAAATAAAAATTCTAAATAAATTAATCTAATTTTCTTTTAACTAATTTTATTTGTTATATGTTACGTACGTTGATTTTACTATAATTATATGTTCAAGTGATAAAATTTTATATCTATTATAGTGATAACATATTTCTTATTAACCCTTTGCACTCCAAGCAATTTCAATTCCAAAATTGAGACATTTTATGAGCTAGAATAGGTTCATCGTACTTGGTTCATTTCTTTTTGTGCACATCAAGTTTGTAATTATTACTCCTACGTGTAACATTTCAATTTTTACCCATTTGTTAAGTGCAAATGTGCTCTTGTAAAAGTTGTTTCGAATAGCGTTATAATAACTTTTGCTGTCGCCTCAGAGGCGATATCGGAGTGCTAAGGGTTAAGTCAGATGTAAAACTCTAAATATCTGAAAAAATGGAGGTACAACTTACAATTAGTAGTTAGTATGCAGTGATTTTAGATATATTTAGCGAAAATATTGTTTAAAATTAGCGCGAGTCAAGGAACCATTAGACCTAGGAGTTGTTAAAAATGAAATTGAGAAATAACGTAGAGTGCAAGAATTACCGTTCATAGTTGCATTACACGTGGAAGAATTGTATTTTATACTTTTGATTTTATCTTATTAGTTAGAAAATGGTTTTTACCGCTACACATAGGAGCACGCACTTTGAATATTAACACTACAACTACCAAACCAGTCATTTTGACTAATCCCTAGTTTTTTCTTTCGTAATTATTGAAGTTATAACCATGTTTTCATTGGAAATTTTCGGATGTACTCGTTTAATGAAGTACATGTTACAATAAAAATTGTATGAAGTTTTAATAGATGCAGTCTCATTATTATTACAAAGCAATGTATATCGTTGGATTTATTGTTCGGTAGTTCTAGTGTTAATTGATATGATATACACGAGGAGGGGGGGGGGGTGAAATTTCACTTTCACCTTTGTACACTTTGCCAAAGCATCCTTCGCCAATGTCCTGTACAAACATGAGAGATTCGCGTTGCAGAATTGGCACCTCCGGCGATGCACAACTGAAATACTGTGGATTAGGCGTGTACTTATTCGTTGGTAGCAGCAACCCCTTCTTCAAATTTATCGGCGTTCCCTGAAGAATACATGTACATGTACAATACATTTTTGAAAGACAAGATGTAGTTAAACTTCGAATAGCAATGTAATGACTATATTATAACTGTGCATTTCTAATTATATGATTTTGCATAGTAAAATTAAATTGAAATATAAACAAAGATAAGAAAGAACGATGGACATAAGGAGTATTAAAAAATACCAATTCATTCTAGTTTTCTAAAAAGGAATTTTTCTGTACGATAAATAATAAACAATTTGGTTGAAAACACTTTTCAATCCATCTTTGTAAACTTTTTGCATGATAGTTGTAATATGAGCCTGTAATATCAGCTACCATAATAGTTACATTTTTACATGATCCTTTCATTCTCAAGCAACTTGTTACTAATATATTTAAAATCATTAAGATTTTGTAACACAAAAATTTTCTGGTTAATAAAGTGATGAAAAAGTTTATTTTGAAAGCCCCACTGTGAGAGTTTCAAATAGATATGGAAAATATTATGCAATAAAATTTTATGAGATCTCTGTTTAAAATAGCCGTGACATGGTTAAAAATTGTCCAGTCTACAGAAAATAATGTAAATATCGTTGATCATAAGTTTCTGCTATCAGAGCATTCATTACTACTATGTAGAGATATCGGAGTTGTAGAAATGGTGTTAAGAAAAAACAATTTATTGTTTGTCCATTAGGAATTTTACAAAGTCATAAAAAAGTGTCGAAAGAATAAGTTCATTCTAAATGAAATGAAACGAGACGAGTTCGTTTCAACTAAGCCTCTAGAAAACGCGACTTTTAAAAGGTTAAAACATACTGACGGCGAAAGACTAAATTGATTCAAAATATGTTGCATGAGATTTTTGAGAAACGATCCATATAAGTTATTCTACAAAACGACAATGAACGAGGATGCACTATTAAAAACATTGGATTTACTACTGCAATGGGGAAGACTGAAAAACTTTAATAATATCATGTTGGCACCACTATACAAACAAACGAGAACACTCACAAACCCAAAATATAAGAACTTAATGGATTTATTACATTATACACCATCTGCACACCACAGTTATTTTAAATCCTTCTCGAATACACAAACTGGAGAAGACTGAATAATAATTTATAAAACAATATTAATTTTAATGTAAAAATTATTTAACAAAGAATACAAGTTGAATTTTTTTTTTATTTTATAACATAAAAATGTATACATTCATTTTTATTCCAACGGTTTACTTTTCCTATGGACTTGTGCTTTCTTAAGAATTGAAAACGTCATTTCATTGATTTAGAAAGTGGCGTAAGTCCATTCATAGCCATCAAAAACGTATTACTTCTAATTAAATAATCTAATTGGGATGATAAGTTTGACATCCTTAGAAACCCGAAAACATTATTCTACTATATTATCTGTTACCCATATTTTTAAACGTAATTCAACGCAAACCCTTTAACATCTCGATTCGAAAATAAATGGCCTTACGCCATTTTCAAAATAAACGGATCATATAATAGAAAAATATAAATAATACAAACAATAAAAATTATATACGTACGTCGAGAGAGTTCCTTTGTGACTTCAAGTTATAGCTTCGCTTCTTAACGCAATACACTATGCTCAACAAAATTACTAATACCGCGATGAAAGCTATAGCGATTCCTATTATTTCAGGTACCCTTTGTTTCGAACGCTCTACCTGTTAAAAGGGAATAGAAATACCATCGATTATATTTAGATTACATTGTATGTACATAAATATCCTTTAACAGTTTTGTCTACAATTTAGAACAAGGCTTGAAACATGTTGTAATTATAAATGAAATAGTTAATACAGTTACGAAGAAAGGAAGTCTCGAATAACTGTTATGGAGAACCGAAATTTTCAGATAATATCGCATTCGGTTATGGTTCTTATTTCGGTTCCAAATAATTATCTTTTCGATCGATATATATCGGTTTTTACGGTTATCGAATCAATTTTACAATTAACGTGTTCAATTAGTATAACTGAATTTTACTATATATGTGCATCTATTTTATGAAATAGTTATTAACACGTTGAACGCGGAGATATTTTGTCTAGCTTTCGCGTCACGTTTTGTTTAACCCTTTGCACTCCAAGCAATCTTAATTCCTAACTCGAGACATTGTTTTGTCCTAGAATAAAAACGTGGTTAATTTCCTGTCGTGTATATCTTTGTTACTATTAATCGCACGTGCAACACTTCAATTTTTACTAGCTTTTTAAATACAAACATTGAAATGTGAAAATTGTTTTGTATAATATTCTACCAATTTTTAATGTCGCCTCAGAGGAGTCATTGGAGTGCTAAGGGTTAACTTTAAATGAACAGAATACAACTGTGCATAAGCAAAAGATTCGCTTACCCCATTTGTGCTTTTCTGTTTCAATGAAATCTATTAAAATAGTGTGAATATTTTTTAATATTATATAAATTATATATATCACATTAATTCGTAAATTTGATTGACATAGCGTTTAACGTGTTAAAAATTGTACAGTGACATTCGTTGAGTTGAGACTTAGTCAAGTGTACGTGTACCGAGTAGATTTTTAAAGCCGACTTTTCTCGAAAACGAAGTCTCACATAAACAATTTTTATTATATATATATATATATATATATATATTATTATAAGTAAAATATTTTACTTGTTTTTTCATGTAGAATATATCCGGTTGTACTACCAGTTACACGACACCCCGTATAACAGTTTCAACTGTTACTTTCGGTACTGTTAAAATACCCGGTTTGAGAACATTTTGGATATTGACTATTTTATATCGGATATCGATTATTTGTGGTATCATTTTGATACGCCTACCTGTTCAGCCTCAGGAAAAGCCGTCGTGCCGTTGGTAGAGTTGTCGTTTGGAGGTATTATGTCGGGTATAGGATGTGGGACGAAGTCAACTAAAAGAGGATTTAAATAAATAACTACTTACGATCGAATAGTACGATTTATAATCAGAATATCAAACTATATTTGTTAATTTCTAAATTTCGCTTTCCAAAAATGTATTATTAAAAGGTTAAAAATATTTATTATCGGGTATACTATATGTATTCGCATATTTAAAAAAATCGGTAGATGCATTTTACACGTGCAGTGCGTAAATGTAACAAATATAATGTTAATACTACACGTACCGAGCATTGAAAGCGACTGCTATGAATAGTCCTGTACATGCGATAAGACGAAATTTATTTAAACGTACGATTTTTAATATAAATGACTTTAAACCGAATTGTGTAGTCAATGCGCCATTCGATAGGGCATCAAGAAAAACCATACCGTATGAAATTTCAACCCGACATCCCGATCGGAAGGGTAGCTACGGGGTAAAATTAGGATGATCTAATTTTGGCTTATTTTCCGTACTTAATAATGTTCAGAAATTCTAAGAAAAATCTGAAACACGTCAAGTACTCTAAACATACTTTGCGATCCGTGTCAGATTTTTAATAATTTTTCAAAATCTTGATTGTAAATAATGAAAACCCTAAAAAAAATCGAAGATATGCAGATTTTACAGATTGACAGTATTTATATTTTTATAGTATCGATGTATGATTGTAATTATTGTTTACGAATATTTTTAGATTTTCATCTATATTGCGTCGCTATTGCAAAAAATAAAAACTGACTTTTTCGCACGTTCTTTCTGCAAAAAATTAAGCCAGTTTTAAAATGGTTACATTTTATTTATTCTGTACGTATGTTAAGTACTAACAAACCTTGAATGTTTCTCAGAATACTTAAAAAATGAAATCAACTTGGTTAATATTTTCGCTGATTTGCAATTTATAAATCTGAAACGGATTGCGGAGTATGTATTAAGTACGTATTTCAGATTTTTCTCAGAATTTCTGAACATCATTAACGGATTATTCGATTTTACCTTAAAATTGCCCTTCCGATCGTGATACTGTTTTATATAGGTTTTTTCTTGATGCGTTATGGAATGGCGCATCGGTCATACGATTAGGCTTATTTGTGACCACCTTAACCGGCTGTATGCTTTATTTAATCATTTTCCATGAAAGTATTTCAACAATTTTAGAATAACGAACCGGTAATTCGACTGCAGTTGGTTCAGTGTTAATTAACATTAATTGTCAGTATTAGGCGACGAATGTATTTGCGCAGTAATTAGTTGGACAATACACAACCACGAAAAGGATACAATTTTCTTTACGGAAGTAAAGGACCGTGCAATTGAATACAGCAAAATAATTCCAAATCTGACCTGTCACACGCTTGCATTTCAAATCGTTTGTCGGCAAGGACGAATCATGTGGACAGACACACTTCGACGTGTTGTTCTCGAATGTACGGCAGGCCGTTTCTCCTCCGCAAATGGAGGGCCGATCTTTGCATCCTGTGATTTCTGAGGTCCAATTCGATTGTAACCTTTTTATGACTTCTGATTGTGAAGTGGATGCATTTTTAGATAATTCTGAAACAGTATTTACGTGTGTTATCACAAGTATAATTAGTTCGTTTCTCGAACATGTATAACTAAATAAACGCTGTATCATCGAGGACAAAGTGGAGACATACAGTTGTCGCGAAAATCAGAATACGCGATGTCAAATGTATATTCTGAATCGTTAAGTACCAGGTATGCAAATATGAAATCGGAATTTTTTTATATAGAAAATTCACGTTTATGGTATGAAAATGATACAAAATATTTTATTCGAGGTATTGCCCACCGGTAGCTATACATTTTTCCCATTTCATAAATTTATGACATTGTGGGTATGTACAATGAATGGCTTTATTGAAATTGTCTGCGTTAACTCTCTGCAAGCAATTTTTACTCTAAAATGGAGACATTTTTTGATCTTAAATAGTTTCACTGCACACGGTTATTTTTTTTTCTTGAAAATAAAGTTTGTTACTACTACTACTCTTTCGCAAAGGCTTGAATTTCTATCGATTTTTAAAATGCAAATATAGCGACGTAAAAATTCTTTTGAATAATAGTATGACAATTTATAGCGTCGCCTTAGAGGCGCCATTGGAGTGCAAGAGTTAACACTTTAACTGTCCAACCAATAATCTCAAAAATTTCACAAAATCAAATTCATTTAATGAACCAACAATTGAGAACTTAAAATGAACGACACATAGTTATCCTTCGAACTTCTTGTATTCTCCAGATCTCAACTAAATTTAGCGCAATGAATATATCAACGTGCAAAATTTACTTTTGTACATGGACAAATAATTCTGTCACTCGCATATGGGTGACATGGCAGTCAATGTGTTAACGTGCGATAATTCATTGATTTAATCACGTATAAAGGTTTACATTTTCAAACCTTTTTTGTGGCCATCATCAGCCAACATCTATTCGTATTTTACATTTTTTCAACAAGTAGAATATTCATTAACTCGTGGAAACATATAAAATTGAAATATATTTTCTCTTTAGACGAAAGTATTCGTTAACAATTAAAAAATTAATATGTCCGTTAACTAGTACCTACATGACATTGAAATTCATGACTTTATTAAATTGTTTTTCTTCTGGAGATATCCTGTGGCTGAGCCCCACTAATTATGGGTGACATTAGGCCCGTCTTGATAAGGCAGAACATAACTGTACGTGTATCGTGAGACATACGAAATATAAAGGACATGATCAGATGCAGTGCTAAACTTTTGTCTACTAGGTATATAAATATGAAGCTGGAATTTTTGTATAGAAAATACACGGTTATTGTACGAAAATGGTACAAAATATTTTATTCGAAGTATTGTCCATCGGTAGCTATATACTTTTCCATCTCTCTGACAATTTATGGATGTCCCGCCAAAAAAACTGTTCCTCCTTTAAGGCAAATCAATCATCGAGCTATTTTCGTACAATTTTGTAAGATGTGAAGCGCTGCTCAGCAAGTGCATGTCTTATCGTTGCAAATAAGTAATAATCAGTTGGAGCCAAGTCTGGTAAATAAGCCGCATGCGAAAGTTTTTCCCAACTAAACGCCTCAATCGTTTCCTTGACCGGTTTTGCCGTGTGCGATGATGGACTATCATAAAGCAAAACCACTTTGCGATGCCTTTTAATCCCATTTTCCTATCTTCTGAATCTTCCCCATGGCTTTCAAACGTATGGAGACGGCTTCTCGTGTCACATTTAATTGATCCGCGAGTTGTTGTTGCGTTTGAGCGTCATCCTCATCCAACGTTGCTTGCAATTCGCTGTCTTCAAACTTTTTCGGTGGTGTTCCACGTTCTTCGTTTCCAGCGTCAAAATGACTTGAAGTATTGTGATTTACCAAGAGCATGCTCATCGTAAGCTTCGACAAGCATTCGATGCGATTCCGCAGCAGTTTTCTTCAAATGGCAACAGAAAATCAATTCTGTCTGCAAATCGTGGTTTCCAGGCACACAATTCGATATTTTCAACGCTATTAAAAATTATGCTGTTGTATGAAACTTGTATGGTTGTGAGTTGCAAATCTTTACCAGATGTTAAAACAAGAAAATGGCGACAATGACGCGGTTTTAGGGTGGTATTAGGGGTGGTATTAAGGGTACCCATAAGCAATAAATTATTTTGACATCTAAAATAAATTTATTAGTAATATCAAGTGTTTATTTATAAGCAATTATATAATCTCCAATATTATCAAGGACTGTTTACCATCTTTCCAGCAAGTTAAACCCCTTCGTACAGAAATCCAGGGTCTGTGAAGCAAAATTTGACTCAAGGTGCCTCCATTTCAAGGTCTATCGAAGAGGTAATAATCACCAACAGCAAACCTTCTGTACCAACGTTTATTCTTGTTAACCTTCAATACATTTCCATAAATACAGCAAATTTTCTTTGTGTTGCCGTTGGATTAAATCCCGCATGAAAATGAAGAAGTATGTATTGATGAATACGACCCTCGGAAGGTATGAACGTCACCATTTTATTATAGGACAACAGAAGAAATGTATACTTTTTAGAATATTTAGAATACAAGTCGCTTTACTGAAAACTATAAAAGAGAGGAAAAAAATTCCTTTTCAAGTCATTTATTACTTATGGGTACTTGTGGCGTCGCTCGGTCACCTTTGCTTAGGGACTTGGAGTCGACAGGATTTACGGAGAATGGTTGTAAAGTCAAACTCCGGAGAATCAAACTCGTTTATTCAACTCGTAGCGAACGCTAGGACAGACTCGGCTATGTCGTTACGTATCGCGGATCGAACTCGGTCGATTTGGTAGTTTAGTCGAATATCAGATTTGTTCTAAGTTGTAGCGGTCGTGTTATGCATAAAGAAACCTCGGTATTTGAAAATGTAGGAGTAGGAGTTTCGAATATTTAATATAATTGGTTGTAGGACGAAGGGTGGAAGTACAAAAATTCGGAGTGGGAATGACGAAGATGGAGGGTGGAGTAGGAGAAGGTCCGCCAGGTCGAAATTGCTGGCAACGGTGGAAAGTTTCGTCGCCTAACGGAAAGAATGCACTGCAAAAATGTACGAGTCAGCTGTGCGAATTTTGGGTTTTTCCGCGAGGTACAGCTGCTCCTTTGTATTAGCTACGGCGGCCCGCGGCCGGGTAAAAATTACCTGAGCTGGCCATGCTGGTCTCGCTACACGCAGGTTTCAAGACGCAACAGTACTCTTAATGGAAATATTTATTAGAAGGTTATGTCTATGACGTCTTTAGCAGCGGCTGAAATGAATAAGGTAGTGGGAGAAGAGAACAGAGGAAAGGGAATGCTTCGTCCTGGGTCTGTTAGTGGATTCATCGGTAAGACTGTCTAGCAATTCCTGTTTTGTTTTAAACGGGAGGATAACAGTGAGCAAGACGAGTGGGCAGAGTGTAAATCAATGGCGGATCAAGCAGTAGCGACGAGAAAGGACGACCGTCCCATTGAATATCTGTCCCTCTGTTGGTGAGTGTAGGAAGTAGAACCGTCTCACTATCTACACTCAACTCTTCTCTACAAATACCTCTTTTATGAAACAACGCGATTCAACAAAACCAATATCCTACACAACCTATGCTAATATTTCCCTGAAATATTGTTTCAGGTTTGAAATATGAAATATTTCCTTCAATATTGTCATACTGAAAAATTACTTTTTTGTATGATTGTTGATATATTCTGTACGTTTTTCTTCTAACGTTCGATTTAAATTGACTATTCTCGTTAATGAATGGTTGTGATAGTCTCCGACAGTTCTTTATACGTTTGTCAGGAAGCATGATCGAGCATGATCACATTGATTTTAGCTAAAATTGCAAAATGTTAGACATTTCCACGCAGACAAAGTAATTCGGCTTTCTTTTCTTGTACTATAAAAGGTATATTTGAAATGAAATAACTTTGAAAGCTTTGCAACAATAACGAGACTGCATCTACTCAAACTTCATCCATTGTTTTTGTAGCATGTGCTTCATTAACACTTTGACTGCTATGTTACCTATTTATGGGTGACAGAATGATTTGTCTCTGTTTGAAAATTGTATCTTGATATATTCGTTGCATTAAATTTAGTTGAGATCTGGAAAATACAAGAAGGTTGGAGGATAACTATGTATCATACATTTTAATTTTCCAATCGTTGCTTCATTTAACAATTTACTATTCGTTGCACTAAATTTAGTTGAGATCTAGAAAATACAAGAAAGTTGAAGGATAACCATAGTTCACCATAGATAACCATAGATAACATAGTCAGTCGTTCCTTCATTAAAAAATTTACTATTCGTTGCACTAAATTTAGTTGAGATCTGGAAAATAGAAGAAGTTTGAAGGACAACTATGTGTTATACATTTTTAGTTTTTAATTGTTGCTTCATTAAACAAATTCGTTGCACTAAATTTAGTCGAGATCTGGAAAATAGAAGAAGGTTGAAGGATAACCATCTGCCATATAGTTTAAGTTTTCAACCGTTGCTTCATTAAACAAATTACTTTGACATCGTGAAATTTTCAAGCTCTTCGGCTGGCCACTTAAAGTGTCAATATGAAAAGGTTACTTCTGTATACAGTACAGAAAATATTCGTTCGCCGGGCAGGTCGCATGATTTCGCCAAGGTAGAAGATTCAGTGAAATCTAAGAAATGCTTGTTGCAACAGGAAATCGTCGTTGGTACGTTTAAACGGTTAAAAAGGTACAGAAAAATTAGGGCTCGGTCATTTCGACTGGTTTAGTGGTGCCAGTGTTAAAAGTGACATAAATTGTAAAGTGACGCAACAGTGTCGAGAACCTTGAAATTACGTCGGCTACTCGCGAAAGCTTTCGCACAAACAGCCCGGACCGTATTGTCTGAAGATACGATTGTCCATTTGATTAAACAATGAAATATGCTGCAGTAGAAACGGTTTGCGACACGACCTGACAGAACAAAAATATTGCTCGCGCTACAGTTGAAATGCGTCGAGCTCGCAGCGGAGGTATGGCGAGCGAAATTCGCAGGAGCAGGGTGGATGGCGCGTAAAGGGTGAATTGGTAAGAAAAAGGGCTACGTATTTGGATTGTGACCAGGCTTGGAAGAGACAGTGCAGGCATTCACTTCGTGCTTGAAGCTTGTAACGGGTCAAAGCGTTATCTCTGCGGTCAGCGCTCCCCGACAACGAGACTCGCTATGTGTACCTATTATCGCCCCGTATTCATTGCCTTCCTATGCATCTCTACGAGGTTTGCCGTATTCATGAAATGACTCTTTTTCCAGAGAATACCCGCGCGCGTTTCGGTTTTCTTGAGACGGGACGATCAACTTCACAGAACGAACCTCGGAGACGTAAATATGTTAAAAGTAGACCGCGATGTTAGCACGACGCTGTTGAAATCGGATGAAGAATATAGTAGCCGCCTTGTTTCGGATGTTTTCGATGACGGTTAAGATCATTTCGATGGTGTTGGATTGCGCAAATCGTACCGCGATTCCTTAAAACTCGACTGTCTCGACTGCTTCACGATTCATTGTTCACGGAACGGGCACAATGTATTTGCTTTCTGGGAGGATTGTAAAATGTAAATGATACCGAAATAGTTATCGTCGTTAACACGTAGCTTCGCAGACCACTAAAACCGAATATTTTACATTGCTTTAGAAAAATCATGAAAATGCGTCTGCACAGATTTATATAAATTTTTTTAATAATACGAATCCATGGAAAAGAATTTAATTACCCATGGGTATATCTTTACAATTTCAACGATCATAAATTAAAAATATAAGAGTGTGCCATTTTTACGCGTCTTTGCAAAACTAGTGTTAATAAAATGCGGTTTTTTATGCAGGATAAAAATTGTCTGCATCAGTTGTAAGAAACAGAAGCTAAATTTGTCAACCCCTCTTTAAAAGTAGCTTCATGGGGCAAGTAAATGTGACTATTTTATATTACTTTATACGAATAACAAGAATGCGTGTATCTAAATTTTTAATCAGTTCTTTTTTATATATCCCAAAGGATGCAATGATCGGTGATATAAAAATTTAATTATGTGCTATTTTGATACGTCCTGTAAAATTAGTGTTAATAAACTGCGAGTATTTATGCGGGATAAAAATTATCTGCATCAGTTGTAAGAAACAGATGCTAAAGACAACCCCTATTTAAAAATAGCTGTATGGGGCAGTAAAAAGTAACTATTTCACATTACTTTATATAAATAACAAGAATGCGTCTATTTAATTTTTTAGTTCTTTCTTAAATATCCCAAAGGATGCATCTTTACAATTTCAATGATCATAAATTAAAAATATAGAAATAAAACTAATATTAATAAATAGCAGATTTTTATGCAGGATAAACATTGTCTGCATTAATTGCAAGATTCAGAAGCTAAATAAGATTGTCAAACTCTCTTTAAAACTAGCTTTATGGAACAGTAAAAAGTAACTATTTTACATAACTTTATATAAATACCAAGAACGCGTCTATCTAAACTTCTAATCAGTTCTTCTTTAAATATCCCAAGAAATGCATCTTTACGATCTCAATAATTGTAAATTAAAACTGTTAGAACTCGTCGTTTTGACGTCTCTAGTAAACCCAGTATTAATAATTTTCACAAAATGAAAATAATATTTTGATGGTATCGATTATTGAATCTTTTTCTTTCATTTACTCATTTTTATTATAAATGCATAAGATGGGCAGTTCAACTATTAGTACTCTGCGTATCTGGAGCTTTAAATTGCATTTGAAAATGTTTAGGATAGAAAAATAATTTATATATCACGGTGTGTACATTGAAACATTTTCTGGCATGATGTACTTTAAACTTTGATCGTAATAATTTAATTGCAGATAAAGAAAGAAGTTCACGGCCTTAGAGATCTATTTACTGAAATGAACGTTGGATGGAAAGATATTTTTAGTATTATCCCTAGGTTGACAGACCTTTCTCACAGTTACATAATTGACAGTACTTGAAAGTATTCGAAATGTTATTTCGATATTTTTTGAAGTATTCGAAATATTTTCCTTAGTCAAATACGTGTTACCATAAAAGTTCTATGGAATTTGAATAATTACTTTTGTTAGTGTTATCAAAAAATATACACCAGTCTCGTTTGGCGTTCGCTGATCACTAAATAAATACAAGTGCAATTTTCAAGTTACATAAATGTTTAATAAATACATTATGCCTTTCTATAAAATATATAATGTGTATGCTTCACATAGAATATAAAATTGCTTTAACATATGAACATGTAAGAAATATGGAAATTGTTATGGTATGACCGAGAATGTAATAAAAATACGATGAAATATAATATCCCTTGAAGATTAACAAACAGAAAAGTATTTTCTGAAATTATATTCCAAAATTCAGCGATACTATTTTTGGTGTAGAAAATTACTGAAGATCATTTTGAATATTTTAGTAGGTTATATCTTCTTTCACTTCATATTCGAAGTAAACTGCGTTTGAAGTTCCAACACAAACATCTGAACGCAATGACTTCAATTGTAAATAAAGCGCGTTATAATTAATGAGTCTGAGTGCCCCAGAAATGATAATTCCGTGAACAGAGATTTACTTACTCGATAGAAATTTATGAAGCGAACTTTTTCTACGTAGTAATGCACCAGTTAACACAATAGTGAAACGAAAGGTATACATAATATTTCTGGAAGATAATGATAATAAGAATATTTTTAATACGTCAAAACAGTAAAAGGAAGATGCTACAATTACGGAATATAATATATTCTAATGAATTTAATCAACTTATATGACTCCACACTGAAACTGGTAAATTTACAATACAAATTTCTTAATTTGCTATTTTCTCAATGTACTATCAAGACAATTTAAATTCCTCTAAACACAAAATTGTTTATGAAGCGAACTTTTCTATATGTAATGACGCAGCAATTAATATAATTGTAAAATGAAAGGTATACATAATGATAATAAAGATATTTTTAACACGTCAAACTAGAAAAAAAGAAGATGCTACAATAGCGGTATACAATTTATACTAGTGAATTTAATGGATCAGAACATTTTTAACACGTCAAAACAGTAACAGGAAGACGTCACAATTACGGAATATATTTTAATGAATTTAATCAACTTATATGAGTCTACACTGAAACTGGTAAATTTACAATACAAATTTCCTAATTTACTATTTTCTCAATGTACTATCAAGACAATTTAAATTCCTCTAAATCTACAATTCTTAAAATGTCATAATATATTGGTTTACTTAAGAAATTAGGGTTTTGGTGGATTACTCGCGGATGCATCTCAGTATACTACTTTTGTCACAGATTCAGTATTTCCGGAAAGTCAGGAGAACATTCGGTAAAGATAAATGTGTTCAGCAGCGTTTATTTGCAAATCCAAGGTTTAGGCCAGAGACAACAATAGAGGCATTATGAGCACTGGTGGTTCATCCTCTGAAATACACGATTCGCAACCGAATCTTATGTCGTGAAATGAGATCCCTGATGATATGCATGTTCGGAAGCTTGACGAGAACAGCTTGATTATCATGTTTGTTGAGATAATAAATCTGTTTTTCGATACGAGTGCTTTTTGTATATGGCGGCGAGAAAACATTTCGGAAATTAGTTTGTAGCTTTTCATTCGTACGATAACAAAGTGACGAAACAATTATTCTACCGTGTAAATGCGTTATTTTCCCTAATGTTCCTAATTTTTCATAATGTGTTTTTTTTATGTTATTTCAACAACATTATCGAAGGTCTGGTGATTTTAGTAATTGTTACAAGTATGTGGAATATAAGATCGCCATGATGTTTGTGCGCCACCCTTTGTTCTCAGAGTTCATTGATATCATATATTTATTTTCTGATGAAAAGAATTTAACGCGTTAACAAATTCATAAATTTTTGTCAATCTTTTTCATTAGCATTTTCTAATTCACTTCGACCAGGAGATAATTAGAATTTCTTTTAACAATTACATGCTATACACATATTTTACATGTTTAACTCTCCGAATGCGATGTTCGGAGTCTTTTTTTATTCAAAGTATCAAAATCGTCGTTTAATTGCATAGATTTTAAAGATTAAATTAAACGTTATATTAGGCTCAACAGAAAGAGCAACGTGTCTCTGCAAGAAGTACCATCAAAAATATATTTTTAAAAATTGATAAATTGACCAGTAAAATTGTCCTAAATGTTATTAATTACAGAATTGTAAAAATGCTCCGTCGTCCGAGGGTTGAAATATTATTATTAGTAACTTGACATGTTTACATTGTCATTTATAAGCAAAATGTACGTCACTGTCATAAGATAGTACATAGACTTATGAATTACTCTGAAGTATATGTATTCTATTTATTCCAGATGAAATATTGTTTAATAATTTTCATTCCGCGGTATTGATGCTTTCGTTACTTGAGATTGAAAAATTCAGCAATTTTGAACAATTTTAAATATGATTAACAAGCTTTCATTGCCGTTCAGAAACAAAATGGACGCCACATCCATAGGACGATAGTAAGAATAGAAAACATTAAAACATTGTATGTGTTTGAAAGTTTATTGCCCTGTTAACAGATAAAGGTGACTGAGTATTTACTGTGTATCCGTCACCGAATGTGACATAGTTAATGCTACTTAATGAATTGCATTTTGTCTGAATCACTTATCCATGTATATCCAGGTAAAGCCGCAAAAATACGTCGGGGTGGGTTGTGGCATTGAGAGGATTATCACGTCGATGAGTAACCCGCTTTCATTTTCTTCGTTGCGTCGTGTCATCGGTATTATTTGTTTTCAACATAAATTGTATACAAGACACGAATCGACTACTGTTTTCGCACTATCATTGAAACTCGCATTACCCTATGATAGATACAACTTATCCTACTTTACAACAGAAACAGTTTACCTGTAATGAAATTTAGTGCAATTTATTCTTGCGCCATTTAGATTTTCATTAGCTGCCATTTACAAGATAAGATTTAAACAATTAAAGATTATTTGTTGCATTATGCACATTAAGTTACCGTTTAAGATTCCTTGCAATGCATTTAACGTGTTAATCCTTTGCGCTCGACGTATTTCCATTCCAAAATCGAAAGAATATTTTTATCTTTAATAAGTCCTAAAATCAACTTACTATTTCTCGAACTAAGAACATTAAGATTTTCATCAATTCCTTAATTGCAAACCTAACGATATAAAAGTAAGTAAAATGAAAGTTATAACAGCTTCGTTGGATGAGTAGAGTATAAAATAAATGAATTTAAGGCACACGCTTTTTTGTTAACATTTTTCGTGAAATTACGAAATTGATGTAACAAATAATATCGTTATTAGGAATTATAAGATACAAACGTTTGCCAGGTATTCATTGTTTTCAAAGAATTTACTTCACATAATGTAATGAAAATTTCTTTTGTTAAATAAAGTCTGGAGTTGTTTTAGAATCTTTATGTATGCACAAACGAAGCAGTAAGTTTCTACTTAATTTATGTATATTTATTATTGTTTTATTTACTGACTTTGAATACATTGATGATGTATCTGAACAAACCATTAGACTTCCAAAAAACTTGTTTATTGTTTTCTATAGAGTTCGTTAGTCGCATAATTGTATAGTTTATACTATTATGGATGCTTCGTGAGTTTTATGTTTGTTTACTTTATAGTACAGTCCTTGAAACTAGCTTCAGTATTATTGCCGGAGGACTTGGACACGTGGTTATCATCTTAGGTTAATGTTATCAAAAGGTCGAACATGTCGATATTAAAGATAAGTTGGGAGACACAAAAACAGGGTTAGTTTTTTGCTGGTTTCCCCTTTTCAGACGTAGTTAGCATTTGTTCGAATAGACAAAATAATACGAACAACGAAAATCTGGTGGTTGAATAAGTTACTTTAATATAAAACATTGTAAAATAATAGTTTGTATAAAATTTAACGAAAAGATTGAAGGATGGTGGTAACCATAGGAAATTGAAAGAATTGTGAATAATACAAAACAATGTAAATAATGATGATCTGATGGTTGGACAGTCTACTTTGATATAAAACATTGTAAAATAATAGTTTGTATAAAATTGAACGAAAAGGTTGAACGATGGTGGTAACCATGCGACATTGAAACAATAGTACATAATACAAAAAATATATACATAATGAAAATCTAGTGGCATAAAAGTCACGTTTAATGTAAAATAGTACAAAATAATGTATTAGATATTATATAACATCCATTTTAAAACAATTAAAGGATGATCAAAATTACGAAAAATAAAAAAATGGTACGTGAAGCAAAGAAAACATAAACAAGAAAAACGTAATGGCGAATGTTCTGAATGCTATTTTAATATTTCTAAGACTAATCCCGTCTATTACATAAGTCTAGACGACTTCATTAGAAAACGGGAAAACGATTTATTTGGAATACATCTAAATTTAAATACCTCCAACTGCAAATTTTTTACGGTACCATAGTACTTTACAATTTAAAGAAAGTTGTGGAACGAATGGAAACGAACCAATCTGTGCAAAATTATAATGATTCTAATAACCAATAATTATTGATTTTTTATATCGGTTCATTTTGAATACGTGCAACGTATAATAAGCAAATTATCTCGTAAGTGTGCTAGTAGTACAGCGTATTTTTTATGATATGCTTATGTTACATTCAAAAGTGACTACTTCTGTTTTGAACACGTTAAACGCGAAGTAATTTTGTTTAGCTTTTCGTGTCACTTTTTGTTAAATCTTAGCACTCCAGTAGCTCCTCTTAGGCGACACTAAAAATTACCAAACTATTATTCAAAACAATGTTTACATCGCTATGCTTGCATTTCATAAATCGGTGCAAATTGAAATATTGCACGTACGAGTAATAGTAATAAACTGTATATGCATGGAAAAAAATGAACCATGTATAATGGAACTATTCCAGACCAAAAAGTGTCTCGATTTTGGAATTAAAATTGCTTGGAGTGCAAAGGGTTCAACTTGAAATGGAAAATTGCAACTGTGCGCAAGCGAAAGGCTTGCTTAGCCCATTTGTGTTCTTCCGTTTCAATCAAATCGATTGAAATAGTGTGAATATTATTTAATATTATATGAATTATATATAAAATATTGTTGTCTAAACTCGATACCGTCAGTCCCCTGGGACTGACATAGCGTTTAATGTGTTAACCCTTTGCACTCGACGCAATTCCATTTCAAAATCGGAACCATATTTTTGCTTATAACTTCACTGTACATACTTTATTTCGTTTCGTCAATAAGAAATTAATTACTGTTACTCGTACTTAGAACAATAAAATTTTCATCGATTCCTTAACTGCAAACCTAACGATCTAAAAGTTGTTTAAATAATAGTATGGCAATTTTGTCTAGGTTAACACCAGTTAAAATACCGTGGCTCACGAAAGTATTCGGACACTCTTTAAATCTAAATAACTTTTTCAAAATTAAGCCAAACGACTTGACTTTTGTGGAGCAACTAGAAGCATTGGCTTACTAAGTGATATGCAAAAATAATTTGAAAATAATTGTAATTGGTAGAAATTACGTGGGAAAGTAGAAAAGACATTTTTTTAAATATTTCTATTTCAACTTGTAATGAAAATTGAAAATATGCGTTTCTTTAAACTGTGTTAATTATACGCATGCTGAAAATTTCACCGAAATCGATTGACCCGGGAAAAAATGACACGCGTAGAAAGATATAAGAATTTGTGGAGTTTAAGCAGAAACTGTCTAGGAATAGTGAAAAATTGCGATTTTCACCATTTTCGATGGCATGTAGCTCGTGTGTATGTCGATCGATTTCAATGAATTTTTCTGCATGTGTATAACTATCATAGATCTACCAGATGCGTCTTTAAAATTTTCAGTACGTGGCTCAAATAAAAAATGTTTAAAAAGCTTCTTTTTTATTGGTCATGTAATTTATACCAATTACAATATTTACAAAATTCATTTTGCATATCAGTTATTAAATCAATGCAACTTATTGCTAAAAAAAAAACTTATTGCTCCAATCTTAAAAAAGTTATTGAGGTTTGAAGAGTGTTCAAATACTTTTGTGAGCCACTATATCTGGCCCCTATTTTCTTCTTTCGCAATTACTGAAGTTCTAAAAATGTTTGCATCAGTTATTTTCGGATGCACTTCTTTAATGCAGCACATACATTACAATAAAAATTATATGAAATGTAGGGATAATTCATGCGCCAATCGTTTTGAGTACGCGCGCTAATCGGATTCGACGTCAATTGTTTTAATTCGACCGATAATCGTTTATTTCGTTTGTCTCGAGCAGGGGAGAAATCGCAGTTGACGACAAAACGTGCTCGGAAATATATTAAATCGTTATTTTTATTAAATAAAAACCTACAGAAGTATAAATAGTCTCGTTATTATTAAAAAACAATATATGAATAGGAGCAGTCTCGTTATTATTAAAAAGCAATATATGAATAGGCGCAGCCTCGTTATTATTAAAAATCAATATATAAATAGGAGCAATCTCGTTATTATTAAAAAGCAATATATGAATAGGAGCAGTCTCGTTATTATTAAAAAGCAATATATGAATAGGAGCAGTCTCGTTATTATTAAAAAGCAATATATGAATAGGAGCAGTCTTGTTATTATTAAAAAACAATATGTGAATAGGAGCAGACTCGTTATGATTAAAAAGCAATATATACCGTTGGATTTATCGCTCGGTACTTCCAGTGTTAATGATAACACAAATCTGAAATCACTGATGTATACTGTACTTGAAGTTCTACGCACTTCATAAAGGTCACCCGTAATTTATCCATACAATTGATTATTATTAATACACGAAAGAAAATTATTCTACTCATCAAAGATCTGTAAAGTTTACCACGTTCGTCGCCACGTTATTCACATTTGGGTGACGGTTACAGAGTTTTGGGGCCCCGTTATCCTTAAATTGGTGACGTTCCTCTTCGTCCAGTTAAATAGGATTTTACAATATTGTATATTTATTATTACACACCGTGGCTCGTGAAAGTATTCGTACATTCTTTAAATTTGGATAACTTTTTTCAAATTGAACCAAACGATTTAACATTTCTTGAAAAATAAGAAGCATTGATTTACTGAATGATGTGTAAAAATAATTTTGAAATAGTTGTAACTGGTAGGAATTACATAAAAAAATAAAAAAGATATTATTTATAACATTTTAGAATATGCGTCTTGTAAACCTATGGTTTACATATCAGCAGTACAGACAAATTCTATATTATTATTATTATTATTATTATTATTATTATTATTATTATTATTATTATTATTATTATTATTATTATTATTATTATTATTATTATTATTATTATTATTATTATTATTATTATTATTATTATTATTATTATTATTATTATT
>CM052087.1:896298-936256 GCA_028453745.1 Agapostemon virescens
TTATAGCTACAAACGATCAAAACTGGTGAAAATTGTAATTTTTCACAATTCTTGGTCAGTTTCTGCTTAAAATCTGTCGTTTTTTGTGTTAGTCGATTTCGATAAATTCTTCTACATCTATATAACTAACATAGGTCTGCAAAACGCATATTCTAAATCTTCATCATGGGCTCAAACGTAAACTATTATAAATAATGTCGGTTTTATTTTATCAGGTAATTCCTACCAGTTACAATTATTTAAAAATTATTTTCGCACATCATTCAGTAAATCAATGTTTCTAATTGCTCAAGAAATGTTAAATCGTTTGGTTCAATTTTTAAAATGTTACTTAGATATAAAAAGTGTACAAATACTTTTCTCAGCCGCTGTATATTAAAAATAAAATATAACATTATATTACGTAGCGTGGTATCCGCTAAAACAGTTTAAACACATTTCAGATGGTTTTAGATAATATGTTGTAGTCTTTTTTACAATTTTTCTCTGTTTACGCTGTTACCCTTTGCCTATCGGATTTGCATTAGACGACGAACGTTTTACAATAAATTCAAGTTCTTTTACGTCGAACTTTTAACTTAAATCGTTCACCATTCGAACATTCAGTTCGAGTTAACCAGTGCAATGCTTGGAAAATGAGGTTTACATGCTTCATTCAATAGCGAATTCAAATGTTTCATTTAACAATGATGAAAAGTGCTTCAAATATT
This sequence comes from Agapostemon virescens, assembly GCA_028453745.1. NCBI lineage: Eukaryota > Metazoa > Arthropoda > Insecta > Hymenoptera > Halictidae > Agapostemon > Agapostemon virescens. The sequence goes on from CM052087.1 coordinate 897,009, forward strand.
TAAAGCACTCCGCGTAAATCATTGTTCAAATGTTAACGTTAAATCTGTCGGTTTAACCATGGTGGCAAACATTGCTTTCTAAGTAGTGGATATAACAGCAAAGAAAAAGATGCAAAACGAGTTTCTAAGTGAATAGATAAAATAATGAAAGGGGAAGATAGCTGAAAGTTACAAAAGAATTTGCATTGAATATTTATTATGTATACACAAGCAAATTGTTGGCACGTGCCAACATGCCATTGGCACGTTGTTAACACTAGGTTCACGGAATGGGTCAAATTGACGCACCCTAATATTTGTTATTCACGATTATTGCGATTGTAAAGGTGTATCTGTGAGAAATGAGTCTGCAGATTGATTTCTTTGGGTATATATTATCTAAAAAATGGCTAAAAATTATAACAAACACGTTCTCGATATTTTTATAGTATTAGTATTATCAATAATAATTTTATATTAATATTACCATTAGTACTAGTATCAATTACGCACCAATTACAATGGTTGTGCACAACCTTAATTACAATTTACAACCCACCCCTTTTCTCTTATCTTCCCGACAATTGGAGTAAGGATTTAATACAGCCGCCGATTCCAATAAAACTCATCGAACTCCGTATTTGTAACTAAACGAACCGTATTGTTATTCTCAATTCGTAAATTTCTTTAAAAAAAATGCAGTTCAGCAGGAACAATTACATTATCCAGGTAATACGGTATCTCATCCTTTCGTATAAAACAGTATGCAGAAAATGAAACTATACATGTAAATATAGTTGATTTACCAGTCCAAACTTCTCCAGAGGAAAGGCCTCTTCTTCTCGGTGCTCTATGTCGGTCCATCGCAAATCAACGAAACCAAAATGGAGGGAGACCACCCCCGGCTTCAGAAAGGAATTCCTTCTCGTTGGCTCGTCCTTTCTCTTTAACATCAACGTGCTATCCTTTCTACATTATATCCCATTGTCAGTTGCCTTGGAAATTTAAACACCCATTCGAATCACAGCAGAATAGAAAAAAAATATATATCAACAACTAGTTAGATTCACATTCTACACAGTCGAACGGTAGCACAATTGTCAACATGAATTTCGATTCATCACACCGAACGAATCCTTTAAAATTCGGATTCCTCTGTTGATCGTCCAAATCAAGGAAGATGCATCGATTGTCCTCGACGCGCACTGATCGTTAGATTCTTTGCGGAGAAGTAAACCTGTCACCGCGTAGGTTGTCACCGTCGTTTCGTTTTCTTTTGTTTTTACTTTTTAAATAAGGAGCGCGAAAATCACTGAGAGGAAGTGGGAAGGAGGATGATAACGAAGAAGTCAGCGAAGAAGCCAGTTGGACGGGAAGGGTGCAAAGAACTGTCGGGCCGAAGGCGTTGTGAAATCCGTGGGCCTCGGGCCTCGGACCAAGGGCCGGGGGCCGAAGAGTTAAGCCGGAAGAGGAAACTCGCCGCTAGGATAAATCGAGGAGAGTCCTCTATCTTCGACGGGCGCTTACTCGAAACTAAAGACTGACTAAAGACCGCATTCGAGAACTCCCTCGCATTCCCATACACAGGGAAACGCGGTCACGCATACTCGTGCAGCCGTTTTCGTGGCACGCTCACGCGTTTCGAACGCTGGCCAAGGATTTACGCGGGAGACGAGCAGCCACGGTTCATCATCGGCGAGACTCGACCTACGCTATCAGAGAAGAGAGAACCGACGGTTCCCCGTAATCTCCTCACTTTTTTAGTCGACTTAAGGGTAGAGCCGCTTGTTGCGCTTTAATCTCCGACACGTGCCAACTAACAACTCCACCTTCGTCGAACTTTGAATCAGTCCTATGACAACTGCCTTTTTATTTCATCCAACGATTAGTAGCCCTTGCAAGCGACAATTTTAAAATATTGGAGATGTTTGTAACGCTTTAATCTTCGATGATTAACAACTCCACCTTTTACGGGACTTTGTTAGCTTAGCGAGTATGAAATGGTCCATCTTTGAATCAATACTGTGACAATTACGTTTTTATTTCATCCAATGATTAGTAGCACTTGGAAGCGGAAATTTTAAAATATTGGAAATGATTGCAACGCTTTAATCTTCGATGATTAACAATTCCACCTTTGAGGAGACCTTGTTAGCTTAGCGAGTATGAAATGGTCCATTTTTTATTCAGTCCTATGACAATTGCGTTTTTAGTTATTCGAAAGTTAATGACCCTTTGCGAAACTCATTGACGACTAACAATTCCACCTTCGTCGAGACCTTGTTAGCCTACTCCGCATGAAATGGTCGAACTTTGAATCAAATCTATAACAACTGCCTTTTTATTTCATCCAACGATTAGTAGCCCTTGCACGCGACAATTTACAAATATTAGAGATGTTTGCAAAACTTTAATCGCTGATGGTTAACAATTCCACCTTTGACGAGACCTTGTTAGCTTACCGAATACGAAATGGTCCGTCTCTATATCAGTGCTATAACAACTGCCTTTTTATTTCATCCAACGAGTAGTAGCTCTTGTATGCGACGATTTTTAAAATACTCGAGATATTCGCAAAACTTTAATCACTGACGATTAACAATTCCATCTTCGTCGAGACCTTACTAGCTTGCATTCGAAATGTATGAACTTTCAATAGATCCTATGACACTGCCTTGTTATTTCATCCAACGATTAGTATCCCTTGCGGATGAGGATATTTTAAAATATCGAAGATATTCTCCTTGGAGATGTTTTCAATATTCTAATCACTGACACGTGCCAACAACTTCATCTTCATCGAAATCTTGTTAGCTTGTTGCGTGTGAAAAGTTCTATCTTCGAATAAATCCTTTGGTGATAGTGTTTGTATGTTGTCGCAAGCGAATGATCCTTTGCGAGTGTGGAGTTTTTAAAACATTGGAGAGGTTTTCTTCGAAAAGCTAAATTCTATATACACTGGTCTTTTACTACAGTAATTAAACGATTCGTTTGCAACGCTTTAATCTCCGACACGTGCCAACTACCAACTCCACCTGCGTTAAGACCTTATTAGCGTACTGCATACGAAATGTACGAACTTTGAAAGAATCTGCGTTTTCTCTAAATCGAATCATTATTAACCCTTTGCGGAGTCTAAATGAAAATATCGAGAAGAAAACTTTCTGATGAAAATATTTTAATAATTTCAATGATTGTAGAAGAAAAAATAAGGTACCAGTCATTGTGATTGGTTCGGTAGTTCTAATGTTAATACTATTCTTCCACGTACTGTCGAAAGTTAAGAGAAACAAAATAATTTTCTATTTCAATTTCGAAATTGTCGAATGCTATTCTATAGAATGTTTTCATTAGTCGCGTCATTGATTAATTGTTGCTCATTGAAGTGTTACTCACGGAAACAAGAACTGTTACTCACGGTCACATCTAATTAATGCAAATAGATTCTGCGCAGCTCTTCGCGTGTTTGTAGGAGTAAATAGTGTCCTTAATTACACGATTTCTTCTGCAAAGAAAAAAACGAAAATGTTTTGTATCGTCCTTCTTAGTTCTTTGTTGTGCTTCTATTAACCGATAGTATTACTGTGTATTAATTTGGAAAAATTAATGTTACTAAGTTTTATCGTACCTTTATTAATAATCTAGTGGGGAAATTAGGAAAAGGAATTTTAAACAATGATTGTTTGCGACCATTATGTTTTAAAATGCTTAAGAATGTAAAAAAGGATTTTATATAATATATATTCCAGTTCATTGTTATCAATTACAAGCAGAGGTACATAATATTATTTAATACAAATGAAAATGACATTACACATAAATACATACTTATTAAGTAAACATTAAGTAATATAGTATATGTAGTACTCAAATATCTTTAAATTATTTCCCTCAAATATTTAAAGTTTGTCACGATAATCATTCAGGCATTAGTATCGGATGACGTGTCTAATGAACTACATTATCCGGAACCCTAAGCTGAAGTTCAAGGATTACTTAGGTAAAGTAAAGAAGAGTATAGTAATCTGTCTGAGGGACTGAGCGGAAATCTGAATAAGTAGTATTTCTTATCGGTCGCCATCGTAAACACTTATTTTGCATTCAAAAACTTTACATAAGTCGAACTGTAAGATAGTTATGATTCACTATAACCTTCAATTAACTTCGTAATATTGAACTACATTATTCAACTCCAAAAAAGAGTAAAGTTAACAAAAATATTCAACAGCGTCAAAAGATTCCTATATTATTCCAATGTGTTACTTTCAAGTTCACAAATTAATAACTATTGATTTATATCAATTTATTCATAATCATATGTAGATAGAAATAAAAGATTGTATTATACTAATAACAAAAGGAAAATACTACGTATCAGAATAGTATTAATATTAGATGTATAAGTATACGTTATTTAAGTATACAAGTAGTTATTATTAATCCTTCGCACTCGAAGCTGTTTTAACTAGAAAACCAAAGCATTTCTTCTGATCTAGCATATTTTCATTCTACATGAATTAATTCACCTTATGTATATGGGTTTTTTTTACGGTTACTCGTCCTTACAGCCGTTACATTTTTATTAATTTTTTAGCTGTAAAGATAGCAGCGTTAAAATTGTTTTAAATAATGGCGTGGCAATTTTTCGTGGCGCTTCAGAGTTGCCACTCGAGTGCTAAGGGTTAATAACTATTGATTTATATAAATTTGTTCATAATCATAAATACATGGAAATAAAAGTTTGTATTATACTAATAACAAAAGAAATTACTACGTATCAGAGTAGTATTAATATTAGATGTATAAATAAACTTTATTTTGTGAATCATTTCTAAGGAAAGAACAAAGTTTCGAGACTTTGTTTACATGGACATCGCAAGTTTACAGAAATTATTACCTAAGATTTTATTTTACAAACAACGTCGATGAAATGAAACTAAATTTTTGTATGCATATATTGTTAATACAGTATGGTGTAATGTTATGCAGCATCCACGCATGACTTTCCGGAGTCTTCTTGTTCGTACGAATATACTCCATATTACGACACTAATAATTAACCAGTGTATATCATGATCAGTTTGATACACTGCTGTTCAACCGAGTGCCACTTCCCTACCACATTTTGCTGTTCGTGAATAACTTGACTTTTCAGCGCCTGATCGCGATAAACAAGTCAATCCCAGTCACGACCACACAAACTCCATCATGGACGTTGGCGTTCGTGTAATTACACATAATCGATTGTACTTAATAATTATCGTTTCATTTTATGAGATTCGGAAGCTTTCGAGAACACCGTAGTTTCGAAAAATATGTAAACTAAATTGTCTATTCTCGCAAAATTCCCGATATGTGATCTGTAATAATTTCATTAACAAAAATTGTAGTCCATTACAGTACTATGTCCATTGCACTTTTTTGCACAGTGCAATTTTTGTCATAAATGCACATAATCCGCAGTCTATTGATAATAATCTCAATATTCAATCTACACTTTTTAAAGTTTAAGTCCACTTTCAGGCTGATCTTTGGTGCGATAAAATCAGAGGTAGTACACAAATACAGGGGTTTGTATAACTGATCATACTCACTTTAAATCAGAATAACTATATTTGGTTTATAACAAACGCCTTTAATTTTTCCACAAAGCTAGTATGATTAGTTTAGTAGATGACGTGTAATAAAATGATTGGATAAATTTCATTTGATCAGAGTCGCAAAACGAATAGTAAAAGTTGTTTTTATAACTTTTTATCTGAGCCTATAATGAACATTAGTAAAATATGTTTTGCAAATTCGTGTCAGTTGTTAAAAATTCACAGTATTTTCGCATGATCTATTAAACTGATCCATCTAGCGCTGCAGAAAAATTGAAGTTACTTGGTCGATTTTTAAAAAAGTTATTTTTAGTTGAAGAGTGGATAATTAATAAATTGTGCATCTCCTCACAAAATAAAAATTGCCGGTATCAATTTCATGAAATTGTTGCGACATACAACATGCTTTTCTCTTTTAACAGTTTTAATACGTTGAAGGCAATTTATTGACATTCGTAAGGCTAGGTTTACGTAGCACTAACAGCAACTATGTTATATTAATTTTCAACGTCATTTTAAACTGTTCCGCAATGTTCATTTGCTGCAACAATTCGTCGCAATACTAAAAAAAATCGTTAAAATCATTAAAAATCAATTATCGTATGTGACTCGGGAATCATAAACGAAACCCATAGTTGTTTATTCATAGACATTATCAATTAAAAATTTTAGCCATTCTTACAATACATACTCACAGAAATAAGTTTGTCGAATAATTCTACACAGATCTTTATTTACAGTTTCATCATTGGTAAATTAAAAATGTTAGAAGGCACCATTTTGACGCGTCTCGTAAACCTGATGTTAACGCTTAGCGCTCCAATGGCGCCTCTGAGGCGACACTGAAAATTGTCATACTATCTAAAGAAATTTTTATATTGCTATGTTTGCATTTAAAAAATTGGTAAAAACTGAAAAATTAAACGTACGAATAATAATAAATTTTCTGTGCAAGAAAAGAAATTAACCAAATATTTCAATTTTCGTATTAAAATTGCTTGGAATACAAAGGATTAAAATTATTTAATGTTTCTGCAGTTGTAAGGCGCGTCAAATCGTGTCTGTTATAAATGCATAAAATCCTCAGCCTAATGATGAGTTATGTAAATTACTATAGATTCAAATATTCATGTTATAGTAATAACAAAAGGAAATTACTAAATATCAGAATAGTACTAAAATTAGATGTATAAATATCCTTTATTTTATGAATCATTTCTAGGGAAAGAACAGTCTTAAAATTCTTTTTTGTGTACATCACAAGTTTACAGAATTGTTACCTAAGATTTTACTTTACGAACGACGTCAATAAAATGAAACTAAATTTTTCTTGTAAATCCTCAGCCTAGTGACGAATCATGTAAGTCACTGTAGATTCAAATATTTATATAAAAGGCTTTTAACCCTTAGCACACCAATGGTTTCTCTGAGGCAACACTAAACATTGTCAGATTATTATTTAAAACAATTATTACAGTACAATGTTTGTATTTAAGCAGTTAGTTAGTAACAAATTTGATATGCACGAAAGGAAATAAACCGCGTACAATGGAATTCTTCTGGGACAACAAATGCCTCGTAGTTGGGAATTTAAATTGCTTGAAGTGCAAAAGGTTAAAGGACGACCCGGCGAAAATTACTATTATACTTCTGATTTGTAATCATTGAGCAGCAGAAGTAGCTAAGGACCTCTCGTGGTTGACAACCGGGTTCGGCACTTAGAAGTGGAAGGACTTGGTTGGCTGCGCGGCTACCTGATTAACTTCTTTAAACATGCGCCACTTGATGCCGTCAAAGGACAACTTGCTCCAGTTGAAAGAGAAATGGGTCGGAACCAAAAAAATTGCTGACGGAACCACAAGAGGGGAATACGTTAATAGTTTTCGAAGAGGCTTCGCTGGAATGGCATAAGTGTTGTATATTTACACTGGCGTTACAGGCTAACACCTGGACGCAAGAATAGCGCCGCTTCTTTTCCTCGAAGGATCTTCTCACCCGTGCGTCAGACGATCCCTAACAAAAGGGATTACCGATTCTTCTTCGTTCTCTTCATCGATGTTTTATTATTACAATACACCGCGATGGCGCCAGGCATCGTGCGAAGCCCAATGCGACGAATTCTTCCATTATTTAACACTTTTTTAATTGATAAAAGGCGTAGGCCTCCAAAATTTTCAGTCTTAATCTCTAGACGCTGAACGAAAATACTATTCTATTCGCTTCTCGTAATTTCTCTTTTAATGTTTTCTTCTTTCTTCCAAAATCGAAACCACTATATTTCTTACAAAAATGAGTTCTTCTTTTTTTTTCTAAATGCGATAGTTTTCTTAAATTTTTATTTTCTTTACATACTGATAGATGTTGATGTGTAAAATTAGCAGGGCAATTGAGTTCTCGTAGAAAATTTTCATCTGTGATATTCAATTCGATATAGCTTCGTGACAAAAAATCGTTCGACAATCGCTGAGAGTTCATTCGAAAGCTTACAGTTTATATTTTTAAGATTCTTAATTAATTTTGTTTTGTACATGTTTTTAGATCATGTAAAACAGTGAAAAAACAAAGATGCCTTCTCCTTTTCAATATTTTATGGCGCTTTCAGTGTTTTCATTTAAAATTGAACAAAAAAAATTATATATCAAGTTTTACAAAATCGTTGTAAAAAGAAGATTTGAATCGTCAAATTCATTGTAATTTTAGTACTAGTCAAAATTTGTTCATGTTGGTAGAGTCGTTTTAATTAAAAAAATGTTCAACAAACAAAGTGTCTTCACCTTTCTATCATTTCACATGAAGCAGGTGAATCTTTTAAAGAAGCCAACTGAATACTCATAAAAAATAGACGGTTTGGGCTTCAAATTTAGGTCAAAATGATCGACAGACTATCCTAAAGTTATAACAGTTTAGTTTTTTGACGAAAAAGTCTTTTCAATTCGGCAGACCGGATTAATTTTTCTCTAAATTTCTATTTCCATATTATACAAAACCTAGAATTGTTGCGTTTTTAAATAAGAAGATAAAATAATCATGGTCTGGGGATTAATATCAGAGTGTCCCAGTTAATACGGTGTATCTCGAGATATTAGTCTAGCAGCAATGGCGAGTTCAACAGAACATAATTTCAATCGCCACGGAACGCAATATCCTAATTTATAGTTTATTGTTAACAAACAATCATATGTCTGTTGTATACAAAACAGTGTTATGTGTAATATTACGTAAATAATTATGTAAACAGAAGATTGTTAATAGTGTCTAGTATTGTTCACTGTATAAGTTTTATCGAATTTAAAAAAGTACGTCGAGAATAATATTAGAAATTTGTAAAACATCACATCAATAATGTTATATTTTTACGTTTATATTTTAAGGATGAAATCGCCATATTTAACATATTCACACAAATATTGTGATTATCTACATGATGATCTTATCATAACTTTAAAGAAACTAGACAAAAATTTGTTCATTATATTTAGATTTTTAACTGGTAATAAGTATAATAAAAGCCTCATTGATTTTGGTTAAAAGTTCCACGGAGGATCGTGTGTATACAATCGTGAAATTCAGTGTCTTTAGATTATATGAGACCTTGATTGCTATTTCAGGATGTCAAATAATTTATCTAAATTTTGGCAATAGAATTACGGTACAATAAGGCCAACGATATTTATTGCTCTGTAACAATAATTTTTATTGTAATATATTAAAGAAGCACGTCCCAAAATTTCTGGTGAAAACATTTTTGTAACTTCAGTAATTGCGAAAGAAAAGATTGGAAACCAGTCATTTGGACTGGTTTAGTAGTTCTAGTGTTAAATATCATGCAAATCTTATCAATCGTTGTGAAATATTACAAGTGCACGTAAGTAAGACTAATTTAGATTACGAGACTTCGTTTAACCTTCCATTGGCAGGAGTTTGTTCCATTTCGACGCCAACTTATAAACTTTTCATGTAAATTCTTATATTAAGTCTCGCCAAAAGATTAACATTGATCTTAAAGAAGCGAATTAAAAAACTGATGCATCAGAGTTTCAATTGACCCAGCTATGTCTGCAACGAGTTACCATCACCGTCTGTTATCCAAGGATTAACACAAATACTTATTGTATGATATAACAATTTTCTTAGTTTAGATCTTCAAATAATTTATCTGCAGTTCAAATACAATTGAAACTTCGATTGTAGTGACATATTAACAAATGATCATGTACATTACGAGTGCACACAATTCGTGACGTTCAGCGGCCAATTTAGATTACAAGATTTCGTTTAACTTTCCATTGGGAGGAATTTATTCCATTTTGACGCCAAGTTATAAAATTTTCATCGAAATTCTTATATTAAGTCTTGTTAAAGTATTGACATTGATCTTAAAGAAACGAATTAAAACCAGATTAACACCAGAGTTTCGATGGATCCATGCCTGGAACGAGTCACTATCACCATCTGTTGTCCAAGGATTGACACAAATAATTGTTATAAAATGCAACAATTTTCCTAGTTTAGATTTTCAAATAATTCAAAAAACTTCGATCATAGTGAAACATTCGCAGACGATCATGTGCGCAACGCCTGCGCATTTTGGTAGCTTCGAATTACAACGCTTCCGTTAACATAAATAATTAGAAAAAGTGTAAGAATTTCGATATTTTAAGATTTCGAATGGTTTGTTCAAAGTTCGACCTTCGGTGCGTCAGAAAGAATGGGTGACATATGGCGAACGAACGTAAAAGCCCTCCCTTTAAAGGAAATTGCATTCGAGATGGAATGCAATGACTGCGGGCTGTTCGGTTTAGGAAAGGGGGTTCCTTAAAGGAAATCAGATCCAAAGAAGACATCAAGAGCATGGTTTACGCTTGTTCAACTTGCGGATCGTCGATTTTCTTAGGTACCGAAAGACCGGAACGACGTCGGTATGCATGCAGATGGTGGTCGTAAGAGGGGTGGTCTAAAATAATAAAGAGGCTGACATGAAGATGAAGAGTGTTTGTATTTCCACACACGATGGCCGATTCTTCAACGACAAGATACAACTGGAAAAACCTATAGTCTGAAGACAATACTAGCATTAATAATTACTAGAACAGATTTTTTGCATTTCGAATCTGACAAGGGAACATATTCAGATGCGAAAATCCGATTTTGATAAAACTTATAGGAGCTTATGGCTATGTTATTTAAACAAAAAACTTTTGTTAAAATTTTCTTGCGCGACTACATTTCCCATTGAAAAGCACACAATTTAAAAGAAAATTCGAATTTTTTCGACCTCTGGTTTCCGAGATATCTAAAAAATACCTCAACTTTGACGGCTGTTTTCACCCCTTTAAAGTGGGTGGTTGCCGATAAAAAAACACGTGTTAAACATTTTTCAAAGAACTATAAGCTCCCATAAGTTTCATTAAAATGTTAAACAAAATTACTCTTTCCTTTTCCCCGATGATCTGAAACGGTCTCCGATTTTAATAAATATCATTATCATAAAATGACATATTGCTATCGTTACTTTTCAGCTTAAAATAAAAATGTTTACCGATATGGAAATATTACGGAATTCCTCAATATTTTCGATATTACGTTGACAAGACCTTTGAACTTGATTTTACCTCCTCTATCTCCCGTTTTAATATTAAAGTTCACGTCCGCGACCTTGAGCATTTCTTCTTGTTGAAAACATATCTTTCATAGACGCTTTGTATATTGTTAAATCTATATTGCAATCGAGATCTACTGTAATATTTATGAGAATTTATTGTATTATCTCAATTGGCGGATTAGTTGTACACGTAATGCACGTAATTCGTATCACTACACTGGACATGCAATCGCAGAAGGTATATCGATTCCAACATTATTGCGAGAAATCTGTTTTGTGAAATAGTTGGTTCTTGTAAATCAAACGCTGAGGTGTCTCTAATATGAAGTATAATTACAGACCAACTTTTAAAGAGTACCTTGCTAGTCTAAGACGTCGATTAAAAGAGTTTCTCTTGGAGAATAGTTTGCATGGTATAGGATACGTTGTGGATATCAAACGGCCTAAATGGGAAAGGTAATTTTACAATTAGTCAACTGTTAGATTCCTCATTATTTTTATTTCTTAACGTTAGCTCTACGGATCATTATAGAACAATCACTATGAAAAATTCAATAGTTTAAACTTAATTTTCCATTAATTATGTTAAAATTACATTAAGACCAGTTTACATTATGCCATAAAAATATTTTTATGATTCAATAATTTTGTTACTATTATTCAGTGAATGAGTAATATTGAATGTACTTTTTTTAAATTAATTGTTTTTGGAAGAAAATATCGACATTACTGAATCTTTTGTTTAAAAGGAAAGATTTAGTTTCGTTATAGTGATGAAACTTTTTTTAACTAGACAGAATAATTGAAATTGTTGACAATATTTTACGTTAATGTTTAATTAAATTTCTGTGCAGAATCACGTGGTTCATTTTAATAATTGCATCGTTCATAGCAACTGCTGCTACGATCATCGTAATCTGGAATAAGTTTCAAACAGAGCCAACTATAACTGGGTTGGACATAGGGATGCAAAATATCTCCATCGATTCGCCGCAAGTATATGTCTGCTTTGACTGGCGCCATTTAAATTATACTCAGTTACAACAGGTAAACTCATTTGCAAATGCGTCAATTTCAATATTTCTAATATCATTTATATGTAACTGTTATTATTAAATTCCACCAATTTCATACGAAATTATGAAATTGTTATGACATAATTAATAGTAAAAGCAAAGAATTCACATATATATAATATTATAGTATAGTTAGACCAATACTCAATCATTGACATACTATTTCATATTTTGTATTACCATGAGTAACAATTAGGTTGTTATATACGAATCTGAGGATTGGAGATTTATAATGTTTTCTTTGATACTATTATTATTTAAAAAAATGTAAATATATCTGTTTTGGCATAAAATGGAAAACGCAATTTTTTAAAAAATATTGCTGTTTACATTAGTCACATTTATTAATATAAAAACATTAATATGTGTGACAATTTTATATCATCATGCGACATATTTTTTCCGAAATAGTATTTTCTTTAATTTGTAGTTTCAGAAATTTTATCGGAATACTTTTACAGTATGTTCAGAATATTCTTTTACTAGCGTTTCAATAAAAATTCCATCATATCAATTCCGTTACAAAAATTTATCTGAATGGATAATGGCATCTAATACATAACTACCAGTATGTCGTTGACAAGCATGTCAAAATGGGAATCATTAATGATAATGGAAAATTTTGTGCACATGTATCAATTCAACATTGACTAATTTAAAATACGTTTAAACAACGACATCTGATTCGTACGTAGGATGAAAAGTACTTGTACGAACAAGTATACGATTGGTTTTGGGGGAAGAACTTCGATTTACATAAGTGGGCCTCAATTTATGAAACTAAGAGTAATTTCTACAATGAGTTTGAAATCATGGCTCCTGACTGCAGCAGTATGATTACTGACTGTAAATACAAGTAAGAGCAATTCTACTACTCGTGCATGTGTACCTTAACACTAAACCTACCGAACTATAAAATTAATTGGAGAATATGGCTTTGTAAAAATGATAAGATTCAATTTATTTATATTTTGTGCGATTTTTATTAAAATACGTTACTGAATAAAGAAGCGTGTGGATTTAATTTCTATGAAGGCAATTTTGTATCTTCAATAATTGTAAAATGAAAACTCTCAAAAGGGTCATTTAACCCCCTGCGGTAGTTTTAGTGTTAATCATTTCCGTTATTATTAGACTGCGGATTTTATGTATTTATGGTAAATATGAGTAAACGAACTTTAAAACACTAACAAGATTATAAAAACTTAAGAATATTTTATATGCACTTTATTACAATTATTTTTAAAAACTGGGATTTTTATTTGTTTCTTACTATTGAAATAGACGATTTTTATTTTTCATAAAGCAGCACAGCAAGACGTGTACGCCGTTATCTTTAACACATCGACTGCCAAACTATCAACCATAAAAATCCCATAAAGTCAGTGCAAGTTATCGAGTCAAATAAAAATTGAAAAAACAAAATCTATAAGACTGAATAGTTCTGAATAGCTCTAATAAAAGGTGTCCCAAAATTAACGCAAGGTTTGAATTATATAGAAAACACAGTTTTTAGTCTTTAGATTGTTATTTTTTCATTGAATCATAAAGCACATAGGATAGGGTTATTTATGGAATAACACATCGGGCAAATTGCCTCCACGGCTTTGCTGGCACATACGCACTCTTTTGTTGAAATTTTTCATGACCTTTCTGCATAATTGTGGCTGAATTTCATTGATACAGCGTTTAATTTCCCCTTGTAATGCACGGGTGGTTGTGGGCTTGTTGACATAGATCTTGGACTTCAAATAACCCCACAAGAAGAAATCTAATGGTGTTAAATCACACTATCTAGGGGAACAATTCTGATCACCGAAACGAGAGAGTACACGACCAGGAAATGTCTCATGCAGTAATTGAATTGTTTATACTGGCTGTATGGCATGTGGCATTGTCTTGTTAAAACCACATATTGGCCACATCAATAGCATCCAATTTCGGCAGAAAGAACTGTGTTATCATGTCGCGATATCGAGCACCAGTAACAGCTTCTTGAAATTTGCAATTCTTGTCCACGACGCCGAATTGATGTTCCTGGGTTTTCACCAACACTCTCACGCATTTCTTCGATATTGACATTTGAACGGCTTGTTTTTGGACGAACGGTGTGTTTAGCGTCTCCAACTGATCGAGTCTCCCTGAATTTTTCAATTAATTTTTTCACAGTTGACAAGGTTAAAACACTATTTTGACCATATTTTGTACAAAATTTTCGAACTGCGGCCGCCAGACTTTCAGTATTTTTGAAATATTGTTCAATAATGAAAACACGTTGTTGTATCGTATAACGCTCCATTTTTACTAACTCTAAACTCTCAGCTGTCAAATTGTTCTTTTTTCAGGGTTGCTAAAAATTTACTGCAAAAATGGCGGAAAATTCAAATCTTGCGTTAATTTTGGGACATCCTTTATATGGGTGACATGGCAGCCAAAGTGTTAACTACTTATCGTTTCACTTACAGCGTATCTATTTTTTGTTTAGAGGTGTTGATCAACCGTGCAGTAAATTGTTTAAAAAAGTTGTCGTCATTACGGGTGTATGTTGCAAATCGAATACTGTGGAGACTCTTAATAGTACGGATTTAAACAGGAACCTTGAATTTAATATATTGAGTTCATATCTTCCTTTGAGGTAATTTTATATTTCATATTCGACATCTTTACTAGTAAATTGTAAACATATTTGAAAAATAATTTGCAAACATTACAAATTACACTACTTTTCTACTCGTGAGAGTAAAATTGATAGTACATACTTGTTTTTCGAGAAACATTCGAGAAATCTAGATATTGGATAGTCGGAAAATTATTGAGAGATTTTTGTCACTAGATGTTGTTTGGTGTCATATGTTAGGTAACACTAATCAGATTGCATTATACTGACGTGCATTTGAGAGGTGACATTTCAGTTTACAATTTTCATGAAAACAGTTTTGTATTTCGTCAATCGTGTCAAAAGTAATATTAGCGTGAAAATGAGTAAAATTTCTGAAAAAAGTTCGCTGTTTTGCAATTTTACTACAAAAAAAGGCAAAAATGCTGTACAAGCCCGGGCAAAAATATGTGGTGTTTACGGTCCAGATGCTTTATCAAGTCTAGATGGTTTGTTCGCTTCCGTTCTAGACATTTCGATATTAAAGGTGCACCTCGCCCTGGTCGACCAATTACTGAAAAAGTCGATGAAATAATGCAAATGGTTGAGCAAGATCGGCATATAAGCAGTCATGAGATTGCTAGGGAACTAAACATTCACCGTTCAACCGTTTGGGATCATTTGCAGAAGGCTGAATACAAAAAGAAGCTCGATGTTTGGATGCCTCATGATTTAACGGAGAAAAATTTGATCAATCGAGTTTCCATCTGCGAATCATTGCTCAAACGTAATGAAATCGAACCATTTTTGAGCTTGGTTGGGAAGTTTTGATACATCCACTGTATAGCCCACCATCAGATTATCGTTTGTTTCGATCTCTGCAAAACTTCCTTGATGGTAAAAAGTTGAACTCAAAAAAATACTGTGAAAATCACTTGGCTAAGTTTCTAGCCGATGAATCACAAAAGTTCTATTTCGATGGAATTATGGCTTTACCCCAACAATGGCAAAAGATCATAGATAATAATGGCCAATATACAGGGTGTCCCACGCAACTGGAACAAGCTGTACCTCCTAAATGGTTGAGAATAGAAGAAAATGTTATAAGTAGAAGTTAAATGGTATCAGGCGGTGCATAATATGCAACTAATTTTATGCACTTTTGTGCATCGGTGCATCAGAAAAATGCAACTGCATATTTTTTTTAAATAGAAACCTATATTTTTGACTGCACCAATCGATGCAGTTTCTTGTGCTCTACATAAAAGTACTACATACTTATGCCCTAAACTTATTCGTTAAGAAGTTATCGAAGCTAAAAGTTCTCTGAATTATTTCAGTTTCTCGGCAAGTGTTCCGGAGTACGTACGTTACAACAAGTGTTCAAACGGTCCTCCATTGAAGTCCAAACGAATAAGTTTAGGGCATAAGTATGTTAGTACTTTGCCGATGCACAAAAGTGCATAAAATTAGTTGCATATTATGCACCGTCTGATACCATTTAACTTCTACTTATAACATTTTCTTCTATTCTCAACCATTTAGGAGGTACAGCCTGTTCCAGTTGCGTGGGACACCCTGTATACTTGAATAAAATTAATTTTGAATAAAAGAAACATTGAATCAAAAAATGACAAAAATCTCTCAATACTTTTCCAACTATTCAATATTATATGAATACGATGAAAGGAATCTATACTAATCTTATTTGTGATAAAAACGGTTTACATTATAGAATTTACTTTCAACAAAACGTTGACATAAGTCCAACTCCAGGAGACAGGCCAATAGTAAAAGCTTACTTTCCAGTCGATATTGAATATCATGTTGAAATCACGCACACCACGCCTGAAATGCGTTACTTAACTCTTCGGCAACGTAAGTGCAGTTATAAAGATGAAGGCGGAAGTTTAAACAATTGTGCGATCAACTATTTGAGCGATAGCTTGTTCTCTCGTTGCCAGTGCGTGCCATGGTTCCTCTCATTCACTAACAAAAAAGAATGTTCACTTTCAAAGTACCACTGCTTAAACAGTACTAGTTTAGAGACAATCCGTCATAATTGCTGGCTTGAGTGTAACCATGTAGCGTACGCTGTGGATTCAGTTTCAAAATCAATTAAAGATACCAATCGAATTATATTAAAATCCTGGCCGGCAGCCATTTATAAAGTAGAAATGCGATTTGGTTATTTGGACTTATTAGTATCATTCGGCGGTATTGCAAGTCTGTTTTTGGGATATTCTTTGCTGGTATCTGCTGAAATGGGATACTACCTCCTCCTTAGAAGTTACTGCGGTGCTGTGGTTCATTCTTCTCGACAACAATATAATATCGCAACTATTCACATAGCTGAGAAAGCACCAAACAAAATTGAAATTCAGCAGAAATATCATCAATATGTCGAGTAGTTGAAACTATTTAACAACAAATTTGGACTTCTACCTTTAAATAGGCGTTTCATAGAAATTCAGAAGAATCACTTAATTAAATTTTCTTCTGACTTTTAAAATGTCTCTTTTATTATATTGCCAAGAGTAATGCAGTTATATTTGGTATAAAAGTATTCTGTGAATTATTCTGAGTTCGTTTTAAGAGCTCTAGAGTTTAGAGTTGTTAATATAAAACATATTTTTCTCAATATTCTTAATGGTGAAGATCAATAATGCATGTGTGTAACAATGTTTTAACACTGTGATTAATAATTGAATACATGGTAACTAATATTAAAGGGACTTGCAAAAGTTATTTACCATTGTGTGGTAAATAAACCAAACTTCCCTTTGCAACTATATGTGTGTGTATTTCATCGAATTAATTATCATCTTATTTTTCACAGGTAGAGATTGATATTTTTTTTAAACTGTACATTAAATATTTGAATAAAGAATAAGGCATGTAATTAATCTGCAATACCTGGTTAGTCTTAAAAATACTATCTTTATAAATGAAAACATCTCATAAATTAGCAAATTAATTTACTTCTCTTTAAGTAATTTAATGTAGAAAAAATTAAAAGTTCTACATAAACATGAATTGTTTTACTACATACAAATTTATATAAATATAACCGTGGCTAATTTAAGTCAAATATTTGTTAATTCAGAATTCATCAGTCTTAATTCTATTATAAAAAATGTTGCATTCCAAAAAAACAAAATATGTACATATTTACATTTAGGAATAAGTTAGTAATTAAACATATGAAATAGATATTTCACCCCATATGTAATTTAAAAAGATATTTCTAAAAAAATCATTTTTAGAATTGAGGAGATACTTTAGCGAATATCCTCCACTTTATTTCACACGTATCATATGTCAGAATTTTTTATTCTTGCACATGTATACAATCAACTCTAAATCATGTAAAAAGAAAGGTTTAAGGGATGATGTACAAAAATTAGGAATATTGAATTCATTTATGTTTTACAGAGATAACGATCCTAAACATAAGTCTAGAAGGGCACAAGAATGACTATTGTATTGTTATTCTAAAGCAATTCAAACGTAACAATAATCACCGGAACTAAATATAATACAGAATGTTTAACAGAAATTAAAAATAAAAGTAAAGGAATGTGAAATATCAAATAAAAATCAATTAAAATAAGTACTGCTGATAGCATGGATAAATATTGAACCAAATTTTTTGGAAGAAATGAGTAAAATCAATGCCATGCTGATTGTGAGAAGTTATAAACAACAAAATATATCTCACCAAATATTGAAATTGGTTTTTTACAGTATTATTATGTAATTATGCGTTGTTTCATATTTTGTACAATTGTGAATGTAAGATCAATTTCGGTCACATTTTTGTTTCTGTTACATTCTTACAATAGAAAATAATGTCTACTTGTTTAGTATCCGTAAAAAATACGAAAATATATCACTCTCGAAATTGCTAATATAATTTCTGTCAAAATTAGTATGTTGTTACTAAATTTAATTAAAATATCAGTCGGTACACACTCTACGATTTTCACATACGATTATGTCCAAAAATCAGTATATATATTCATAAATAAATCCTGCTTTGCGGAATCGAACATCGTAAACTGTGCTACGCCAAGCACAGCTAATGGCACTGGAACAAAAATCTTTCCTTCTTTCACTTCTCAATTGGTCTTTTATACCTTCCCTCATGCACACTTCTTTCATATGAATGCAATGTCCTTGTCGCATGCATATCGCCAATTATTTGTAGTATGTAAGGACGTTCACTATTTTAACTCTAATATGTATTAAAGTGAAGGGTCCTTGCGCGTGTAAACAAGGTCATGACTCTCCCATTCAAATGTGTTTTATAGATTAAAGCAAGTCGGTAGGTTTACACTAACGAGAAATAAATTGTGTTCTGATTCGCTTGGTGCAGCACTATCGCTTCAGTAAAAGTTGGTTACGTCGAAACTCCCGGATATGATCACACATTTCCTCTCTGATTGAGGTAACCATATATTTTTATGGTAAGAGCACAGACTATGCAATCTTTGAGACAGAATATGTGAAGTTTGTCGGAAGACTTTTGATATTCGTGTTCCCCAAATGAATGTCCTTCACTATATACATGCAGTGTTGTCGCTTCTACAAATTGACGTGTTCATCCCTTTCCCAAGACTTCCGGCTAAAAAGAGAAGAAAAGATTGTATTTGTCAAATTAAAGACATTACAAACCGCGGCAACGATTCAAATTTGGTATGATAAAAAACAATATTTTATATACAATTTCCTGAACTTAATAATATTCAAACAATGATTTTCATTTTATTGTTTTTTCTGTTCTTGCATATTTATGATGACTTTTATAACTATTTGATGTTGGTATGAAGAAGCTTTATCAGCATTTAGTCAGTATAAAAAGTTTTCATACATTCTGTAATTTGTAAATTATTTTTTCCTAAATTACTCTAATAAAAATTTAGTAGATGTCTTTTGTAGATCTAAGTTGGTTGTATACGTGCACAAAGTTTCATAAAAATAGATATAAAATATAGCTTATTGGATAGCTTTCTACGCGTTAATCGATTTCAATGAAACTTCGTATATGTGTGTAGTTTACTTAAATTTACAAAAGGCATTTTAAATTTTTATTATAGGCGCAGATAACAAAATTTTTAAGTTGTAACTTCTATTTTTTTTTTCCCATTTATGACTAACAGTAATTTTTACACGACATTCTTTCTGCATTTGCTGTCCTTCTAACATTTCAAGAAGATTTAAACTATTTGGTCCATATTTAAAAATGTTATTTGTTTTAAAACAGTGTAAGAATACTTTTTACACTGACTGTGCTTCCGTAAGATATTACTTGCGTCTCGTAAGTGTACTGATTAATTTAAATTTGATTCTAATATTAGCAGAAGGAAGAGTTTTATTTCGGATCTATTACTGAAGTCATCGGAAAGCTACGTAATTGCCATTAACATACAGACTACGTTATTTGTATATTTTATTCTTCTATTCATTAATTTTATTCGTTCGGTTGTAGAGCCACTGTACAATTCATATAAGTGGTTTTGAAGCTGTGTTCATGGTGCGCAAACTTCTTTACGCATGCGCACTTGATACATTATGTTTTAAAGCTATATTCATGCTAGAGTCATTTACTTTAACATGGTCACTGGGAAGTTCGTTCCATTATACCGACATAATTTTTGTCTTTAATTAAGTAAAATAATTTAGAAATTTAGATTTGTTAACAGAAATTAACCATCATCTACATTATGGGAGTTCAATATGATTCTACGCAGAAATAATCGTGTAGCGCGGTACATTTAAACATGGAAATCATGTGTCGATGAAATGCACAATAATTCCTTAGAAGTGTACAGTTTATAAGAATTATTGTATTTTCACTATGTTATAAAAGTATAGTAATTTAAGCATTCTCTGTATTTGTATTAATCATGTAGCTGATAAAGATCAATTTGTAATAGATTTTCATGTTTCCGAGAGCAAGTAATTTTTCTAATATTGGTAATACAGAACGGTGAACAAAAATTCCTATGTAATGAGAAGGCTGTGTCTAAAATCCGTACACAAGCTTCCGTGGCGCCACCTTGTCTAGAGGTTTGATCCACGTTCTTTTCTGAACGGTTGAAACGTTGCGTTCGTGTTGAGAAAACGTGACCACAGAGAATATCGTGTGGCGGTCGCGATCAGAAGGACGAGTGTTATGCATGATATTGCATATTGACGTACATTAAGGTTGTCGCGCGACGGCATGCAATTATCGAAGTAAATAAGCCGCAATTACACGGGTACGGGATTTTTCACGGTAACATAGGTATCCGGGTGCCGGCACATATCAATATACGCGAGCTCGGAGGATTGATTATTGAAAAAATGGCGGCTGAAATGCTAAACAAGAATCGAATGATGGTTTTTAAGAACAAAGGCAAAGATCAAGACGTGAGTATCTAGTGTATTCATCATTGTGTGTAGTAACCTTGTGCGTCTGGAAGGTTCAGCTGTCGCTCTGAAATGATGATTATTGGATTACTGCACGCACTAGTTTTTCCAAGATAGTGAAATGTATTTCTGCACTTTGTCATTTCGATTGAATTTAAGGAGATTTTTGCGCAATTATTTCATACACGGCCGCAACGATTTCTAAATCGATTATCGTAATGTTAATCGCTGCATGCGAAACAAGTGAAATGTGTTGTCAATCTGTAGAGTTTTATCAGATAAAATACGAAAAATGAATCAAGTCGAATAATTATTAATAAAAGCATGATGAATTTGATAAAAGAATTATTTTGAAGATTTTTGTATATATATATATATACATATATATATAGTATATATATAATATACTATATATATATAATATATATATATATACACATATTTAGGTAGTTTAGCTTAGCAACATGTTCAGAATATTCCTACATTAACAAGAATATTACATTGATATAATAATACATTGTTCATATTTTTAGAGTGAAATTAACTTTATAACTCAGATTATTATAATTAATTGAAAAATCTAATGCTACTAGAGTTATTTTTTTTTTTAACCAATACTACTTGTTACGTTCGTTTCAAACACATCTTAAATTATTACAATAACAGAGTAATAATCTAAGTTCGTATACAATTCTTTGGCATCTTTACCAAAGTTTATACTATCGCCATTGTGTAGTCCAATTTCCTGAATTTAATATTTGTATTTTCCGTAACTATATTATATTATGACATTCCATCGGCAATGTACGTTGGGACAAATATTTCATACATTATTCAATTTGTTCTAGGTACATAAATATATATTAAAATTAGTCAAGTATTTTAAAGTTTATTTTTTATTTCTATTATATATGCATTTTTATAAAAAATACAAAATAAATGTGTAGTCGTCTTAGGAAGTAAATTAATAATCGGGTGTGGACAAGTAAATGATTAACATAAATGCTACATATTAATCATAAATACTTTGGAAACGTGTATTTTTATGTACTTGTATACCATAAGTAACAAAGGATTAATAATTTGATTTTATTAAATAGACGAAATGAAATGAAAAATGCATATTCTATCCATTACAATAGCATTGGAAAGTAAGTTAAAGCTTCAAATTCTGTGTTACATATTATATATTTTGATTGAACTAATAGCTCATACATATTTCTTTGATTTTGTTATAGTCTTTCTGCAATTTGGTATGCTACAGATTAATTGTTTAATAACATCTGTGCTTATATTATTTCATTTACATTTCAAGACATTCCTAGAAATAGTTTCATATTTTACTGTTTTTTCTGAAATATTTTGTTTTAAGGTATTTTACATAATAGACACTATTCAATTTAAGTTAAGCATTTATGTTAACCATTGTAATGAAGTACTATCTTGAAGAAATTTCATTGTAATTCTAGATTTCTACTTAGGATTATTTTCCTATTGAAATATGAAATTATTTTCAAATTCCATCGTGGCAGCAGGGTTAATGTTTTCTTTTAATATATATTTAATTGTAGTTAATTTATTGTCAATAATTGTTAAACTACCTAATCCTGGAACACAAAATATCATCAGGTCACGAGTAAGATATCACCACGTTTCACTGTTATCTTTACGTTGGCTTTTTTAAATGCTTGTTTCATTTTTTTTCTTTCAAACATATTATTGTTTGTCATTACAAAAATTTTAAACTTCAACTTCTGACTTCATAGAATACTTTTAAAACTCCAGGATTGTGTCAATCAATATATATTTCTATTCACAGGATACTGTCAATCTCTAATGGTTTGTATTATAACTAATTGGTCAATACATATGGGATTAAAATTTTTGTATATCCCACACCTATTCTATAATTATTTTGAAGGGATTGAAAATTTCTAAATTAATATAAGAGCAAGCTATAATTTATTTGAAAGTATAATAATTATTTACAATTTGTCCATAAATCAACATTATTATTGCATATTGTAATATATGCTGTCAGTTTCAACAATATGCATTTACTACAATCTATATACTATATATCATTTATGTTTAGTTTTTCTAAGATTAATTGCATCTAATTGCTTGTTTTCAACTTTTATGATTAATTTGGAAGATCCTTTAAAATAATATAACAAAATATGGGCTATTACCAGCAGTAATTATTAAGAGTTTAACATAAAGTAGAGTGTAACACAACCTAATAATTTGTGTTATACTCTGTTATAATACCTTATTAAACTTTTAACTGTTGACACTTGTGTTATTTTCTATTTTATTATAATCTTTTTAAAAGACCCTATAATTATTAAGAACTAGATCAAGAACTACATGTATTAAAACAAGTTATAATGTACAATTAACGAACCAATTTTAAATAATTATACGCATAGATAAGTTAGTATTAAATAAATACTCATATATTGAATGCAGTTGTTTTGCAGCAATAAATTTTGACATTAATAATTTTTTGTTATGTATATGAACCAAGTTAATATAAACTAAGAAAATCAATAATATATTCTGTGTTGTAGAAATACAGTATATATAGATATTTTCCAAATTAAGTGTTTAGGCCCTAAATTTACTTTCTGAGGTGACTGTATTTTAGTTTTTAAATAATATTGGAAATATGATTTTATGTTTGATAATTTGAAGTAAATTCTCAAATTTAAAATTAAATTTACTTGTGATTACAAACATCATAAATTACACTTATAATCATGTTGAAGTAGAAAATTACAATCACTTTAATTTGTTTTAAATATCATGATTGTCATATCTTTGGTTTAAATGAATTTTTATGCTTAAATATTTTGAAGTGATTAACATATTGTATATTCTAGGAAATGAGAAGAAGAAGAAATGAAGTGACTGTGGAAATACGTAAAAATAAACGTGATGAGACTATACAAAAACGAAGAAATGTGCCTCTTTCAGATCTTATAGGTAACTTATATATATAACAAATAAGTTACTAAGTAATAGTAACGTATAGCTTAATGAGTTATACTTTTTTCAGATGAAGACCATTTCACGACGGTTGAATTGAAAGAACTAGTTAAAAAAGCTGAAAGTTCAGATACACAGGTTAAGTTAGAAGCTGTACAATTTGCAAGAAAATTATTATCTTCGGATCGTAATCCACCAATTGATCCATTAATTGATAGTGGCATTTTACCAGTCTTAGTTGAGTGTCTTCAAGATCACTCTAAGTATGAAACTATTCCAATTTATGTATATACATTTTTTATAATACAAACTATTTAATATATTATAATTTTTGTTTTTTATAGTCCAGCTTTGCAATTTGAAGCAGCATGGGCTCTAACAAACATTGCAAGTGGAACATCACCTCAAACGCAAGCAGTTGTAAAAGCTGGTGCCGTTCCACATTTCCTGAATTTATTACTTTCAAGTCAGCAAAATGTTTGTGAACAAGCTGTATGGGCTCTAGGTATGTTACAAAATGTAGTTAAGGGGAATATGAGGTGTACTGAAAATCATTGCACAACTATTATTATGTACTGCTGCAATATTCTTTGTTACTATGTACAGTTTTCTATTTTTAAAGCATGACAAGTGCCAAAATATTCGAAAATCAAGAGTAATGAAATTGCAATTAGAAATGCATTGTTTTCAAACGATTATTAATTAAAAATTAGTTTATAGGAGTGCTTAAGTCAAGTCAATAGAATACGAATACTGACTATACAGAAAATTGATGCTTACTTTGAAAATACGATTTCAGGCTCTATATTTTAAAAGAAATTCTTACAAATCAGTACATAAAATTAAACCTATTTATTTGTAGAAACTTTCTACATACCAAACATCGGTATGTATTGTATGCTGAGATTGTCTTGACTGAAAGCAGCATTGAATATTCGTGTATTATTTCTGTATATGAAATATTTGAACTTCTCAATGAAGCAAACTTGTATACAATTAACACTAAACCAAGGCTATAACTGAAACTGTAACTATAGAAACAAATTTTCAATTTCTTCTTGTAAAAGAATATTCTCTTCGATCATAGTCAAATTCTGCGCGGAAGACCATAAATTTAGGCAGAATTGACTTCCAATCTCGTATCATTGTTTGACGTCACGAGTCACAAATGTATTATATAAATTTCATTCATCTGTGGATACTAGTTTTGACCTTATTATGGAAATATTTGAAGCTTTAATAATAGCCTCGTTTCTATTTAGCTCACAGAATGTGGAATTAACACTCACGAAAGGAACAATCATGGTAGCCTGCAGTACACATGAACATTTGCCAATGGAATAATCGCACTGCGTGTATATGTGGCATTACAAACACTTGTGAATAGAATGGTTACAGTGGCGCAACTACATGTTACCACTAACCATTTGTGCATGTTTGATCTTGTAGGTGATTTCTTGAAAACAAAGGGTCTAGCCGTAAAAGTTAAAAATGTCTTCCAGATAATTTTTATCAGAAATTGCTTGTTTGATAGTTTACTAAGAAATAACCCTTTCCACCAAGTTCCAGTCCCATGTGCCGTTTGCAGGAGTAAAGGAAAACTCAGTTTTGCCCCATTTCCTCCATTTTGTTGTTGCAAACTCTGATTGTAAGAAATGAGATATCCGAAAAAATAAAAAAAAAATACAGATTTCATATTAATTTATCTTTATAGATAAGGTGTAGGACTGAAACTTAGTAAAAACGGTTCTATCTTAGTAAGCCATCAAATGAGCCATTTCTAATCAAAATAGCTTGACGATCATTTTTGACTACCTTTTCCGACTAGAACTCTTTATGTATTAGAAAAAACATACCTATTTTCGTAGAAAATCTAGTATTATAACTCTTATTGCGCCATTGTAGACTTTGGCGAATAATAGATTTAATATGATACAATGATTGTGAGATTTTTAATTATTTTTATACAGAGCCTTAAATCGTAACTTTAGTATGTACTATACAGTCTACATAATATCTATTGAAATAACTGAACATCGAGAATTACATTGCCTTATACAAATAATTAAATCCTAATTTTGTTCGAATTTTGCCCTTGGGGTTCAATTGGATTCTGTAAGAATAGTTAAAGAATTTAATTTAAGGTTAATCTTTTATAGATACACATCATTTTTAATGTGACAGAAAATGAAAAAATAGATATACAATTTAGTTTTGTACTTTTTATTGTGTAATTTTATAAATTATGAAGAATTTAATGTATTTTCAGTATATACATGTTCAAAATTCGTGTTCTTCATAATTTTTCTAAAGTGTGTAATATATGTATATTAAACATATTTTTTTTTTACAGGAAACATTATTGGAGATGGTCCATCGTCTAGGGATTTTGTTATTAAACTTGGCGTTGTAGAACCATTGTTAACATTTATTAAACCAGATATACCTATTAGTTTTTTACGTAATGTAACATGGGTGATCGTGAATTTATGTAGGAGCAAAGACCCAGCACCACCTGTTCAAACAATTAACGACATTTTGCCTGCACTTAATGTACTCATACACCATACAGATATTAACGTGAGTGGGAAGTATAATCCTTAATACGTTTTGCGCTCGACAAAATGGCGTAAACTTCGCAAACAATGACGTTTATAAGTTTGTAGTTGCAAGTGATATTAGAATAGCATTTTAACTTGTCACTATTTTTATATTTGTATTATAAACTCAAGTATATATATTCAATTTCGTTTCGGCCCTTGAAGCAGAACCAACAAAATACACTCTGCAGTCAACATGTTAATATATTCGTAAAATATTATTTTTTAAATACTCTATTGCATCATTTGTTTGTTCTAGATTCTTGTCGATACAGTTTGGGCATTGAGTTACCTCACCGACGGTGGTAATGAACAAATTCAAATGGTCATAGACAGTGGCGTCGTGCCACGTCTTATACCGCTTCTCTCGCACAAAGAAGTAAAGGTACAAACGGCTGCTTTGAGGGCAGTTGGTAACATAGTAACGGGTACAGACGAACAAACACAGATTGTATTAAATTGTGATGCGCTTTCGCATTTCTCTAATTTACTGAATCATCCAAAAGAAAAAATCTGTAAAGAAGCAGTCTGGTTCCTTTCTAATGTAACGGCAGGTAATCAGTCACAAGTTCAAGCTGTGATGGATGCTGGATTATTGCCGCTTATCATTAATAATTTAACGAAGGTAAAATAACGTTCTTCGTGCAATTGCCAAGATCAATTGCATCACCTAATGACTAGACTGTGGATTTTTATGCAAAATAAAATTTTTCATGATACAGGAACTACATAGATCATTCTTTCGTTTTTTAAATTTCTAATAAGCTGAAACCGTTATAACAGTACTTTTGAATTTTTTAAATTATTTTAATATTTCATGTTCTACTTATTGTTTTTTATTGTAAATGCATAAAATTTACAGTCTACTAATAACATTTGATTAATGTACTTTTTTTCTGCTAAAGGGTGAATTCCAAACGAAAAAAGAAGCGGCTTGGGCAATTAGTAATTTGACGATCAGTGGTAACAGAGAACAAGTTATACAGCTTATACGAGAAGGTGTCATCGAACCTTTCTGTGAACTCCTTACTTGTAAAGATACTCAAGTTATACAGGTTGTTTTAGACGGTATACATAATATACTCAAATTTGCTGGACCTGAATCTGACCAGGTGACTACCTTGATCGAAGAATGTTCAGGTTAGTGGTTTAAATATTTCAATTATTTTTTTATTTTAATAGAATACACACAGTTTAATATGAATTTTTTCACAGGTATGGATAAAATCGAAGCTCTTCAAAATCACGACAATGTAGAAATTTATAAATTAGCATTTGATATCATCGAGCAATACTTTTCTGAGGAGGTATGACATTTATTTTAATTCTAATATTAAATAACAACTCGTACATGTAAAATAATGCATGTTAAATGATATTTTAGACAGATGACACGAACTTGGAGCCGCCGACTGGAGAAGGTACATTTGAATTTGATCAAACGTCGACTATTCCGACTGGAGGTTTTAAATTCTGAGAAGGCCTCCATTATTTCTCATCCGATCGTGCCGTCCCCCGACAAACTCCACTACGGAGCCATTCTGCTTACCCTTTCCTATTCTTATGTCTTATTCTTGCTCCAATGACACCACGTGGCGTTATCAATATGCCACCGCTGAACCAAGAATCATGTTTCTTTTTGCTAATCCAAGGTATGACAGTGACTATTTGCCTGGTTAAAGGGGATATCAAAACGAAACAAGAACAAAAGTTACGAAGGGGATGTGTTTCTTACTGAAACAAGAGAGAGTGTCTGTATTCTTTACTTTTCCTTCTGATAATTCTTCAAAGGCTTTTTTTGTTTTTTTTTTTTTAAATCATAAATAATAAAAATTACTGGCGGAGCAGAACTTAACCGGACGCAGCTAGATGTACGCAACGTACCGACTAAATTATTTTAGTGAACTAATTAACTTGCTCTCTAAAGAGAAGGGCAACTGGGAAAAGTCAAAGACCTTTTTATTGCTTGATCATGCTGCTGTCCATTCTAACCCGAGATGAGTCTTGGTTAGCGATGTTACATTTATAAAACAATTCGTGTATATTTTAGGCATGTTAAATTTATAATAATATTGATTACTGAATAAATGAATCAATTGACTACTCTTTATTAGTCTAATTCATGATTATGAATTATTATTTCTGTAAGAAAAACAAAACGAACAATAAAAGTATTATGTAAATTCGGCAATATTTATTGCCGATCTTTACTTGGATATTTCGTCACGTGATGGATTGCAGCTTAAAGAGGACTTAATAACTGCACGACATACGGTAGTGTTATTATAAAATTGTCTTTTTTTTATTAACTACGTTGTTACAATTACGATTCAGGTTTAAATTCGATTGTGGGATCACTGAATGGGTGAACATCGTCTACATAAAGGTTCTCAGGAAGCGTATTTTCATCATTATTCGTTAAATCAGTAGGGAAATTTGGAGATTTGCATTTTCTGTGAGGAAGGATCGTATCGTACAAATATAACATGTTGTTTGTCTCTCCTGGTATATTTTGACCTAATACCCAAAGTACATTATATTTGGTGTTTATTCGCAATATCTGCAACAAATATTAGTTAATGGTAATATTAGTTCTTTCTTTAAGAAAATCAGTTTATAATGTGAACTTTCCTGAAGCATTAACTGCAATTTAATTTATAACAGAATTGTTAAATCTACGGGTGATTACATTTTTTCCAACGTAGTTAATTCTATAATAAATTGCATGTGTTTTACAAGACATGTAACAAAATTTATATAGTTTATACTTATTTCTTTAGAGAAACATCCGTGGTAGTAATAGGAGAGAAGAAAAGAATTTAGTTATTTGGTAATCCCTAATACTGAATTTCTGATAAATCTATTAAGTGCAACAATATTTTGAGTAAGTGCAATCATACTTGTGCATATTATATAATATTTAAATATTTTTAAACAATTATAAGAGCATTCGTAATGTATTGAATTTTTTGTGGATTTCTATTTTCTGTCATCTAATAAATAAATTTATACATTTACTGTTGAGGAAAATTTACAAAGACAAATTAAAACATAATAATGTCTCATTGCAGTGAAAGTATGAAAAATGGAATAAGTTTTATATTATTATAACACACTCTGCAATAAAATAAATCATTTTTTGTTTTGTGCCTTCAACACATAGTAGAAGTTGCACTTGCTTTACTTTATGTTACCATATTCTTCAATGATACAAGGAAAATATAATTTTTCAAATAGATTTATACTATTATTTAAAACCTTTCAATAAGTGGAACATGTAAATATTGATATGAGAACTCATTGCTAATACAAACTACTACTAGTGCTCGTTTATTTAATAAATTTTGTATCGTTAAAGGTTTATATTATTTAATGAATACTATCATTTAATCACATTTGTTGTCATTACATAAAAAATGTTAATACTTGAAATATAAGAATAATAGCTCATTGAAGGTGGTATTTCACTTTATAATTAAAACGATTTATTGTTAGATAACATTGTTCAACAAATTATGTTTTTCGGATTTGTAACATTCAATGGATATATTTTTTACAGATTTTTGTATCTTTTGAATACATTTTCTCCATGTAAAATTTTAATAAAAGATGAAAATGTTTAATTTCAAACATATTTTGTTTCCTTCCGAACAAAATGATATAGTTAATAAAATTTACAAATTTATGTCTAGTGATTAAAACTGTGTAAGAAAGCTCTGTTGAAAGTTAGAAAGTTCAAATATGTGTTGAGCAGTGTAATCGGTGAAAGTTATTTTTCTGATCGAACATTTTTTGTTGGTTATCAAATAAATAAAATAGTCGTAACTTACCCTTACACCTTTGAGAATACGCATACGATTTCCCATGTGCCCAGGCATCTTGGTACCAGGCATTACCCTAGCTTTTGTACCTCCGGAACCAATGTTACCTCCTCTCCTATGACTTTTTGTTACACCATGAGTTGCACGCAAACCTTTGAATCCCCATCTTTTCATAACACCTTGGAAACCGCGATCTACTCTATATTTGTAAAAAATGTTGTAATTAGAATTGTACGAGTAGCTGAAAATGTTGGCTCAGAACGGGTCGAGAATTTTTTAAAGTATTAACGGGAATCTCAAAAATTCTCGGGAACCCAAATGTATTCGGAAATCTAATATATTCAAGAACTCATCCCGATCCCAAATGAAATTCTCAACCTGTCATTTTCAAATTCTCACGTATCTCTTGCATATCTGCAGAGTTGAATTAAACAATAAGCATTTTTAAGAAATAATAAGAAATTTTTTTAAGTTTAGATCGTTTACATAGAAATAATTTGTGGCTAATGACTGCGGATTTGCATATAAAATAAAAATTCTCTACTTTGACTTCAACCAACTGAAGCAAAATAAAAATTTATTTCCATTTGTAATAAATTTAATAGGTTGAAAATAGCGCAAGAACAGTTCTACATTTTTTTAATGCATTTACTGTTTTGTGTTTCTCCTATTAATTTTGTCTAATGCATAAAATCTGTCGTATAATAATAATATTGTTAAATGTAAAACTCTAACTTTTGTTGAATACACTTTTTAGTGAAATTATAGAAAATGCTTATAAAACTATACACTTTCAGCCTACATTATGTGATAGCGAACCTGTGTAAGGGAGCCTTAGAAGCTCTCAAGTACTTAGGATCTTTAAAGGTGTTAATCCGGCAATGTATATCTAATATACAATAAGGGATAAGTGAAAGATTTACGTTTTTCCTCTAATATCAAGATATTCTCCTGGTTTGAAATGAGTTGCATTTAAAGGAGTTCCTGATGGTAAGGCAGCATTTGGCGTTATATTAAATCTCATAAGTGTTTTCTTTGGTGTAACTCCACAAGTTTCGAATAATCCATAGTATTCTTTAGTAAGCTATGAATATAAAACAATTATAAATAATAAGTTTCGTAGATTTATACGCATGCAGAATGATTACAAATACACATGTACCAAATATTTAAAACTTACTAATTGTGGGTCTATATTCTGGGCACCTACTACCAAGCAACCTTTTTTATTTTGCACAGTTACATGTTTTCGTGATTTGACAACTGGGTTGTAGTCTTCTGGTGGTATATATTTGACAACTTCATTATCTATAATCTATGCAAGACAATAATAAGTATAATTTTTGAAAAGTTAAAAATCTATAATTATGTGCGTGTATCTTGATTAATGCTCCAAACAATTAAAAATTTATTTAACTATATCTGAATTAAGAAAAAAATTATTATTTTTTAAAAGTTCAATTTAAGTTATATTAAAATTGATTGTAAATAATTTATATAATTGCTGACTTCAGTAGTTTAATCATATTATTGTAAAATAATCCTCTTTTACTAATTGTGGACTCAAATATCATGTTTTTAATAAATAATGTACATATGGTTGCAATAGTTGGTAGCACCTGTATCAAAGTAGTTGATACTTTTTTTCCATTTTTGAGCCACATAGGATATATTCCTATTTTCTTTCCAATCAAACCAGTACGTTTTGATGTTTCTGACCATTCGCTATTTGGTTGAATTATGTCTCCTTTTAGTAGCGACTTTTGCATCAATAATTTGGAGGCTACAACTTGTGATAGAAATTCTTTATTTTCTTTAGTAAGTCCTTCATCGTAGAGCTAATAAAAACATGAGCATAGTATTGTGATCTTATAATAGAAATCTAGTTAGATGTAATATCTATTGTATTGTACGTACTGTACGTGTAGGTTTTGGAAGCCATTCTGGATGGCGTTTCTTCGGAGGTGGATTCATTTTGTGAGCATTAGAACATGGGATTAGGTTGATACTAAAATTGATCACAATATTGTTAAATAACAGAAAATAATAATATATAATAAATAAATTTGTACAATAGTGAATTTTAATACATAATAAGGAGACAGTAGAATACAATAATAAGTTAGATTACCATTATGTTGTTCGTTTTTCCTACCTTGGTTTTAAACATTTACTAAAAAGATAAAAGTTTTGAAAAGGTTTTAGAACTGATGCCATCGTCATTAAAGACTGGAAACAGAGTTTCAGACAAGTTGCAAGTGTAATACGTTAAGATAACCTTAAAATGAAAAACATGTACGAGATTAAAGTTTCAGTTAAAATTACCGTAACAAACATTTATTAAAAAATATTATTACTTTTCACGTTTAGAAATGAAAAAATTAAAATAGGCTAATATAATTTTTCATTATTCTGTACATTTTAACCAACACGAGACACATTTAAATTTCTAGCAGAAGCAACGCTATGCGAGAACCACACAAGAACATCACTTGGTATAGGAAGATATTCAGTGTAGATTAAACAAATTTAGAACAGGACTAAAAGTCATATAAACCATAAGTAAAAGATATAAAATTATATATTACTAAAAAGCTTATTTCCCTATGATATTTTCGGCACGAGTTGTTATTTTTTCTTTTCAAAATAAAATAGCCAGATAAGGTTGTGAAAAATGTCCTTGAATCAAATTAAAAGGCTAATGGAGTATATGTTCTAAACAATGGTTGTATACATACAGAATATATGAAATGTAAAAACTTTAATATTACATTATTTTTTCGCAGGAAAATATCATAAAAAATTCATGAATAAAATTTAGACCTAACATAATAATACTGTAAAATATAAATGATGTCCTTAAACTTTAATGGAAAATCTGCGTTTTTCCGAATTTTTAGAAGTTTATAACGTTTTTGTAACTAGAATGTTCCACTTGAAAATCTGAATTAATTACAGTCATTACAGTTATTACGTTGTAATAATTGCTAAATTTAGATATCAATTTTACCAAAGTTATATACTTGATTTATTTAATTAATTTTTTAATACAATGGCAGATTAAACTTGATACAGCGGTAGATGGAATTTATGCAGGGAAGAATAAATAAAATGATGTATATGAATGATTAAAAAAAGTTTTTAATATTCGGCCGAAAAATTAAATATATTGGATAGTCGAAAAGTATTGAGTGATTTTTGTTATTGTTTGATTAAATATTTCTTTTATTAAAAATGAATTTTGTTCAAGTATATATTGGGCTTTATTATCTATGACCTTTTGCCATTGTTGGGGTAGTCATAGTCCCATCGGAATAGAACTTCTGTGGTTTATTGGCTAAAAACTTGGCCAAGTGGTTTTCACAGTGCTTTTTTTAATCCAACTTTTTACGATATGATATGATAATCAAACGATAATCTGATGGTACAAGGTCTGGGCTATACGGTGGATAAATCAAAAACAAAAAAGACTGGTTCGATTTCATTACGTTTGAACAATGATTCGCAGATGGAAACTTGATCCATCAAATTTTCTCTGTTAAGTCATGAGGCACATCGAACTTCTTTTTGTATCCAGTCTTCCGCAAATGATCGAAAACGGTTGAACGGTGAATGTTTGGTTTCCTGGCAATCTCATCGCTGCTTATATGCCGATTTTGCTGTTGCATTTGATAAAGTATATTGATCATAAACACCACAAATTTTTGCCCTGGCTTGTCCAGTGTTTTTGCTTTTTTCGTAGTAAAATTACAAAACAGTGAATTTCTTTAGAAATTTCACTCATTTTCACACTAATATTATTTTTGACACGATCGACGGTATACAAAACTGTCTGCATGAAAATTGTAATTTTGATACGCACGAAGGAATACTCATAAAATTACTCGATTTTAGAATTGATATTGCTTGGAGCGCAAAGGGTTAATGGTTTAGAGGCGGTTTCTATAACATTTTACGTATCTTCAGATAGCGACAATTCTTTATAACCTTTTGAATTGTCCTAACGCCACATGTTGCTATTGCTACTTGCCTGGCACTTAAGAAGAATTGGACACAATGATTAATTTTGGGCGACCACCTGGTTGTTTTTTACCCTATTTACCGTGCCTAGTATGAGGTAGATTTGGTCATGAACAGATGAGTCAGTTTCCTATTTAAAAGCACGTATGTTTGTCGAATTCTCGAATTCGACATTCTCAAAGTCAAACGTTTTGATGAAACTTTTAGGAAGTACACGATTGATATGTTATCGTCCTTTTTAACTGTGTCCGAGTATTAATACGAGGGACTGTATATTATTAGGTCAATCGGAAAGTTCTGTCCATCTAGCGTCGAGTAGCCGTAGCTCGAACTGTGGGTAACTATAACCTCTAAAGTAAGACTAACTTTTTAGTTTGAACATCTGTTAATAAAACTCAGTACACAACAATTTACGCTTGCATCAATAACTTCGTTTTTTTTCTACATTGAAGATGTCGGAATTTGAGCCGAATAAGCGTCATTTGCGCGAAGTGTTAGTCTTTTGTTTCAATTGGAAGAAAACGGCAGCTGAAGCTCATCGAATGATTGTAGACGTTTATGGCGATAATGCTGTTTCCGATAAAACATGTAAATAGTGGTTTCGACGTTTTAAAAATGGTGATTTTTCTTTGGAGGACAAAGAGCGTTCTGGACGCCCACGAGTATTCGAAGACGAAGAATTGCAGACGTTGGTCGATGAAGATCCATGTCAAACGCAAAAACAAATTGCAGAAGCGTTAAATTGTGCTCAATCTGTCATTTCCGACCGTTTAAAAGCCTTAGGGAAGGTCTACAAGGAAGGAAAGTGGGTCCCATATGAACTCAAGCCAACAGACATTGAAAGGCGGAAAACCATCTGCGAAATTTTGCTTTTGCTAGGCAACAAAGAAAGGGGTCTCTCCATTGTCTCATCACTGGGGATGAAAAATGGATTTATTTTGACAATCCTAAACGTCGAAAAACCATTTGTGATCCTGGCCAACCCTCAACATCGACGCCAAAGCGGAATATCCACGGAAAAAAGGCTTTACTCTGCATTTGGTGGGATCAGGAAGGTGTGGTATATTATGAACTGCTAAAAACTGGTCAAACAGTCACAGGAGATCTCTACTGACAACAAATTATCCGTTTTAGTCGAGCATTGCACGAAAAACGACCACAATATGAAATGAGACAGCGTAAGGTGATTTTGCTGCATGACAATGCTCGGCCTCACGTCTCAAAAATTGTCAAGGAAACGATAGAAGCACTTCGCTGGGAAGTGCTACCACATGCGGCTTATTCACCAGACTGTGCCCCATCTGACTACCACTTGTTTCGGTCGATGGCACACGCACTTGCTGAAGAACGATTTAATTCGTACGAAGATCTCGAAAAATGGATCTCCGCCTGGATAACCTCCAAAGATGAATCATTCTTTCGACGCGGAATTCGCTTGCTGCCCGAAAGATGGGAAAAAGTCATCTCTAACGATGGACAATATTTTGATTAACGTACTTTTTCATTTTCTTTCATGAATAAAGCTAAACTTTTTGTAAAAAAAAACGAACGGAACTTTCCGATTTACCTAATATCACAAACATGCTGATAAGTACTCTCACTTCGGTATCATAGCAATTCTGGTATTGCATATCAGTTTTGGTATTCACTAAAATAATTTCAATAATAAAATAATATTGGCTTTTGAACTAGTGCTTAATACTAAACTTGTTATCGAAAAATAACAAGATTTAGTTTATTTTGAGTTTGCGATTTTTATTAGAATATATGATTGAATGAAAAAAATTTATAACATGGATTTCTATGAAGGCGATGTTATAATTTGTAGAATAAGAAAGTCGAAAAGGGTCATTTAATTCGCTGCACATACTTTCAAACTGACGCAATCGTCGCGAAAACCTCAAAATATTTTACGATTTAATACATAATCGATATTTCGGTATTTTTCGTGTCGCCGAACGCGAAACTGAACTTAAAACTTTTGAAAAACAAAATGCAAACTTATAATGCCGAATATGTACAGCAAAAAATTGTTCATTCTTATAAAGATTTACGCAGAAGTCTTTTCAGACCGTTGATTTTGATATAAAATCAATTTTTCTGGAATTTGAAATTTTTGAAAGTTTAAACATTTAAAAAATCATATTGTCCATATGCGGAATTTTTAGACATTCGTAAAGGAAAGTTCATTACACAGAAGTCATGCATTCATTCATTTATTCATTTGCTAATGCAATTTTTCAAGTTATCGTGTCTAACTTATCGCTTCCATGCGGCTCTTTCCAGCACGCGTAATGAAATGAACACAAATCAAGCAAAATTTCGAGCTTCATCCATTTTGCACCCATAAATAATAAAACCTTCGTACCTTGGGTTTTCCATAGACACACAATTCAAGAATTAAGAACTATATATACATCATTATTGTATATATTAACCCTTCGCACTCGAAAGGTGACTCGGAGATACCAGTCAAAATTGCCACGCCATTGTTTAAAGTTTCTTTTACACGATTCAAGTCATTCGTATTTTACAAATTGCCAAAAGCACGATTGTATGAGGAAACAAATAAAGTTCAATTTTATCTGTACAATATAAAAAATATTACAGGAATAATGATGTTTGAGATTAACCTTTCGCATTCGAACGGTGACTCTCAAGCACCACTGAAAATAGCTACAGCACTGTTTTAAAACAATCTTTACATCGCTATGCTTGAGTTAAAGAAATTCGTAAAAATTTAATCATTGCAAGGACAAGTAATAGTAAACAAATTTCGTATGCCTAAGATGAAATACATCGTGTAGAATGAAAATATTCTAGGTCAGAAAAAATGCCTTGGGGTTGGAGTTAAAACAGTTTCGGGTGTAAAGGGTTAAACAAGGAACGTCTTGATTTTGGAACTGCAATTGCTTCGAGCGCAAAGGGTAAATATTTATATAGAATTTTAATAATAATAAATTAATTTTTATTTGTTAAATTAAATTTTATAAATAGTGTATAAAAATAATATATTCTGATAGGTTACATGTGAAAAACAGTTTGTAAATTATAATATAATGAGTAAACCGAAAACATGATCCATGGATACCATTGATTACACCAGTATATGTGTGTAGCGATATTCCATCGTATCGATATTTGAGCCGTTTATTTTAAAAGTGGCGTAAGTCCATTTAAAAAAAAAACCGAGTCAGCTACCATAATAGTTACATATTTACATGATCTTTTCATTCTGAAGAAACTTGTTGCTAATACATTTAAAATTCATTGATAGAAAATATTATGCAATAAAATTTTATGAGATCCCAGTTTAAAATAGCTGTGGTATGGTTAAAAATTGTCCAGTCTACAGAAAATAATGTAAATGTCGTTGATCATAAGTACCTGCTATCAGGGCATTCATTTCTACCTAATGATAGAGATTTCAGAGTTGTAGAAATGGTGTTAAGAAAAAATAATTTATTGTTTGTCCATCAGGAATTTTACAAAGTCATAAAAAAATTTCGAAAGAATAAGTTCATTCTAAATGAAATGAAACGAGACGAGTTCGTTTCAACTAAGCCTCTAGAAAACGCGACTTTAAAAGGTTAAAACATACTGACGGCGAAAGACTAAATTGATTTAAAATATGTTGGATGAGATTTTTGAGAAACGATCCATATAAGTTATTCTACAAAACGACAATGAACGAGGATGCACTGTTAAAAACATTGGATTTACTACTGCAATGGGGAAGATCGAAAAACTTTAATAATATCAAGTTGGCACCACTATACAAACAAACGAGAACACTCACAAGCCTAAAATATAAGAACATAATGGATTTATTACATTATACACCATCTGCATACCACAGTTATTTTAAATCCTTCTCGCATACACAAACTGGAGAAGACTAAATAATAATTTATAAAACAATATTAATTTTAATGTAAAAATTATTTAACAAAGAATAAAAGTTGAATTTTTTTTAATTTTATAACATAAAAATGTATACATTCATTTTTATTTCAAGGGTTTACTTTTCCTATGGACTTGTACTTTCTTAAGAATTGAAAACATCATTTCATTGATTTAGAAAGTGGTGTAAGTTTACATCCTTAGAAACCCGAAAACATTATTCTACTATATTATCTGTTGTCCATATTTT
The DNA here is from genome assembly GCA_028453745.1 of Agapostemon virescens. Classification (NCBI taxonomy): domain Eukaryota; kingdom Metazoa; phylum Arthropoda; class Insecta; order Hymenoptera; family Halictidae; genus Agapostemon; species Agapostemon virescens. Next base: position 935,861 of record CM052087.1, read on the forward strand.
TAAATTTAATCCAACGCAAACCCTTTAACATCTCGATTCGAACATAAATGGCATTACGGCACTTTCAAAATAAACGGTTCATATAATAGAAAAATATAAATAATACAAACAATAAAAATTATATATGTACGTCTAGAGAGTTCCTTTGTGACTTCAAGTTATAGCTTCGCTTCTTAACGCAATACACTATGCTCAACAAAATTACTAATACCGCGATGAAAACTACAGCGATTCCTATTATTTCAGGAACCCTTTATTTCGAACGCTCTACCTGTTAAAAGGGAATAGAAATATCATCGATTATATTTAGATTACATTGTATGTTAATAAATATCCTTTAACAGTTTTTTCTACAATTTAGAACAAGGCTTGAAACATGTTGTAATTATAAATGAA
>CM052087.1:951256-966058 GCA_028453745.1 Agapostemon virescens
GGTTAATTATAATCTACACGTTCATAAGTGTTTGGCGATTTCTCTAAAATGAAGCGGTAGTGTTGTTACTGACAATGAGATACACTCCGATACAAAAAGATAGCACACCATATATGTATTTTCCCATATTTTGTGTTAAAAGCTGATTAAGATACATATATTCTTTCACCGATAATTCAGAGCACGTCTGCGTATACAATATACAAAATATCGTCCACAACAACTACTTCGACAGGACTCTAACACAAACAATTTTAATATTATTGTTACCAGCGGCACAAAATGATAGCACATGTAGTAAAAAATCTACGCTTTTCAGTTACACCGAAGCTCGCGAATTGCGAACATCAACCTCGGAACATAGTTAATAAAGTCCGTGATATTATTTCGTGTTGTATGTTTGTTAAAAAAAGACGAAATATTATGAAAAATGGGTCGTGGAAACAGATTGAACGCATGTGAAATCGACACTATAATAAAATTGAAAGAAGAACAATATTCAGTGACAAAAATAGCAAAAATTATGAATAGAAGTTGAAAAATAATAATGAATTTCTTGAAAAATCCAGAAAACTATGATAAGAAGAAGAGTTCTGGACGTCCGCAAAGGCTACATGCCCGGGAACGACATGTGATACTAAGGGCAGCATCAAATTCAAAGACGACTGCAAGGCAAATTGCTCAAAGCGTTGAGGTAGACACTGATATAAAGAATGCGAGACGTGTTTTGCAAAAATGCAAATACATAATACGAAGAAAATTGAAGAAAAAGCCTTGGTTAACTGTGCGACATGAGATGATTCGATTACACTTTGCGGAAAAGAATATTCATATGCGAAAGAAGTGGCGAAGAATAATATTTTTGGATGAAAAGATGTTTAACTTGGATGGACCCGATAGTCTGTGATACTATTTTTATGATATGCGAAAAGAGGAACAGTTTTTGAGTCGTCGGCAAATAGGAGGTGGTGGTGCACCGATTTGGCGCGGCATCGGGTACTATGGTAAAATGGAAATCAAATTTATAACAAGAAAAATGAATAGCAAAATGTATTTGGAAACGATTAAAAGAAACAAATAAACCGCGTACGCCACCAGAATTGCTGGAGAAAAGTTTATTTTGCAGCAGGGTAATGCCGCGGTACACGCTGCAAAAGTAGTAAAAGAGTCCTTTTCTCGAGAAAAAATTCGCGTTTTGGATTGGCCAGCAAGGTCACCCGACATTGTTGAAAATTGTTTGGGAAATCTTGTCCGAACTATACATGGAAATGGCAGATAATTTAATTCAAGAAGAGTGGGAGCAATTAAAGCAAAGGACTCTATAAATCGTTGCCAAAGAGAATGATGGTTGTTATTAAATGTAAAGGAGGAGCCACAAGATATCAAGCATTAAATATCGTTCGTTGATTTATCATTATACGTAATTTTAAGTTAAATGTGCTATCATTTTGTCCCACTATATTTCCTTAAAAGTTCTTCTATTTTTTAATAAAATTCTATAGACTGTCGAAATTCAATTAAATTTCATTCGTGTACGTTTATAGAGGTATTTCGTAAGAATGTAAAAAAAGAAAACCTTGGTTGTAATGTTAAATAAATAAATAAATATTACGTTAATTTTGAAAGTGTTCTATCTTTTTCTCTTCCGGAGTGTAGTTAATTTATCGCAAACAAAAATTAACGAATCTACCGTTGTCCAGCTCTAGCATGCAGGTCGGCGGGTAGATACCTGTCAGGTTATGCAAAGTGAATAACATGGACCCGCGGGTAGAGAGGGTGATAGTTTGCGGTCGTGGTCGTCGCTAAGATGGAGAGTTGGTTGGCTTAGTTCGTGAAACAGCGAGTTGGTGGTGCTGACGGTATGTATCGATTGTTCCGCGATATAATGCCAGCGACGCACATATGCGACCACGGGGCGCAGTGCTTGTGCGAAACGGCGAATTTGTGTGTTCCACACCAACGGGACGCGTCTTTTCCAGCGTGTTTTATTCAGTCAGTGCCCCACCAGTTGCTACGTCCCGACCTGCCGAGGGGTAGGTAAGTTCAGGCAGGCTGCTGCTCTCGCTCCTGTTTTTCGGGCTGCCTCTCTCTCTCTCTCTCTCTTTCTCACTCTCTTTCTTTCTCTCTCTCCCTCTCTCACCCTTTCACCCCTTTGCCACTCGAGAATCTCTCGGAGAGGGACTCATTTGTGCGTTCGGGTTTACACGGACGTTCGGATTCTTTTGTCTCTTCGGGGACTCGAAATTGGGTGGGAAAGTTTGTATATTTTATTATGTCAATGGTAAGAGTGTCCTGTTCCTGGAGATTCAGGAAACGAAACGTATGGGGATGTCGTTAGAGATTGCTCGAATCCGGATAACTCGATTCCCACACCCGGACGGACGTTAATCAATTTATCCGACAATGAGAGTCGAATTGATTTTTGAAGAAATTAGAAAAAGTGATGGCTGGAAACGATAGTCTCCCTCTTGTCTGGAAATTAACGCTTTACCGACCGCAAGCTTATTTTATTAGGACTTTCAATAGTTGCACTGTAACGAAACGAAGCCCAACAAAATGCTTTTACATTGTAATTTGTAACCAAATTATTAGATAACGTTACCGAGGATGTCATGCTGATTTACAATAAAAGTTACTGTTAGCGTTGAGAGGTCCGTTGAAACGTTTTCAATCATGGACAACGGACCCTAAACAATTCTGGGATACTTGCCGGTCGGTAAAGTGTTAACATAATTGTTAAACATTTATTAATAATTCTTGTAAAAGTTGTTTATTTGTCGAAGCAATAGGTCAATTAATTAATATAGCAATATTTATATATTAAATAAAGGTTTCAAAACAAATTCATGTAATTACAAGCTGATGAGTATCTTCATAAAAATTTAATATTGCCTTTTTATTACTTGCCAACAATAAGTAATTTATTATAGAGCACTAGGTCTACGGCCTAACACAGAATTATTCTAAATAAGAACATCGTGAGAATCAAACGAACGTGTACAGCGAGTTTGTTATGTAAGAAACCCGCTTCGTTGTGCCACCATTTTTCCCTAAAGTGTTTCTTGTCGATTATTTTTGTTGTGCAGCTTCTACGCTAATGCCATTTTGCAGCAGTTTTCTTCAAATGGCAACAGAAAATTAATGTTGTCCGCAAATCGTGGATTCCAGGCACAAAATTCGATATTTTCAACGCTATTAGAATGTATGCTGTTGTATGAAACTTGTGTGGCTCTGAGTTGAAAATCTTTATGGCATGTCGGAACAAGGAAATGGCGTCAATGACGCGGTTCAATGGTTTCAATTGACAGCTAGCACTGCTTATGGGAAAATGCCGGTTTCATATTTACAGACCTGATAATGTCGACCGATGGTGGCATCTATGGAAATAGCACTCGAATGAGAATCTAGAGCTGCAATGGAAGTATTACTTCGTACATACATCGTACATGAGGACTGAAATGTCGCATACATCGTGTACAAACGGTATTCCTTGATCTTATGCCGCTATCATCGAACGTAGTCAAAGATAATAAACATCAGTGTTTTGATGAGGTATTACAAATCTATGCTGTTGTGTGAAACTTGTATGGTTGTGGGTTGAAAATCTTTACCGGATGTCGAAACAAGAAGTTGGCGTCAATGACGCGGTTCGACGCTAACTACATCGACAGGTAGTGACACGTATTGGCAAATTCTGGTTTCATGTATACAGACCGGGTATAGTTGATTCATGCATTATCTCTTCAGCCTCATCGAGGACGGTTTGGTCTGAAATTTACACCGAAGGTATGATCACACCGTTCTTTTCAATTAGACTAATGAAAATGTGGTTACCGTCGATAGCGAACGATATTGTGCTTGTTTAAAAATTTTGTCTCTGTCTGAAATTGATCGGCAAGCTCTGAAACACCTGTGGTTTCAATAAGATGGAGCAACACGTCATTTAGCTTCCGTAACCATGCGAACTCCAAGAGACGTATTTCCAGGCCGATTACTGTCAGTCTGTTGATTACCGCCGTAGACTGCGCCAGATTTTTTTTCTTTTCAGGCGACCCGAAGGAAAATGTCGGCGTCAACGAGTTAACAACAATTCAATGGTTTCGGTAAAATATTCACGATGAAATTGAACGGTCACCCTTGATATTTACTCAAATGTAATGCAAATGTAATTGAAACAGCCCGCATTTGTAGTGCGGCCAGAACAGGTCGTTCGTCTGATATCGAATCGAATGTATCGAATAAACGATACGTAAAAAGAAGATAAACGAAACACGGTTTACTTAAAAATTATTCCAAAACAAAGCAGTATACTTCACGTATAAAGCACTTGGTACTTCTAGTGAACATTGTTCCGATAAATGTTATTGATAAAATACGAATTTTACGCAATGTAATTTAAGGATGTAAAATAATTTAAGGATATTTTAATGCTGTTCTAAACTCATTAAAATCATTAGAAAAAAAAGAGATATCCGACTTCTGTTTGTTGCAATTGATAAAGACAATTTTTGTTCTTTTTTTTATAAAGATCCACGTTTTAAGCATAAGACTATTCGACAGATAATTTTTATTATAAACTAACAAATGATCTCCAGTAACGTCGTCTAATAATTTCGTTTAAAATTATAACATTAAAGATCAAATTCAAAATAATAAGATTCAAAATTCTATTAATAGTCTTTCGGTCGTTGAAGCGTTAACCCCTTGTCATATTATAACGACTGAGATTCAAGTTGAAAATCTTAAACAAAGTCTAATATAAATGTTACGTCCTTCTTTTTAGATGAAATTCAATTTTATTCTGTTGTAAACAATATTCATGTATCTAAGTAAACTTAGCAATACAAAAGATACGAATCGTTTTTCCACTACTGTAACGATTCAAATGACGAAGACGTTACAATAACTCCAGTTAATATTGGTAATATTGTTTACAAGCGTGAAACAATCAGAATAAACTATGCATCTATTTTATTACGTAACATGGTTCCTTAACACGTTGAACGCCATAGTGGTGACCATAGCGGTGACCATAGCGCTGTTTAAGAATGATTACCGTTAAATTAATAGCATCCAACATCGATTTGTTACAATCGAAATTAACCAGATTGTAATACGAGACGAGAACTTTATTATCCAGTAACTAACAATTCTCTTTAGTAACGTTGATTACTTCTACGAATGAGATAAATTAAACAGAATGTTGCAAATGGACAGTGGACAGATGACAATATGAAATTGGCCATAGAAAACGTACAAAAAATAAGATATCGAAACACGAAGTCTCTAAAGGACGTAGAATCTCCATAAGAACGTTAACGAGCTCCTTCCGTCTCTGCGAAAGTTTTCAACATGCTGTGGGTAATAAAGTCATTAATGGTACTACTACGAGTACCCATAAGTAATAAATTATTTAGAAAGAAACGTTTTGCCTTTAGTCCTATACCGATCGTCGAAGAGAAAACACGCATTCTTTTACAGTTTTCAGCGAAGCAGCTTGTGTTCTAAATATTCTAAGAAGTATACATTTTTTACTGCCCCGTAATAAAATGGCGGTGTTCGTAACTTCCGAGGATCATATTCATCGTTGCATGCTTTTTCATTTTCACGTGGGATTTGATGCAAAAAAAATTCGCGATATTTACGGTGATGTTCAAAAGAAGTTAAATATATTCCACGTTCACAATTGTCTTGCTACGTTGATACAAAATTCAGTGTACAACAGTTTCACTGGAGTCCTGAAACACCTCAGGTTACCATTACAGGGTTAACACCGCTGCGAAACTTCAAAGTCGCGCCACGGCCGCAATTTGATTCCGATCGACCTGAGATTTGGCATGCACATTGCCTATGCGTCCAGGTACGTGTAGACAGAGTTATAAAAGAATCGGCGACATTGCATTTTTTCGCCCATTTTTCGAATCCTTTCGTGGGTTCCTCTTAAAAAATTGCCAACCCTTGCGGAGCTGCCACGGACAGGCTATCGACACGATTCCAACGCTAAAACCTCCGCCAATCCTTCCGCAAAAAGACAAGTACTCGGTCAATAGGTTAGTACTTTAGGGGAGTCTAGAATAAATCATTATAGCAAGGCCATTTTGCTCATTTTCGCGATTTTGACGCCGCGAAACTTCAAAGTCGCGCCACGGCCGCAATTTGATTCCGATCGATCTGAGATTTGGCATGCACACTGACTACGCGTCCAAGTACGCGTAGACAGAGTTATAAAAGAATCGACGACATTGCATTCTTTCGACTTAAAACAGCTTCGAGTGCAAAGGGTTAATACCACGGCTTATACCCTACGTGGACAAATGGAATAGAAATTTTATAGCTGTATAATTAGGTGCACTCATAAATAACAAATTCTTTGGAAAGAAGTTTTCTGCCTTTATAGTTTTCTTTTACAGTTTTCGGTAAAGCAGCCTGCGTTCTAAATATTCTAAGAATTCTACATTCTTTTTACTGCCCCGTAATTAAATGGCGGCGTTCGTACCTACCGAGGATCATATTCGTCGTAGCATGCTCTTTCATGTTTACGCGAGATTTAATGCAACGTTAACAACAAGGACATTTTCCGATATTTATGGAGACGCATCGAAGGTCAACAAGTGTCAACGTTGATTCAAGAGATTTGATGCTAGGCGATTACCTCTCTGACAGACCTCGAAGTGGACACACTCTTGGATTTCGATAGAAAGGGGATTGAAAATTTCAATGGAGGAATGCAGGAAATATGACAAACCGTCCTCGATAACAATGGAGATTATATAACAGCTTATAAATGAAAACTAGATTTGCAAAGTTTTCTTTAAATTTGAAAATAATGTAATATGCCTACTCCTGGCATGTTCGGCAACACGACGTCGTTGCGAATGGACAACGGAGAGACGACAATATGAAATTGACAGATTGTCCAGAATAGTGCGACGTGTCCGGCCAGGGGAAAAGTTGCCGGTGAAACGAGAGCCGTTGAGAACGGCGGTTTGAACAAACGAAAAAGCTGCATTCAATTGAGGAATAAGCCCCGAGCGAGCAGCCATTACCCTCTGGAAGGTCCAGCCTGTCGAGGGAGTCTGTGCTCGAAGGAGGTCGACAAGCGAGTAGCGTCGGCGCTGCCCTTGCAAGCTTCCTCGTGTATTGATCCTCATAATTCGGGGGTTGGAGGGCGCCGGGGATGGCAGGGAGGGTTGAAGAGGGTTGAGAGACGGCTGGCGGGGCTCAGCCCCACCTCGACGGCCGAGAAACGTATGCGTTGGGGGGTGGTTTGGAACGACGGAAGAAAGGAAGGAGCAAGGAAAACCGGAGTAGGGTGACTCCGACCAATAATAATCCTGCCACGTTATGATAATATCATATCATAGCGCCGCTCATATCCAGCTACTTTATGATTGGAAGCTCGTGTCATCCAATCGGGTTGCGTGACCAGTTTCACTCATACTCATATTCATACGCGTGCTCGCTTCTGCGTAGATGAAAACACACCTCTCGACGAGGCTTGGCTCACGGTTCTGGCCTTTGCGGTTGTTGCATCAACTACCAGAGGCGTTTCGCGAACCTGATGCATTTCGACTCTTGTCCTCAGACTGTACTCGACCCTGTACGCGTATATTTTTGTTTATCGGGTCCAGCGATCGGTAGCGAATTATTTACATCTTTACAAAAATTGCTGATCTTCGCTGGATTGTTAATTTTGTGCACTGGTAAGTGCAAGCAAATGAAAAAGTCAATTGAGTCGTACGGTACGTATACGAGGAGAAAATGAAAATACTGTTTTATTATTTCCATACTATTAAATTGAACGATGATATATCTAACTGCCGTTTGTTGTAATCGAGATAGAACATTTGTACGTTTCGCGTTAAGATGTACAGTTCGATCATCGCGTTTCATAGAAAGATTTTAACGTGCCATATTTTTACTTAACACTAGAACTACCGAACAATGAATCCAACGATATTATTTTGTAATAATAACAAGACTGCATCTATGTCGTTAAAGAAGTATATCGGCAAAATTTTTGATGAAAACATTTTTGTAACTTCAATAATTGCGAAATGGTAAAACTAGTGACCAGTCAATACGACTGGTTTGGTAGTTCTAGCGTTAATGTTTTAACCAACCGATTTCTACTGCGATTCTCTGACAATTACAATTCTTCGAAACGCATAAAGCTTGCGTTCGACCGTGGGGAATATTTAAAAGTGTAAGAGAAAGATCAATTTTTGTCATTGCTTGTGAATCATGGACTACCGTCTGTATGAGCATTTGCTCGGACAATCTTATGGCAAATAACAAATCTACACCGAATCGTAGAAACTTTCGGAGAGTTATTTTAAAAAGTCTGTACCAGTTCCTCACCACGCTACGGAACACAGCATATTTTTATCTGCACTCCTTTCGAAGGAAAACGCATGTCTTCAAATACACGCCGAAAGGAATTTTATATTTTATAAAAATGCGTAGACACCGTAAACGCAAAAAGATCCGCAGACTGGCGATAGACAACAGTTCGGAGCGCAAATATTCTCGATGGTTTCGATGATTTTACAAATCTCGTGCAACGACGCAAGTTCATGACACACCGCGTGCCGCGCAGTGCGCTAAAATTCTTACGCAACTGCTTGATATTGTGCGGCACGGTATCGCTTGTGCACAACGCGATCGTTTTCACTCTTTATCCCGGTCCCATCAAATTCTCTGTTCAGCGAACACGAACGCACCCCTGCAACAATTCAACCCCGGCCAAAGACACCCCGGATGCATGTATTCCACAGCGGGCCGGGGGTGGCGTTCTCCTTTTCCCATCGATATTTCTTCCCCCCACGATAAAATTCAACCTTTCAGCCGGCCAGTGTTTTACGGCCAATAGGAGGTCGGCAAGAGAATCGCAATACACGTAGCTATGGCGTTTTATTGCCGCTGGAAATGGCCCCGTATATAGCTTTCCGAGTATGCTATCGGAGGTTATTGATCCCCGCGTCCGTCAAGGAGTCCCCTGGTCTTCCAGTACCACCGCCATCCTTCGGCCACCCACCTCCACCCCCGCCGCCCTCGGGGGTTGCCCGAAGAAACTACCCCTACGATCATCTCGCCTAGTCACGCTGCATTTTTCAGCAAGACTCAGCTGTGTGTCCGGAGCCTGCAGGAAAATTGACGTGGACAGTGATAAGTTTGGCAAGGGTTGGCTGTTGCGGACCGCGTCGTCGTCCTCGTCGTCGCCGTCGTTGTCGTCGTCGTCGTCGTCGTCGGCCTGAGAAATGAACACATCGTGTGGCTCTCTCCTACGCTCTTTCACGCTCTCTTTCTCTCTCTCTCTCTCTCTTTCTTTCTCTTTCGGCGCCTGCGCCCACCCCCCTCTCCCCCGTCGCGATCGTGCAGAGAGACTTTCTTGTCTCGTTCGCGGGTAAAAATTCAATATTAATAACGAGGCGGGCTGAAGGAACGTCCGCATTGCGCCAACGCTATAAACCGAAGCCCGCGCTTTTGGGGTTGCGAAGTCATAAGCCCGACCAATCGCTGCGCCCCGGAGGGTGAGCGTGATATGATGGATTTATGGATCTAATAAAAAGCGCACGCGGGATTGGCCCTCGCGGAATATGACGGGCGGGGCTGCCGACACCCCGTTCAACGCAGCCACAACCAAGTCACCCCCTCGTCCGGCTTTCTACCCCTTGCAACGACCGCGAGAAGGGGAAGTCGCCACGAGTGGGGATGCAATCCTGATGTATTTCGCCTTCTCCAACCTCCTCCGGCTTCCTTGCCACCCCCTTTCGCCCTGGGAACAGGTGAGACTTGAGAAGGGGCGAGATCGCGCTTTGCTGTGGCAAATGGACTTGACGGTTTGGGCCAGTTTTGCCAGTTGTCCACGGAGCGTCGCCCGTCACTGTGCATTTTCGAAACGTCGTCTCAATGCCACAATCTACTACTTCGTTTATATTAACGCTAAACCTGTCGTAGCTGGTCAATCGAAGGGTTAAAATTGCCCTAACAAAAATCGATTGAACAGATGTTATCATTCAATTGTATACTCTGTTAAAAATTACAGAAAGTCTCGAAAGTTCTCGAAATTTTTATTTTACAACCATCGAAGCGTTAAAATTGCCTTAACAAAAATCGATCGAAAAGATTTCTTGGTTCAATTGTATACTTTGATAAAAATTGTACAAAGTCCGAAAAAATGAAGTCTAAAATTGAATAATTTTTAGAAGACAATACACCACACTAGTCTAGTTTAACGCTCGATAGGTTTAGTAGTGAACGATCAAACGAATCTTTCCTTTGACAATATTTCGAAAGGTCATCAAACAGACGCACCTACGTGCTTCTTTTTCATAAAACATAAACAATTAGAAATTTATCCAAGTTGCTTTTTTATGGAAAATATACTCTCTTACAATTATAGAGCAAAATATCATTTGGTTACTTTATTATTATACAAATATTGTAATTTCTAATGACTTTTCGACGTGATACTTATTTTACAAACTGCAACTCGAATGTTGTTCTTAAGATCACTAATTGTTTATTGCTTTGACTTTTCAAAGAAACTGTATAAAGAAAAATTTAATAATGTGAAGTCACATGATCTGGACAGTCCTTCGAAGTCCACGTCAACGAAGATTCGATTGGAAAAACCGAAAGTTTTCTCGAGTTGTGTGATATGTAGCACTTTCGTAACAAGTTTAAATTATGTAATAGCATTGCTGCAACGTACACTAGCGCCACATAAAAATTGTACAATAATATTTGCTATTAAAACATTACACAGTGTCGACAAAATTAATTAATTAAACAGCGCGATAAAAAAATTTCAAACAAACGTTTTCACGTTTCGATTAACTAAAAGCAAATAAGTAGTATCACAGAAGGTCTAACTCCATGCAATTTCCTTGTTCAACGACTGTCTCACCTTAAAAACTCAATACCGTCATAATCGACGTTCGACTTCTCCGTGTTGTTAATTTTCAATTTTCCCGAATCAACGGATTTTCAACGTGCGCGATTATTTAGCAAAAGCTTTTAGTAATGGATGTTCAGTTTTCCATTAAGCTGCGGAGCTTGTATCGCCGGGAACATTTACTTTTAAAATATTACTCCGAATAAATTTCGAAGGAAACAGTGAAACACGTTGCTGGTTATTCAGGACGCGTTCCTTTCATTTAGATCGTAATCACCGACCAGAATTAACGATCTCTCGCTGCGCTTATACGTAGGAGGGCAATATCCCCTTTGTAGCACTTCTCTCCCTTTTTATTTCGTTTCGCGCGGAACTTTCGCAGGAGCGAGGGCCGTCGCTGTATCCTAAACTTTCTCCTTCTTCGTCGAATTTGATTGTTGCCAGGAGCTGATGGCCACTCCATATCGATTTTTCCTCTTAGCGCACACCTCGTCCGCTTATTCGCCATCATACGCCGTTTTCCCCCTTTCCTTTCGTTTCTCTTTCGCGCCAAGTTTTCACCGATCACGCTGAAATTGCGCTACTTTAGAAACCGTTCGGTATTTATAATAACGGGACGGGAATGCAGTGTTAAAACCTATGCCAAACCTTTCTCTATTCATTATATCATTTCACAAGACTCCAGAAAAACTCATTTTATCAAAGCCAATTTGCGTATTTACGCGATTTTGAAAATCCCGAAATTTGCAAGTAGTGCCACAGTTGTAATTCGATCCCGATCGACCTGAAATTTGGAATGTAGACTGCTCACGTGTCCAGTTACGTGTAGCCTGAGTTATAAAAAAATAGGTGACCAACAAATTTTTTCACTGGTGAGGGGTACATCCCTCAGCCTATCATCAGACTATCAACGCTATCAATATGTTTCGAACAGTCGATTTAGAATATCAAAACGTTCGAACACCTTTTAAATTGGAATAACTTTCTTGAACAAAACTTGAAAATCGAAAAACTCGTAACCCCTTGCCATATTACGAGACAGATTCGTATTGAAGGTTTTAAATCAAGTCTAGTAAATATAAATATTACGCTGTTGTTCATTTGTAATCTATATTTAAGCATCGAAGTAAATGTAGCAGTATGAAAGACAGAAATTGTCTTTTCTTTTCTGTAACATTTTTAGTGATGATGATGTTAGAATAGCTTTAGTTGCATAGAAAATTGTATGGCAAAGAGTTGAATAGAACGTACAATTTTGTTTTTGTAATAATAATAATAATTATAATAATAATAATGATGATAATAATAATGATAATGATGATAATAATAATAATAATGATGATAATAATAATAATAATAATGAGAATAATTATGATGATGAGAATAATAATAATAATAATAATAATGATGATAATAATAATGATGATAATAATAATAATGATGATAATAATGATGATGATGATAATAATAATGATGATGATAATAATAATAATAATGATGATAATAATGATGATGATGATAATAATAATGATGATAATAATAATAATAATGATAATAATAATAATAATGAGAATAATTATGATGATGAGAATAATAATAATAATGATGATAATAATAATAATGATGATAATAATAATAATGGTGATAATAATAATAATAATAATAATGATAATAATAATAATAATACGATATGAAAAGTCATACGAAAACTGAAGAAACCGCAGAGTTAAAACTGACCACATTGATTATCCCTTTTATTCTTTTAAATCCTACGAACTCTGATAAAAATGTAAAATGAAAATGCATTACGGCGAAGATTAATTTTTAAAAATGTGTTGAAAAACAAATAATAACCAAAGATTATTTACATATGTTTTATAATCAGGTGGAATGATCGTTCTTTTTTCAAATCACGCGAAAGACCTTGAAATCTCAGCGGAAACAATCTTGAAGGAAAGTTTCCTCCAAGATATGTCTCTTCGGATCAAGTACTTTGAAATGTCCCAAAACAGTGAAAATATTTCAGACTATTCGCGCTGCTGAGAAAGAAAAACCCAAAAGCACAAGTATGAATTGACCGATTACGTGGTCTCAGGAGACACGACCTTCGAGAAGAGTCTTCTCCATCGTAACGATCAGCAATTTTTAAACTTGCCGAAACGATGAAGACATCTGAGGCGAATCGCTCCGTACGCATTTAAGAATAACAAAATTACAGACGACAAGCAATTTTTTAACTTCCCGAAATGGTGAAGAGGTTTAAAATGATTCGCGCCGTACGCATAAAAGAATAGAATACCATGAGGATAACGAGAAATTTTTAAAATTCTTGAAACGGTGAAGAGATTTAAGATGATTCACGCCGTACGCACAAAAGAATAGAAAAGTATAAGGGCGACGAGGAATTTTTAAACTTCCCGAAACGGTGAAGAGGTTTAAGATGATTCACGCCATATGCATAAGAGAATAAAAAAACCGTGAGGATAACGAGCAATTTTTAAACTTTTTGAAATGGTGAAGAGATTTAAGATGATTCACGCCGTACGCATAAAGAAGTAGAAAACTATGAGAACAACGAGCAATTTTTAATCTTCTCGAAACGGTGAAGACATTCGAAACGTTTCGTGCCGTATGCACAAAAGAATGGAAAAACATGAGGACGCTCGATGACTGATCTGATATCCGGCCTAGGTTCGCCGAGATCTTCGAAGCAAAAACCGAGTCGATTAAAACCCTAGGAAAGAACTTCCCCTTATCTACGGAGGACGGAAAGCTTCGAGCAAACTTGGCCTGCCCTTTGTCCCGGTTTGAAGGTGGAATTGTGAGTTACTCGAGCGTGGATATAGAAAGATAGACAAACGATGCTGGCTCGTCCGGCGATGAGGGTAGCCGGCTACCCGGGGATGTTTCCTGAAGGTAGGGAGAAACTCGGAGAGATAAATAATATGTCCGTCCCAGTCACGAGGGGGGTAATTAATTCGTATAATATGCCGCAGTTAAGTCGGTCATCTGTTTTCCCCTAGCGAAGAGAACTTACCAACCCTCCCCTTCCCCCCCTTTACTACCGCGGTGCTGCCGCCGTCGTTTACCTTGCTGCTCTCGAATCTCGAGCGATACACACGGTCGTCGAACCTGAGAACTTGGAACGATCTCATTCTGCCTGCTCGAAAACTGAGCTGGAAGAGGGACCTGCACAATTAACTGGAAATCTGGGAAATTAGTCGTCGAATTTCACTCATTCATACGGATAGACTACCCAATCGACGTTCTGCAAGGGTGTGTGTAACGATTCCTCCGGGTTCATTTAATTCTATAAGGACTTCAAGTTCTTAACCGAGAAATGAAATTCTAATCGATACCCGTTTCAGGCAGTTGCTATGATAAACTTTGATCTTGCAGATATTTAATCAGTTTTATATTTCGCAAATTTTGCCAATTCGCTCTACTTCCTTTTCTGTGTTCTACATGGGTGTGTGTCTGTGGAATTTTGTAAAGACAAATTCTTAACCGTAAATGAAATTTTATTCGATCCCTACTTCAGGCAATTACTCAGGAAATTTAATCATATTTATATTTCCCAGTCTACTACAGACAGGCGATTCCCAGTTCGTTCTAGTTGATCGTTACATTTTGCATGAATATGTCCGTATGTATGTGATTCTATAAAAACTTCAAGTTCATAAGCGAGAATTGAATTTCTATTCGATCCCTGTTTGAGGCAATTATTATTTTGATAAACTTTGATCTCGCAGAAATTTAATCATAATTTATATTTCGCAATCATTCCCTGTTCGCTCTACTTCCTTTTCCGTGTTCTGCATGGGTGTGCCTATGTTATTGAGTAAAGACAAAGTTTTTCACCGAGGAATGAATTTCTATTCGATTCCTATTTGACTCAGTTG
>CM052087.1:966558-992439 GCA_028453745.1 Agapostemon virescens
ATCCTAGAATAATTGTTTGTGCATATACAATTTGTTACTATTACTCGTACGTGCAACACTTCAATTTTAATTTCTAAAATGCAAACACGGTGATGTAAACATTATTTTGAATAATACTATGTACATTCTTAGTATTGCCTCAGGGGCGCTATTGAAGTTTTAAGGGTTAAATGTTGATTGCAAAACAGTAAACTTTGATTTCATCAGAGAAGAAAGACACAATTATATTTATCAAACTTTGAAAAATATTTTTCAAACACGGGTCTAATTCGACATAATATTGTTACGGCGGTTGTCCATATGGAGTCGTCACAATGAAAAATTACTTCACGGTGAACAACCCTTAAGAAAATAATAGAAGATAGGGGTTCTTACGGAACTGTTGTCGCGACAGACAATCGAGAACAGTCGAAGTTTGCCTGCCGTACAGACTGGATAGCAAATTGATTACATTTATCCAAAATGTACTTTTGTTGTAAATAGTTATTAATTTCTACAAACATAATAATCAAACGAACAAGATGCCGCGTGGTATGTCAAACGGTTACCAGGCTCCAGACAGCCTTAAGGGATGTTCGAAGTTTAATAGTTGAAGAATCATTAAGCAATAAATATATTTATTCAGGAAATTATTGTTGAAAATCGCCCATCTAGATGGCTTGACCGTGTTCAATGCGTTGAACAGATATGAGATACGTCTATCCGCGTCATTCACGTTCACATTTTTGTATCAATTCGTTAATTTTAACAAATTCATCGTAAATTAATAAACTATTTCCTTCGATAGGTATTACGTTCGAAAGTATTATTTACAATGTCGGCGAGCGACAGAATCGGCGAGCATAATTCTCGTGATATCATACGAAATAAATTCTCTGCAGATCTGATCCACAGTGGTTCGTAAACTGAAGGGGGTTGTTCACGGCGATAGAGGGGGAGGGGATGGCTAGAGCCGAGGAGCAGCTCTTTAATGGCCGGATCTCGGAAATTGTGCGCACATATATCTGCTGGCAGATTTATGAAAGTGCTTTTCTTCTGAAGTGGGGAAAGCTGCTGCGTCGCCGCGGCTGCTGCTGTTGCTGCTGCCCCTGGCTTTGGGGTTGCAATGGCGCTAGAGAAAGAGGAAATCTCTCCGTCGTTGGTGCTGGTGGTGGCTCCGGTAAAGGAGAGAGGGGAAATGTACGCTTTACACCCCTCTGGATCTCGAAGCTGCGCCTCTCTTGGCTCTGCCACCCCCTTCGGCTCGCTCTCCCTCCCCTTTTCCGAAGAGTATCTGACTCTTTCTTTCTCCTCCTCCGCCGCTTTCGAGCTTACGAACCTCTCCTTCTCGCCCCGTTCGCGTCTGTTTCCCTCCCCGGCACACACCGGCTCTGTCTCGCATCGGTGTAATTTTCCAGTGGGAGATTTATGCGACATTAAGGTGTGCGTTGTATACCTTACCGCCGCGCCCGCGCCCGCGCCACGTCGAGCCACGCCGAGCCACGCCGTTGCCGCGCCGCCTTCCGCCGCGCTGATTTATCGAAATATTTGCCGAACGATACTGCCGCCGTTATTCTCGCGGGGGTGCGAACCGGGGTGTTCTCGGATTATTCGTTCCCTGGAAATTCATATTAGAAGTTTTAGGTTGTTGCATACATTAAGTGCTTGAGCTACTTTGTCCTAGAATGATTCTCCTTGCATATAAAATTTGGTACTTTTACTCGTACATGCAACACTTGAATTTTAATTTCTTCAATGCGATCACGGTGATGGGAAAATTGTTTTGAATAATGGAATGTACATTCTTAGTGTTGTCTCAGGGGTGCCGTTGGGGTGCTAAATATTGGTTGCAAAAGAGTAAAATTTGATTTCATCAAAGAAGAAAGGCACAATTATATTTATCAAACTTTGTCTAAAATCTTCTACACGAGTCTAACTCGATATAGTATGTCAAGGGGTTGACAGGCTTCCGACAGGTAGTCCCTTAAGCCTTAAGGGATGGTCGAGGTACAATTTTAATCTCTTAACCAGTTAGCTGTGTTTGACGAGTATACTCGTCATGGAGAATTGGCAGTATTTTGTGTCATGACGAGTATACTCGTCTTGCGAAAAATTTAGTTACCATTAGCTATTTACATTGTAATTTTAGCGAAAACTAAAATGTATTCGTAGATTTCAATATGTCTAGAATATTTAGAGGTTAAGATAAAATAAAACGAGCAAATAAAAAGTATAAATAATTTTGTTTGTAAAACAAACACGGTGATGTAAAAATTGTTTTGAATAATAGTATGTACATTCTTGGTGTTGCCTCAGGGGCGCCGTTGGAGTGCTAAATATTCGTTGCAAAAGAGTAAAATTTGGTTTCATTAAAGAAGAAAGGCACAATTATATTTATCAAACTTTGTCTAAAATCTTCTACACGAGTCTAACTCGATATAGTATGTCAAGGGGTTGACAGGCTTCCGACAGGTAGTCCCTGAAGCCTTAAGGAATGCTCGAGGTTTTATAGTTGACGAAATATTTTATATATAGGTGGAATAGTCAGAGCAGTTGTTTTGTCGTTACAACTAATACTCTAATACAACTATACTCAAATATTAATCCAAAATGTTTGTAAATTCAATGCTTTCATCATTCACAGATCGGTTTATCCTACAAAAAAATTGGAGCAACAAATTTTACAAATTCTAGTGATAAAGATTTTAAACAAACCTTTCATTCTAGGCAAAGTGAAGATTTATTCGTTAGTAATTACTTCGGCATCGAAGTAAATGTAGTTGCATAAGATATATAAATGTTCGTTTCTCTCTTGCAACATCGCTGGTAAAGAAAACTGTAGTCGCAAAGGAAAATGGAAAACACGCTTTGTACAGTAAAAATTGCCATACTATCATTTAACACGTCGAATACCGATCTAATTATGTATTCTTCAGACAAGTTTTTTAATTTTCATTCATTGAAGAGGTCGGTGTTGTTAAAAGAGAATTGTTAGTTATTCTATAATGAAACTCTCACCTCTTACTACAATCTGGTTAATTTCTGCAATAATAAATCGATGTTCAACGCTATTAATTTAATGGTAATCATTCTTAAACAACACAAGGGAGCTGCTCACCGGTGAATACCATGGTATTCGACTATAAAAATTTGTATGTTTTAAGTACGAGTATTAGTAATTAATTCTATATGAACGAATGGAATTAAACAATGTACAATAGAACTATTATAGGTAAAAATATTGCTTCGATTATGTAATGGAATCGCTTCGAGAGCAAAGGGTTAGACAAGTTCTGGAGACGATTATTGTGTGCCTACTGCTGTGTTGTATACAATTAATCCCTGGGCATTTCTATGGCGTCTCTCAGGCGACACTAAAATTTGCCACACTATTATTAAAAACAACTTTTACATCGCTAGGTTTGCAGTTAATAAATCGATTAAAATTATAATGTTTCACGTACGGGTATTCTAAAATATTTCCATATGCACGAATGGAAATAAACAATGTACAATAGAACTATTACAGGTAAAAATATTGCTTCGATTATGTAATGGAATTGCTCCGAGTGCAAAGGGTTAATAAGCTTCGAATAGGTTGAATACTCGGAGAGAGTCCCACACCGGAACGAAAGCTATGATTATTTTCTGCTCACAAGCGTGATCGTTTGTCTTGCTACTGGCGGGGGAACAATTGAAACTCGAAAATTCATTTTTCACCTTTCCAACGGTATCCCCCGCGGAAGAGTAAACCCATAATGTAGGGAAATTGCGCGCACCCTAAAAACGTGGCATTCCGTCGTATCAGCCCCTCTCGCCGTCAGAATATCGGTCGTTTAAAAAGGGAAACGCGGTTTGCGCGAACCCCAGGCTTGTACCGGCGTATCAATTTATAAGCGGCATCGGGAAATCAAGCGAAGGAGCGACCCTAAAGGGCGCGCAGCCCAGAAAAGCAGCCAACGGCGATGGTGGAAGGGGGTCGAAGCGCCGGTTTGAGGCTTTGTTTTATACTTACACCGTTTCAGGTCCGTGATGCATTCAGACGAGAAACTCCCCCGTATCCCCAGAATACTGCCAAAGGGGCGGGAAGAGGGAGGGGGTGGTTGAGAGGGAGGGGGCCAGCCATAGCGGAAATCAAACTGCAATTGCCATTTTTATTTCCGCGTGGTTTTTCTTCTTTCGAGCGTGATTTTCATACGCGTTCGCTTCGAATCGGGGGAGGAAGGGAAAGTGAATTGAGGTTGATGGAGGCGAATGGAGAAAGGCGGATTCAACTACCCTATTTTAGTACAGACACTTCGACGCGGGGTGACTTTTTCGTTTTTACATGCGGGATTCGCCGAGGATACGATCAAAATCGGAACGTGGCCGTTTGAACGGAGACGAAGTTGCGTTTTCGACTACGATATCGATTCTGAATTTACGATTGCGCTCCGACAGCCGGAAGCAGTGAATATTTATTTAACATTTGAAAATTGTATCGACATTTTTATATATTGTCGTGAAATTAAAGGATTTTATCATAACGCAGCTATTTATTTTACGACTGTATAATTAACCGTGCCGAGGACAAAATGTGACTGGTATACATGTTTTATAACAATTACGAAACTGAATTTATTTAGATTTCTCACATTTTTTATATCAGTATGTATTTGATTGAACAAATCAGATTTAAGTATCTTTATAATTTCAAGAATTACAAAATAAAGGGTGCGAAACCGGTGATTTGTTAGCGTTAACGAAGTTTAGAATCGTTCACGAACTTGTTAATTAACTTTCTTTAACATGTTCTCGAAAGCATTTCCTGTATACCTATTAGTTCTTTCGATATTCTTATAGTTACTCATTCGAATAATTTTCTTACTGCCGAAAATCGAGTAATTTCGATCCTCGCGAACGCTATAATAATTTAGACCGAATATTAATGAAACGGTTAACACTGAACTTACCACAATTGATCAAACGACTCTTTTTAGATTCTCTATTTCACAATTATTTGAGTTATAAAATTACTTTCATAGGAATCGATCGAATACATTCCTTTATTCGATCATATGCTGTAACGAATACCGCAGAAATTCTAAATAAATTATATCTTGTCCAATCGGCCATGTGATTAGCGGCCAATCGTAACCCTTAGCGCTCCAATGGCGCCTCTGGGGCGCCACTAAAAATTGCCATACTATTATTCTTTACAGCTTTACATCGTTACGTTCGTATTTAAAAAATCGGTGAAAATGTAAATCTTAAATATACAAGTAATAATAATAAAGTTGATACGCCCGAAGGAAAATGTTCTCTGCACAATGGAACTATTCTAGATCGGAAACTGTGTCGGTCGTGGTATTAAAATTCCTTGGAGTGCAAAGGGTTAATGCTCGGCAGGTGTCGTGTTAAATAATAAAATAGATTGCGAATGTCGTGAATTTGCGGCTAGAACGAATCAAATATAAAATTATAAAATAGAAGAATTTGATGAAAATAGGAAATATATTTTTATCGTGCTCCCGTTTCTTACGATTGCTTGATATCATTTTTATTTTGCACATAGGTCCGCGGTATAGGTTATAGTAAGTAATATAGTAATTAGCAGTAAGGTTATTGTGTTTTCAATATGCACGAGGATTTGTATTGGTAAATTGTTCGTTGCGCCACATTTTACTGCACGGATGGAGAAGTCATTAGCCGTAGCTGAACGATAAAATCGTGTACGAAATAATTGTGAGGGGTGGCTGAATGGAGAAAGACAAAACGGTTCTTCGGGGACATTAGAAACCAATCGTAGACGGTAAAGATCATCCAGTGAGCGCAGAATTTACCGGAGCAGAAGTAACGGCTGGTGTGCTTGTGACAGCAACCCTCTATCCCTTGATTCGAGCCCGGCAACCGCTGCCGCCTCGCGTTTTCACCGCAACTCACCCTCTCCCAAATGTCCCAGGCGTTTTACTGTACCTGACGTTTGCAATCTTGCTGAACTCTTGGAAAATTATAAGTCCGGACGATCCTTGTTTTCAGCGCCGGTCTATGGGTTCGAGAAGCACGCGCGGCCACCCTCTTTGACTCGAATCGTTCGTTTGTCGGTTCAATCGCGGATGGGTAAATTGAATCCTAGACTGCGAGTTTTCTACAGTTATGAGTAGCCTAGACATAAACTAATGAATTCTATTGCTACTTACTATTTATTACTAACACGAGAACGTATTTAGATGCGAAAATCCTATTTTGATGAAACTTATGGGAGCTTATAGCTTTATTGTTTAAACAAAAGACTTTTGTTAACATTTTCTTGCGCGACTACATTTCCCATTGAAAACACACACAATTTTTAAAAAATTCAAATTTTTTCGACCTCTGGTTTCCGAGATATTTCAAAAATACCCCAACCTTGAGGGCTGTTTTCACCCCTTCAAAGTGGATGGTTGCCGATAAAAAAACATCTGTCAAATATTTTTCAAAGAACTATAAGCTCCCATAAGTTTCATCAAAACCGGATTTTCGCATCTGAAGATGTTCCCATGTAAGTACTATGTATTACTTTCTACATGCAGTGACTCTTATTAATATTCGGACATTGTGCTATTCAAAAAATTGTTGCTAGTTTAGATCGTTTGCAATAGTAAATTTGGAGTTATTGTTTTATAATATAACAGAACATTCACTGTAGTTTGTAATAACATAAATTTTATCTGTTTGTTGCGCATACTTATCTTAATACCAAACAGTGCACTAAATTATGTTGAAATTTATTGTCGCAAAAATATTCTGACACATAACTTATTCTCACATTTCTTGCGAATAACGACACACCTTTGCCGTTTGTTTACAAACATAATGTCGAGCAAGATGAAGAACACGCTTCACGATATTAGTTACTGTTTGAAAGCCGTTAGGATCAGTTAGAAATTCTAAGTGTGGGACGAAAAAGTAAAAATACTTCATTTGACGTACGATAATTAGTAATTTTTTACAGAGAAAAAGAGAAAGCGTATCGGGAAATCGGTAATTTTCTAAAATTAAGTAAGAGTACCGTAGTTGATATTATACGGAGGTATAATGAAGAAAATTGAATTGAATCAATTCCTCGGAAAGGCCGACCACAGAAGCTTGACGACCGAGAGAAACGTATTATTTTGAGAAAAGTGAAAGTGAACCCTGGTTTAAGTGCTCCAACATTAAGTGCTGAATTATTTCAAGGGATATTTCAATGAATTTCAAATATTTCAGTTCATCTAGATATTAGGTCAATCGGAAAGTTCTGTCCATCTAGCGTCGAGTAGCCGTAGCTCGAACTGTGGGTAACTATAACCTCTAAAGTAAGGCTAACTTTTTAGTTTGAACATCTGTTAATAAAACTCAGTACACAATAATTTACGCTTGTATCAATAACTTCGTTTTTTTCTACATTGAAGATGTCGGAATTTGAGCCGAATAAGCGTCATTTGCGCGAAGTGTTAGTCTTTTGTTTCAATTGGAAGAAAACGGCAGCTGAAGCTCATCGAATGATTGTAGACGTTTATGGCGATAATGCTGTTTCCGATAAAACATGTAAATAGTGGTTTCGACGTTTTAAAAATGGTGATTTTTCTTTGGAGGACAAAGAGCGTTCTGGACGGCCACGAGTATTCGAAGACGAAGAATTGCAGACATTGGTGGATGAAGATCCATGTCAAACGCAAAAACAAATTGCAGAAGCGTTAAATTGTGCTCAATCTGTCATTTCCGACCGTTTAAAAGCCTTAGGGAAGGTCTACAAGGAACGAAAGTGGGTCCCATATGAACTCAAGCCAAGAGACATTAAAAGGCGGAAAACCATCTGCGAAATTTTGCTTGCTAGGCAACAAAGAAAGGGGTTTCTCCATCGTCTCACCACTGGGGATGAAAAATGGATTTATTTTGACAATCCTAAACGTCGAAAAACCATTTGTGATCCTGGCCAACCCTCAACATCGACGCCAAAGCGGAATATCCACGGAAAAAGGCTTTACTCTGCATTTGGTGGGATCAGGAAGGTGTGGTATACTATGAACGGCTAAAAACTGGTCAAACAGTCACAGGAGATCTCTACCGACAACAAATTATCTGTTTTAGTCGAGCATTGCACGAAAAACCACCACAATATGAAATGAGACAGCGTAAGGTGATTTTGCTGCATGACAATGCTCGGCCTCGCGTCTCAAAAATTGTCAAGGAAACGATAGAAGCACTTCGCTGGGAAGTGCTACCACATACGGCTTATTCACCAGACTGTGCCCCATCTGACTACTACTTGTTTCGGTCGATGGCACACGCACTTGCTGAAGAACGATTTAATTCGTACGAAGATCTCGAAAAATGGATCTCCGCCTGGATAACCTCCAAAGATGAATCATTCTTTCGACGCGGAATTCGCTTGCTGCCCGAAAGATGGAAAAAAGTCATCGCTAACGATGGACAATATTTTGATTAACGTACTTTTTCATTTTCTTTCATGAATAAAGCTATACTTTTTGTAAAAAAATGGACGGAACTTTCCGATTTACCTAATACAATACGTAGGGTGTTGAAAACAGATGGATATAATGGTAGAGCAGCGCGTAAGAAACCGTATATAAACGAGGCGAATCGCAGAAAAAGATTAGCTTTTGCAAAACAATATGTTCATGAGGAAAAATCTTGGTGGAATAATGTAATTTTCGCTGATGAAAGTAAATTTAATCTGTTTAACACAGATGGACGATAATTAGTACGGCGTAAACGAAATCAAGAGCTTAACCGAATAAATTTAAATCCAACAATAAAGCACGGTGGTGGAAGTATTATGGTGTGGAGGTGTATTTCATCTAAAAGAGTTGGTCAACTGATTTTTGTAGAAGAAATTTTAGATAAATTTTAAGTATCTAAATATTTTAAAACAAAATCTTAAAAGAAGTGCGATCATAATGAATATAGAAGACACATTTAAATATTATGAAGATAATGATCCGAAACATAAAGCCAGAATAGTTCAAGAATACCTTTTATATAATTGCCCAAAAGTATTACATCAGCTACCACAGTCGCCAGACTTGAATCCCATTGAAAATATATGGGATCTTTTGGACAGGAAAATTCGAACAACATCGGTAAGATCGAAGGAAGGATGTAGACGTATACCGCTAAGTTACTTACAAAAAGTTATAGACAATATGCCTAAGCAGTTGCGACACGAAATTAAAGCTGAAGGCTATCCAATAAAATATTAATTATTGCTTATGTTAGTAATTTTCATGTTTAAATGTTATAGTTTGTCAAGCGTCAGAATATTTTTTCGACATAATTTAGTTCACTGTTTGGTATTAAGAAAAGTATGTGCAACAAACAGATAAAATTTATGTTATCACAAACTACAGTGAATGTTCTGTTATATTATAAAACAATAAGCCCAAATTTACTATTGCAAACGATCGAAACTAGCAACAATTTTTTTAATAGCACGATGTCCGAATATGAATAAGAGTCACTGTATTCTTATGTCGAAGAATTAATGCACCTGATAGTATAGCAGCTTTTTCTGGTGAACTACCATAGGATACATTTGTTGAAAATATTAAATCATAAATGAAACATAACTGGTTCGTTTAAACCGTAAAATAAAAATTTGTTAGATTATATCCTAAGATCTTTTATACACCAGTATACGATGGTTTAAAATACACCTTAGCCAGTCAAGGTTTAAAGATCACATTCCAAAAAGTCAGTAAAATTGAATAGATCCAATGAAGAAATGTTTAAATCAATTACCTCTACAATAGGCAAGAAAACTATGAGAGTCGCTTTATCGCGTTTACATTATAAAAATGAATATTTAAACAGAATCTTAGTAGCATTGAATATTTTTTAATTCTTTTGCAAATCGACGATGTAAATTTAGGAAAACTGAAACCATGACAATTTTTCACATTGAAAATATATTTCTCACGCTATGTTTCTAATAATTTGATTAGCCACTGGTTAGAGTAATATTAGATTAGTGCATATGAAATGCGGGCTTTTCTTTGCATGCGAACGTTCCTCTCCCTTTTTTCGTTATGTTTTTGTTTTTGGCATAATCTCGTTTATAGTCGTTACTGTTCGTTGCCAGAGTCACTACTCTGGCTTAATAGGACGATCAAACTGCGAAGCGCATGGAATGTCCGAATATTTTTGATATGTCAAAATTCAGCATTATTTTGTTTAACATTGATTAACGCGAAAAGTGTACAAATTAAATAAATAAAAACTATGTTTCTAGCATTTAAAATAAGTGTTCTTTTTTTATTATTACAAAACGACGAATTCTTTAAGTCCATTAACAGTGGAGATACACAATAAAAACTTCTCGAGTATCATGGTATTTGAATATTAATGAGGTCCACTGTACATAAGTTGAAATAATTGATATAGACTGAAAATATCCTAGGCCAAAAGAAATGTTTTGGTTTTATACATAAAATAGCTTCGAGTGCAAAGGGTTGATAAAGAAGATTTTCTCAAAAGTGTTCTATTCTGTTATTTGTTTTGAATTTCGTAAGGATATGAATTCAATCGATATTCGTGTAATATTTTTATATGAGAATAAACCTGAGAACAATGCTGCAATAGCTGCTGGCAATATAAACCAGGAAGAATACTATTAACGATCAAAAAGTGCAGCATTGGTTTGAAAAATTTCGATTTGCTGATTTTTCCCTACAAAATGAACCGCGTAGATGACCCCAAACATCTGTGAAAAATGATGCGCTGAAAGCGATGGTGGAAACGAATCCAACTGTATCTACAAGGGAACTTGCTACCAGAATGAAAGTGGAGAGACAATTACAGCCGAGAAGTACTGCCAGTACATTAATGAAATACATGAAAAATTGAAAATTATTGCGTAAAATTATTGCATAGAAAATAATTAGTACAAAACAATTGCGAAATTAAATGAATTAAAATATGAAATTTTGCAGCACCCAGATTATTCACCGAATCTTTTGCCGACCGACTTTCATTTTTTTAAACATTTAGAACAGTTTTTACGGGCTAAACAGTATGAAAATGAAGACAGTCTGGAAAATTCCATATCGGTGTTTATTGATTCTAAAGATCAGAATTTCTGTGAGACAAATCTTAATTCAATTAAATTATATTTAATAGTCACCTCTACCGAAGAATTGCGATGACAGAGATTGAAAATTTATTTTAAAATACACGAAATAAAGTCCTTTTACAGTTTCCCGATATTTAATAAAATTTTTATGGTCAATTATTTTTATCTTAACACTCATACAATCCTTGCCAATTGGTTACAGAGAATATTTTCCCATAATTTTCGAACAGGCATTAAAATCTCATTGGGGAAATTTTATTCAAGCAAATGGAGCATATTTCGACTAAATAAACAGCTTTTGAAAAAAGATATGCAGTTTTATATATTCACTTAAAAATCCGATATTTCACACGCACCAACCTAATACCAATTACTAGTGTTACTTCCGAAATTCTTGGAAAGGGAAACAAATGATCGTGCAGGTTCTATTTATTACAATGCGCAATGCTTGTACTTTGAGATCTGTAGTCCATAGATTACTCTCGAACACTTCGTGAAATAAATTATAAAAATAATAAGGACCTAGTACGGGCATTTTTTCGTTTGAATATCTCTGTTAAGGTAACTGGCGGGCTTCTGCAAGATAAACATTTTTTGAGACGATTATCAAAAATGAAAGTTAGACATAATTATGTTTTTAATTTCAGCACGTTTAATAAAATAGTGTAAGAATATTCTGAAATTCTAGAGCGTACAATTATACAATTATGGAGATTCTTAAATGAGTTTCTTTCGTATATTAAAATAATCTTGAACAATTTGCGATGCACCCTGAATGTGCGTTGAGAAAGGATTGTGTTTTTTTTTATGAATGTACGAATAAAAAAGTGCTGCCGCGGTTTATCGGTGTCAGGTTTGTCTGAAGTGGGTGGCGCGATACAGTTTTGAATGTCGAATATGAATGTGGAGGAGATAGAATGTTATTGGCCGGTTGGTTTATCAGATGGAACCAACCCATAGCGTTGAAATATCATATCTGTCCGATGATACGCCCTCGCGATATGCTCCACCCCGAGGGACAATAATTTCAGAGTAGTAGGGGTTGGCCGTATGCGCCATTGCTCGATGAAAAAGAGGCAATCATCGCAAAACCATGTAACCGTTTTTTTATTCCGAAACAACAATTTGTATCTTACCTTATCATCAAAGAATCAGCAATTTCTTAATTTGATTAATTCTTCTTAAAAATTATTCTAATCGTTTTAGTAATTATATTACCCCCCCCCCTTATGGTTTTATATATTATTTGGTTGTAGTACCGTTCTGGTTACAACGTTGACTTCCTGTTATATTAAATGAAACATGAATTTATTTAGATTGTCCTAAAGTGCAATGTACACTAAATAGAATTGAACTATATTTTAGTAATGTTAAATTAAAAATTTATAGGGTCTCCTTTTGTGTCCTTAAATATTATTTAGTTATAGTACATTTCTGGTTGCAACGTTTGTTTCCTTTTCAATTAAATAGACGAAAAATTCATTTAGATTGTTCTAAAGTACATCTTACACTTAGTAGAATCGAATTAGATTTTAGAAATGCTAATTTAAAAATTTATAGGGTTTTCTTCAGTGTCCTTAAATATTATTTAGTTATAGTACATTTCTGGTTACGACCTTGGCTTCTTTTCCAATTAAATGAAAGAAGAATTCATTTAGATTGTTGTAAATTGCAATTTACGCTTAATAAGATTGAATTACACTTTAATATGGTTAATTTGCATATTTACACACGTGTCCCCATTTTACAGTACACTACAATCCATAAAATCTGTAATCTACTTATTACAATGTGAATAAGTTTTTCTTATGTATAATATAAAACGAATATAACGGTGTAATAAACAAATCTGAAACAGTAAAAATATTTAATGAATTGCACAACGCTATCGTACCATTTCCAGTTTATTACAATTGTTAATAAAAAGGCGATGATACTATTGTTGCTTGTAGGTTGAAATTAATGCAAATAATTATTATTTTGCATAAAAATTCTCTGTCTAGCGATGAAGCACAACTTACACTCAACAGAATTAAGTTACATTTCGATGGAGCTAATTAGAAGTTTATTCAACACCTGCAAGATTAGTGTCTCGTGGTCTGAATTTCTAACAGCGATGTATGTTGCGTAAAGATATTTTAATATACAAATTTTCTAGACAATCAAGCACGATAAAAAATAAGAGCATTCAGATTGGACGAAGGACAGGGGGCGAGCAAAATCCTGACGTCACTAAGGAGAAATCTTTGGAAGTCTTGGAGGCCGCTAGGAATGCCAACCCTCCAGCCTCATTAACATCTTGCGTTTCCATCAACCCTCAACCCTTTCCACCCTCCGGTTTAAGGAGGCCGTCTTCATTCGTAGGGGTTCCCTTTCATAACCTATGAAAATTATGCTCCTTTTTTCTCCGTCTTCCAAAACTACTCTTTTCTAAAATAATCAATTCTGTGCACATTGTCGAATGATGCAAATAAAGATCCTTTAGTTATAACCTCTTGCACTATAACATCGAGTCAGACACGCGACGAAGATTTCTGACAGAATCCACCAAAGGTAAATGTTATTAATTATCTATACATCGAAATAAAATTCAACTTTGTCGTTACCAACGCTATGTTCAGCGACTGCTTTGCATTACGTTATAAAAATCACGAGAATGGATTTATTCACCTTGAATCAAATAAGAATATTTAATTTGAAACAGTTCGAATACTTTCGTGGGTCATTGTACATTGCAATATGTCCCTCTGTGTATAATGACATTTGAAAATGTTTTAATGGAGGAAAAGAAATAGTGCAAATAAAGAACTTTTACCTTTAACTTCGTGCACTATAACATCGAGTCAGACTCGCGACGAAGATTTCTGACAGAATCCACCAATAGTAAATGTTATTAATTATCTATACATCGAAATAAAACTTGACTGCTTTGCATTACGTTATAAAAATCACGAGAATGGATCTATTCACCTTGAATCAAATAAGAATACTTAATTTGAAACAGTTCGAATACTTTCGTAGGTCATTGTACATCGGAAGATGTGCCTCTGTGTATAATGACATTTGAAAATGTTTTAAAGGAGGTAAAGAAATAGTGCAAATAAAGAACTTTTACCTTTAACCTCATGCACTATAATATCGAGTCAGACTCGCGACGAAGATTTCTGACAGAATCCACCAATCATAAATGTTATTAATTATCTATACATCGAAATAAAACTTGTCTGCTTTGCATTACGTTATAAAAATTACGAGAATGGATCTATTCAATTTTTAGCCACTTTTTAAATAACATGCACCCAAAGAAATCAATCTGTAGATTCATTTCTCATAGATACACCTTTAAAACTTCAATAATCGTAAATAATAAATACTAGCATGTGTCGTAGTGACATATAGGCAGGCAATTAATGCCAATTTCCTTTGTTTTCTCTGAAATTTTGAACGACCAGGAAATTCGAGTCACTGTAACCGTAAAATAAATCGTAGAGCAAGGTTTTAATGGATCTTCAAAATGTACTTTAACACTAAACCTACCATAAGAGGTCAAACGATCCTTTCCAGATTTTCTATTTTACAATTAGTTACGTTATAAAATTGTCTTCGCAGAAATTGATTTGATGGCTTTTTCTATTCCAACATACATTGTAATAAAAATTGCACATAGTCCAAATAAATTAATTCTTGTCAATTTATAGGACAATATACATTAGCCAAGTTTACTGCTCGGTAGGTTCAGTCTTTAATGCAACAATTCAATTAAATTATATTTAATAGTCTCCTCTACCAAAGAATTGCGATGACGGAGATTGAAAATTTATTTTAAAATACACGAAATAAAGTCCTTTTACAGTTTCCCGATGTTTAATCAAATTTATGTGGTCAATTATTTTTATCTTAACCAATTATCTTAATCCTTGACAATTGGTTACAGAGAATATTCTCCCATAATTTTCGATCACTTCCATTTGACACATTAATTTGATCATTTATGTCTTATCCATAATTTCATATTTCAAATAAATGCATTGAATAACAACACAGCCATAAATATCTTTTACAAATAACTTTATTCTGAATAATCATTCCTAGAAACAGAAAATTAATGAATGTTCACATAAATAGCGTACGAGTGTTAGATATTGATAAATTTAGAGATAGTTTGTCGAGAAGGCGATGGTAGCGTTGATTCTCTGTTTTCAATTTGGATTACTTGATCGTCCTTCCAAGACGTAAGCTTCTCGATGTTAAAAATATATGTAAAAGGTTGAAAGTATCCCTACTAGGTTGAATTCCGAGCGATTTGTGTGTGCTTCGGATACGTTTCAATTTATTTTGTTTATAAAAGCGATCAGTGTTATTAAAGAAATTTGCTAGTTACCAAATAGTGAAGTTCTCACCTTATAGTGCAATCTGGTTAACATCAATAGCAATAAATTGATGTTCAATACTTTTCATTTTATGGTAATCATTTGTAAACACATTGCGTTGGTTAAAGTTTAATCGAAAGTTATATTTGTAATCCGCCATTGTTTACGACTATTAAATTCGGTTTTGTTCACACATGCACCTTCGTTAAGTATTGATAAAAGTATCGTTCGTTTAATCACGATATTAAAATGTAACAAAAATCTTATAAACTCAATTCGCATTCAAACTACGAGTGTCAAGATTAATAATTTTAAGGTTCTGTATATTATATCGATTGGATTATTTGATTCTAGTATATTATTATTATTATTCCGTCGAACTGAAATATGTATCGAGTCGAGAATAACTTGTAAAATACCGTGATTGAATGCGAAAGTTTGCAAAAAGGAATAATGAATTCAATCTCTACGCAGTCCATCAGACGTGACCGAATCTTCGAAGGAACTGGAGGGTTTTATAATAGATGAGAATCGTACCTTCGCTGTTCAAAGACCCAGCTTCAATATTCAAAGATGGGACTTCAATATTCAAATTGACGGAAGCCTGTGAATGGGGTGTAACCGGGACACAAAGTCGGAATATGCGGAGAGGAGATTGTGGTGACAGGTTGTCGCCTTGTTACGAGATGGAGAGATTTAATTTATTATCGTGGCAGTTTCAGTGAGTGGACATTTCTGTACACTTGTGAACAACTTGTTTGTTTTTGCTTCGAACAATTTTATATAACTAACACGATTCACACATTTTTTAAAGCCTCTGGCACTTGCCATATTTACCCCTTGCCATACTAGAACAAGTCAGACTGATGTTGAAAATTTTAAACGAAATGTAACGAATATAAATATTGCGGCATTCCTTTTAGACAAACTCGTATATGCCCACTGAATGGACATTTCCGCACACTAGTGCACAACTTGTTTCTTTTTGCTTCGAACAATTTCATTTAACTAACACGATTCACACATTTTTTAAAGCCTCTGGCACTTGCCATATTTACCCCTTGCCATACTAGAACAAGTCAGACTAATGTTGAAAATTTTAAACGAAATGTAACGAATATAAATATTGCGGCATTCCTTTTAGACAAACTCGTATATGTCCATTGAATGGACATTTCCGCACACTAGTGCATAACTTGTTTCTTTTTGCTTCGAACAGTTTTATTTAACTAATACGATTCACGTATTTCTTGAAGCCTCAAGCCCTAAATTAAAGAAGTAAATCAGAACTTCTCTTAAATGACATTTAGTCGGCTCAGAAATCGATATTTTTACACAAACAAAAAATTTACGACGCTGTTATACAATCATTATATACAATATTACATACATTCACTATATACAACACTATAGACAATCATTACTGACAGATGTGCAGCCTTACCATATGCTTCTACAAGCTATCGATGCGCCTCGGCTGCACATTTCTTGACATTAAAGAAGTAAATCA
Organism: Agapostemon virescens; assembly: GCA_028453745.1. NCBI lineage: Eukaryota > Metazoa > Arthropoda > Insecta > Hymenoptera > Halictidae > Agapostemon > Agapostemon virescens. The sequence continues at coordinate 983,510 of CM052087.1, forward strand.
GAATTTCCTGCAAGTGACGTTTAGTCGGCTCAAAATTCGACATTTTGGCACAAAAAAAATATACGACGTTAATACGCAATCGTTAATATTTCGAGATAGTGTTTTTGACAGACGTGAAACCTTATGATATGACGTTTTACATCTGACACAAGCCGTCATAACTTATTGATTGAGCTATTTGATTTCAAACGGCGGGGACTTATTTGTACTCCCAATATTGATAGTCTTTGATAATGCCTCGATCTGAGGACCGCCCACGTAAAATGTGTATATGCTCAGTTAGAAACATTAGTAATTTACCGGTTAAAAATAGGAGAAAAGAATGTTTGTATTAGTTTAATAATCTATGGAAAGTGTTAGTTCTTCGACAGTAATTAAAATAGTACTACTCTTCTAGTATACGTTTCCTCGTAGATCCTTCGATTGGTGTGGATAGAATTTTATAAATCGTAATCGTATTAACTCGGAAACACTCCACCGATCTTATTAACTCAGAGCACTCGAGTGGCGACTCTGGAACGCCACGGAAAATTGCCGCATTATTTTTTCAAACAATTTTAATAACGCTATCTTTACATCTAAGAGATAGATAAAAATTGAACGGTTGTAAGGACGAGTAACAGTAAAAAAATCATATACATAAGGTGAAATAATTAATGTAGAATTAAAATAACCTAGATCAGAAGTAATATTTTGGTTTTCTAGTTAAAACAACTTCGAGTGCAAAGGGTTAATCCTTGGCATTCGAACTGTGACTCTGAGGCGCCTTGGAAAATTGCCAAATTATTATTTCAAACAATTTTAACATTGCTATCTGTATATTTAAGAAATTGATAATAAAAATAATGGGTGCAAGGACGAGCAATAGTAAAATCCCCCATATGCCTAAGATCAAATAAATCATATGGAATGAAAATATCATAGAACAGAAGAAATGCCTAGGTTTTCTCGCATATAATATATTTACTCTCACTGTAATGCCTCACTCTTTTGATCTGTGTTGTATATGCGTTAGTTACAAACTTATTATAAAATACATCTTTCTAGCGCATTAAATAAATATGCGATCGCGTACACGTGACAAGAAATGTGTTAATCTGAACTCATCGTGCGTCGAAAGACATCCTTCTACGTGTAATGTATAAACTGTAGGGTAGTTTCGGTTCCATAAGAAGCGACGTTTGAAAATGTTTTAGAGGACGAAAAGAAAGTCGGAGCGTCGAAAGGAAAGTCCGCGTAATTCAACTGTTTTGCGTATCCGTTGACCGAGCGCACACAAAGTGGAGTGCGCTCGGTCGTTCCGAAGGGTGGCAGGGTGGAATCGAGTCGAGTACCATGTTGGAACCAGGCTCTGGCTGTTTACGTTGGGGAAATCTTACTAAAGAATGGCATGGAAAAGTGCCGAGCAAGAAAACCAGGCTCGCATCTCATAACACGGTTGTTTCTATCGTCCTTTTTCTTTCTTTTTCCAGGGTCACCGGGAGTCGAACAAGGGAGAAAGAAAGAGAGAGAGAGAGAGAAAGGGAGCCCGAGGAGGGTGGTAATTATGCCACCGCTGTCCCCGGATAATATAAAGTGTCCCCTCAAACCGTTCCTTCCTTGTAATCTTGCATAATTTATTTCCCGCTATTGTTCCCTCTTCGTTGAATTTTTCTACCGCTGCCAGGGGAACGGGGCTTAATTCGTCAAAGAAAATTTAGAGGCAGGAATTTGCTTCCGTGCTGGCTTACGGCGCCGGCTTTTGTTTCCATCACAAACTATAGTTCTTATTTTACGTAGATTACGCCGGTTAATTGCAATTAGAGGCTCCTGCCAGCTGGGATGGAATTTTAATTGCTATGTAAGCTGCGTTCGTTTATTTAATACCTTAGGATGTGAAAATTTGTGTCGCGAGCACTTGGTATCGCGACATCTTCGTCGCAACAAAATGGTGGCAAAGGCATTCGATAGCTATCGAGGATTTCTGTATTTTACGACTGTCTGCTACAATAAAGCGGATTTGCCCGAGGATAAGGTTTCATTAGCTATTGTATGAAAAAAGGTTAATATAGATTGACTAATTTTTCAACTGGTCTTTTATGGAATCTTAATTCTTTATGCAGTCATATCTACGATGACGGGTGTTTAAACTTTCTTACACTAAATATTCGTGGGAGATAAGATTTAACACTAAACCTACCGAGCATTAAAACTGACTTGCGTACATTATCTTATGAAAATGGCCAAGATATAATTTATTTAGAATTCCTGCGATTTTCATTAGAATATTTGATAGGATAAGGGAATATATTGAATCGTTCAAACACGAACACCTTATGTATTTACAGGGGCATCCAGATATTTAAATGCGCCCTTCAAAAAGGGATAACTTTTTTATAATTGGTCCAAATGACACTGCCTCCATAATGAAAAATTAAGATATCTATTTTGCAAATATAGATAAGTTATGACGCATGAATAGGCCTCTGTGATTGAAAAAATGAAAAAATTTTTTCTATAAAATTAATTTCGAGAATGACAAAATTTAATGTATTTAGATTCTGTGCGATTTTTATTACAATATATGAATAAATAAGAAGCGTCTGGATTCAATTTCTATGAAGGCAATTGTATAACTTTAGTGATTTTGAAATAGAAAATCTAAAAGTCATTTAACCCATTTTGGTAGGTTTAGTGTTAAAAGAACCAAGAAAAAAGTATTTACGCACTTTTTAAAAACGAGTAACTTTTTTAATACTTAGCAAAGTGCCTTGAGTTTATCTTGCGATATTAGAAGAATTAATTTACTAGATAATGCCTAAATAATTTTTAAAAAATTGGTATTGATTGCAATTGCGATGAAAAAAGTAAATATCACGGTTTACAAGTTTGTTATTTACAAGTTAGTTATATGTGTGCACATAATTTCACCGAAATCCATCAAGCTCGCTTTGAAATATAATTAATTGAAAATAGCCTAAACTATAAATTCAAAGAATTTTATCTTTTACAATGCCTATAGCTTTTTTATGCGCCAACCGATTTCGATGAAACTTTTTTTACTTTTTCCATCGCAATTGTGAAAAGTAGCAATTTAAAAATTCTTCTAATATTTAAAAAGAAAATCGAATCGTTTGGTTCAAATTTTAAAACGTTGTTAATTTCAAAAAGGTGTACCAACACTTTTCACATTAACTATCATTCCACGCAACATTCGGAGAGTCTTACAAATTCGAATAATTTTTAATTAACCTCACAATTTCTCTTGAACTTTATATTGATAATAATCAATGAATAGCCTCGAAGCTTTATTATGTACGATTTCATGCCTGAATTTTTATCTTGAATCCGAAAATTGCAGAGACAGTGTCCAACGAAGAAACAAACAAACAAAACAACAGAAGAACAGACAAAGTTATTATGTTAAACCTTTGCACGCGAAACAGTTTTAATGGAAAAATTAAGACATTTCGTTCGACCTTGAATATTTTCATTCTGTGCGATATTTTTTACATTATGCAAGTAAAATTGAACATATTTGCTGGTACAGCAGTTCATTTTTAAGCAATTTACAGAATACAGACGAATTTCATAATATAAATAACTGTTTTCAGTAATAATGTGGCAATTTTTACTGGTGCCTCAGAGTCACTATTCGAGTGCAAAGGGTTAACCCGAGCGGACACTAAAAATTACCATATTATTATTCAAAACATCTTTTACATTACTACGTTTGCATTTAAGAGGTCGGTGAAAGTTGAAGTGTTCGAAGTTATTTCGATTTAGCACTCCAATGGCACCTCTGAGGAGATACTAAAAATTGCATTACTGTTACTCGAAATAACTTTTACAAAATTATGTTTGTATTTAACACTAGATTTACGGATATTGATTATATACCTATTTTTACCGAAGTGAGCCAATTTGACTCATACAAGAAAATTGAAGTGTTTTGCAAAGAAAATAGTTTCAAATCGATTTAAATGAAAGATGTATTGTTAAAAAATTCACCGAAAACATTTTTCACATATAAACTCTGTTTTTGAAATACATTTTCCGCAAACATTCGGCTATACTTAGCACGACGGTTCTTACAATTATTTCTGTTACATGATTCTCGAATTTGAAAATTTTCCAGTGTGTCAGTAGTATAAATTTTTGTCAATGGAACGGATGTGTCCTCGACATCTTCTTTATATTTACTTCTTAGCTCTTCAGCCAATTGGAAAATAACATCTTTTCTTGAACTATTTCCATGAGTGGTAAGCTATAAATTTCATGTGTCATGCGATTAACTGTTAAATCATTTTATGTGTCAAATTGGCTCGAAACCGTAAAAATGGGTATACCACATTCAATAACGTAAAATGTGGAAATGCGAAAGGTCTGCGGGAGAGAGGAATCAACACTTACATTATTTCATTACGTAACCAAAAACCAACATGTTTCTAAAAAATAATATTTAAGTTATATATATATATATATAGTAATCCAAATTTTAATGAGTCAAATTGGCTCAGTCCGTAAATCTAGTGTTAATAATTAACACTATGCCATCCAGGGACACCATGTTGGTGTCTTGCACGAAGCTATGAATATTGAAAATATGCGAATCTTGGATAAAGGATCATTTACCTGCTGCTGAAGAGAACTTGGAGGTCGCTACTACATCGCGTGTTTTCAATCACGATTCGATCGACAGACTTTCCGGTCAGCTAAAGCAACACCACCTAATAGAAATCTCCGAAATCGACAAACGAAAACGCAGAATGTACCACGTATGTTCCAAAAACTAAAAAAAAGGACAACAAATTTAATGCGTAAATCTTGTGGAGTCGCGTTGCACTTCGGAGATTGTTTTGCTTCGTATCATCTAAAAGAGAAATATTAAGTACCCAATAAAATATTAATAAATAAACACATACGTAATACAAAACAAATGTTACATTTATTTACACGTATCCTAAAAATTCCATGAAAATAGCGCGATAGGATCGAAAACTAATAAGAACTGACAATGATATTAGTAAAACTTGACGATTTCCAAAAATTTTGAAAAACCGCCGGCGCCAAACAAAAAAAATCCCGATGAAACGTACGTACGGCAAACTGTTAAAAAATGTAATTATTGTACATACGAATAATAGCAATAAACTTTCCACGGCACGAGAGGAAATGAACCACGTACAATGGAATTATTCCAAGTCGAACGATGTCTGGGTTTTAGAATAAGAATTGCTTGGAGCGCAAAGGGTTAAAGAGTGTGTTTCGCGAGCCGCTGTAAACGTAATTCGCGCGATTATCGGAGATGTCGTATTATTGCTCCGTGGTCGAAAACAAAATATAGATAGAGAAAAATCCGGGAGCAAACGGACAAGCCGAAAGCGTAGAAAACTGCGACGATTTACAGGTCCCTGAAATTCGTCTTGCAGTTTCCCAGTGGCCCATCCTGGCGATCAGTGGGATCCATGTCTGAAAAACGTTGGCCGGTTTATACAGAGCAGTAGAGCAGACAATGCACACGAAGCAGGCGACTGGTCGCTATCCGCCTATTTGATGTTAGTACAACAGCGGCGCCGTGTTTGCGTTGAGGCCCATATTGATTGCCACCCCTGTCGCTACCCCTCGCCACTGCTACAGCACCATACCCACACCCCCCGACCACCCACCGCTCTCCTCATCCACCCCCAACCCTTTTACCACCCAACCCTCTCCTGACTGTGCACCATAGACAGGTAGTACGTTCTACGTATACGCTTTCGAGGCCTGTGCATGGTTTGGTCGGCAGGTATACCAGCAACTAGTTACTACTACGTCACCCGGCGATATTAACAGCGACAGCATCGTTGTCAGCCGCAGTACTGCAGCCTGGGATTAACATAAAGGCAACGATACTGTCTGCCTCGCGCGCTCGGTCCTGGACCGAGGTCTCATCAGCAGCCTAATGGAAGTTGAATGGAAATTTTCTATTAACTTTGATGCGATGTTGCGACCATTCTAATGCAAAGAATAGGTTTAGGTTGTAGGCTTCGGGTAGGGTACGCGGTTCGATTTATCGTTTTCTATCCTGAACCTTTGGGAAATCTGCTAGTGATATTCTGAAGATTTTTCGGTGTTTTGAATTTCTGTGTCTTATTTTTATGCTATTTTTCTAAAATTTCTGGTGTCCATTAATTTTAGGTGACCTAAGAGGATCGCAAAACACGAAGTATATTTACTCTAGAAATTGCAAAATTACACTGTATAAAACTAACTGTTTTATTTTTAGTTTATTTTACTTTTATGTTATTTTTGTAAAATTTATTAGTATTTATTAGTGTACAAATTGCTAAACCGTATTGCATAAAACTAACTGTTTTATTTTACTGTTATATTATTCTCGTGAAATTGATTAGTGTTTATCAACTTAAGATGAGTTACGAAGATCACAATACATGAAGTGTATTTATTGTACAAATTGCAAAGCTAACTGTATAAAATTAACTGTTTTATGTTTACGTTGTTTTTATGACATTTTTTTATGTTTATCAATTTAAAATGATAAGATAAGCTAAAACATAAATGCTTTGCAAACAGCTAACGATTATTCAGTGTAACTGGCTTTCGTTTAAAAATTACAAGTGTGCTAAATAATTTAATCATCCACTACATATATAAAGCAAATAACGGTAACTTTGGAAGTCCTAAAAAGGTCCATCTTATCCCTAAAATATTCTTTCCAACGTGTTAGTGTAGCGATACTATCCAAATCAAATGTGAAGTACTTTTAATATCATTGTAAATCAATGAGATAGTAATCACTTACAGATAGCTATTTAAACATTTCCTTGTATAAGGTAGGGGGATAGATTAACAATTACTTTTGTAGGGTCTTCCACAATTCTAACAAAATGTTCTTTATTCTTCTTCTGTAATTCTGTGGCATATTTGGATTTTACAGACTTAAAGAATATACATACTGTACAGAGTTTTTATAATTTTCTGCGGATTTTCTAAAAGGATTTCAGATGCGTTTACATTTTAACAGTAGAACTACCAAACCAGTCATTTTGACTGGTCCCTAGTTTTTTCTTTCGCAATTATTGGAGTTATAAAATGTTGCCATTAGAAATTTTCGGATGTACTTCTTTAATGACGTATAACTTGCAATAAGGATTGTTTATAAGTTTTATTAGATGCAGTCTCGTTATTATTACAAATCAATGTATATCGTTGGATTTATTGTTCGGCAGTTCTAATGTTAAATAAATAAGCTTCACGAAATAGTTTATGGTTTTACAATTGCATAATATAATTCTGCAATTAAATTCATGTAAACGAAATTACTTACTTACTCCATAAGAAGCAGTAATGAATTTTTAGAATGGAAATTATTAAATAAAAAAAATACTTCCAAGTATTTGTAGTTTCATGCAGTATTTCAAGTTTGTATATTCAGTTGTGCAAACATAATATGTTCGCGATCATAATCCTGTAATAATTTAACACTAAACCTACCAAGCAGTGAAATTGGCTAGCTTTTATCTAGTATATTATCTTATAAAAGTGACAAGAATTAATTTCGTTCGATTTTGTGCAATTTTTATTACTGCAGTAATTATAAAATAAAAAATCTGGAAAGGGTGATTTTACCCCATATGGTAGGTTTAGTGTTAAAGTAAATGTTTTAAACTGTAGTATGTCTATTTTCTTGATACATCGATGATACATCTAATTATGTATCTGTTAAAATACAATAATTTCATAAGGAAGAGGTTACAGTGTACATCGTTGGATTTGTTGTTCGGTAGTTCTAGCGTTAACGTAGAAAGTATTAAATCTTGCTTAATCTAACGCTTAATGAATTTCATTCTTCACTTTTCTCTCAAAAATAGTGATTGGAAAGTGTTTCAAATTTAAACCAGACTTACCAACGAAGAATAAGCGATGACTTATTGTTGTGCAACTATTTTCGACTAAAATAACGAAGAACAAAACGCCGTGCATAATTTCGCATGCATTGGTTCGACAGCTTTTCCTGAAGCTTCTGACTAGTTCGTTCTGCCAGTTTCTTGCATCGAACGAGTGGGAAAGAGGGCCAACCGAAGTCCGAGTCCGAGGCAATTGATTCTTTAACGAGTTCGCTCCCATGGCGGCCATAAGCGATTGACCGTAGTCGCATCAATTTTGATGCTCCGTCGTGTTATTGGCTTGTTTTGTATCGGGTCTCGTTTTGCATGTTCCGTGATTCTGGACTATTTTTCTTCCAACTCAAAAATATTTGCTTTCTTTCAATCCTCCCACTTGGGAATCGAGAAGAGCATATCCTGGAAAATATGTTAGGTACAGATAAATTATAAATAGAAGTTGTATCAAGAAACGTTGAATGTTTTTGTTTTTTCTTTGAGCCGTTCTCTTGTCAATATTAAATGTATTCATACAGGTTAAAGAAATCAAGAAGGTTTAATTTACAAATTTTTACAATGCGTTGTTAACTCTTTGCACTCGAAGTAATTCCATGCCAAAATCGAAATAATATTTTCCCCTATAATAATTCCGTTGTACATTATTTATATCCTTTCCTACGTATGAAATTAATTATTATTACTCGTACTTAGGACATTTTTATCGATTTCTTAACTGCAAATGTAGTGATGTAAAAGTTGTTTAAATAATAGTATGGCCATTTTTCGAGACGCCTCAGACTCGCCACTCGAGTGCTAAGATTTAATAATACTTAAATCTTCTAAAGTGTGGATAATTCTTAATTTTCAAATTGTATTTCTATTATACAGTACATTGTTCCTTTTTTCCACTATGTTTTCCTTTTACTACACACTACACTGTTTCTTCTTTGCACTATACTGTCCTTTTACTACACACTACACTGTTTCTTCTTTGCACTATACTATCGTTTCATTCTACACTGCACTGTTTCTTCTTTGCCCTTTACTTTCATTTTACTACACACT
>CM052087.1:1002439-1023990 GCA_028453745.1 Agapostemon virescens
AATCCAAACGCAACAACAATTTAACCGATGCTTAAAATTTAAAACAAAATTAACATTTGAATGCAATACACACGGCTACATTTTACTAAAAAAAAAAACAGAGCAAATTTTCTAATTGCCTAGAAATCATAAAATCAAGAATCCTCGCTATTACGGGTCCTCAGAGACCCAGCGATACCAGCTAAGGGTTAAAAAAGTAAAAGATCAGAAATAATTCCACATCAGAGGACGATTTCTAAGAGAATAATATCTTGGTAGAAATGTTTTTCCGATTACTTTTAGAAATCCGTCGTTTGGCTTCGTCGTGTCAGCCATGTTTGCAATCCAATCCGTGGTCCAACAAATTCGCTATATGCTCCTGCTCCACGCAGGAGAACGAATTAATTAACCGTGGAATCGGCGTCGAAACTTTTGCGCGGTCCATTCTCACGTAGCAAAGAGGGGGACCGCTTGTTTTCTGTTCGGAATCTCAGGACAAACGACTTGTTCGAAGGTGCAAGGTTGATCGCGAATGCTGACCGGCCTTTTTGCTTGCCGTAAATTAGATTAGTTTCGAAGTTTACGGGAGAGGACTTGCAGAGGAGAGCGGTTGTAAGGTCGAATGGAGAAAGATTAAGAAGGTATAGCTGACGAATGAGTTACGTGTGAGGACATCCTAATGGGATACTTTTTGTTGTCAAGTTTGCCGGAAGATGTGAAAAACATTCCGTGATCGTTCACGGAATTCTAAATGTTGCACTGTTGCCCTCGAACAGTATGATCCACGCGTTCGATTTTGTTTTACAGCGAACGAGTTTCCTCTGGGAGCCAAAGCTCCTAAATTCAAATAATAAGAACTGTAACAAATAGAAATATTTATTCAGCAATTCATTTAATTTATATTCATCCATTAAGGTGGTCCTAGATGACAACCCTCGCAGAATATAACAATATTAACGTTAGAACTACCGACAATTAAGACGAAGACGCCATCTTTGTCAAGACCAATCGAAATAACTGGTCTTTAAAAAATACGTAATAGCAGAATTTTTGAAGGATCCAATGTCTCCAGTAATTATAATTGTATTTACGGCACTGTTAAATGTAAAACAGAAGCGACGAGAATTAACCCTTTGCACTCCAAGCCATTTGAATTCCTAACTTCGAGGCATTCTTTTATCACAGAAGAATTCCATTGTACGCAGTTCATTTCGTTCTGTGCATATCAAATGTGTTATTATTAACCGTACGCGAAACACTTGAATTTTTACTAAATTCTTAAATGCAAACATTGTAATGTAACAAATAGTTTTAAATAATAGTCGCCTCAGAGGAGCCATTGGAGTGCTAAGGGTTAATGGACAATAGAGGTCCGATAGCTAAGTCAAAATAGTTTTTCTATTACTTTAATTATGTTCAATATTATATTAAATTAAATTATAGAATACAGTATGATGTTTTAATAAGTGTATAAATTATATTATTATTCAATGGTGTCCTCGATAATTCTAACAAGAATATATATGTATTACGTTCTTACAAAAGGAATTCCATTTCTATAAAAATGATATTAATTATATTGTTTCTTTAGTTGTCGTTGCGACAGTCGTTACATCATTGCGAAAAAATATGGCATGAAGTAAGAATTTTTAAATGAAATTGTAAAACCAGTCATTTTTACTAGTATGGTAGTTTTAGTGTTAAAGTAAATCAGTTGATGAAACTAACACTGGAAAAATAAAATTGATGTTATTAATTTCGTATTATCAGATTTTATTCAACATTAATTTTCACCATTGTATTCTAGTAAAAATTAATTTTTAAACCGGATGAAGACTTAATTAATATCCAAGTGATTTATTATTTGATCATTCCTTTACTTAATGTTTTACAGTCATAGATTACTGTTTGTGATAAAAATATGTAGGATGAGCTTTATAAATAAATCACGTTAATATCTCTAATAATTCTAAGAATACAAGAAAAATTTGTTTGAATACAGTGAAACATTGTGTAGCATACGTAATGCACCACATAAATGCGATTAAGGAAACAAAGAAATTGTTTAATATATAATAGATCATATTTTTATGCACTAGAAACATTTGTGGTTAAGAAGGAATCAGAAAAATCATATTTTTATGTACTAGAAACATTTTGAGTGCAGAAGAAATCATACGATTTAAAGTTTAATATGTAATAATAATATAAAATATAAATACGTTCTAATGTTATGATTTAGGTATGAAATATTATAAATATGCACAATTATGCCAGTAAAGAAACTATTTGCAGTGAAGGATTACACAATTGATTGAATATAATTTTGTACTTTGTTAACTGTATATTTATAGTTTGATGTAGAATAGTAATCGACTGTCATAAATTGGTTTAGTGGCATAAATATGTTCCAATGCTAACGATTTAGATATCAAATATCATAAATGTGCATAACTGTGTCAGTAAAGAAACCATTTGCAGTCAAGTATCCTATACTTAATTGAATATAATTTTATACTTTGTTAACCCTTTGCATTCCAATGACTCTTCTGAGGCGACACTAAAATTTGCCATAGTATTATTAAAAACAATTTTTACATCACTATGTATCTGCATTTAAAAAATCGATAAAAATCGAACAATTTCGAATACGAATAACAGTAATAAACTTTATATACATGAAAGGAAATGAATCATGTGGAATGGAAATATTCCAAATAATAAAATATCTTGACTTTGGAATTAAATTTGCTCAAAGTACAAAGGAAAATAACCAATCGTATTCATGCTAGAACCTAATAAAAACATTTTGTGAAAAGAAGAACTCAAAATACATATTAGACGTATATTTTCAATATAACACTTTCATAGTCAAGATTTCAAGAAGCTTACAATAGACTTCCGCTAACAAGGGAACATATTAGATGCGAAAATCCGATTTTGACGAAACTTACGGAAGCTTATAGCTTTATTGTTTAAACAAAAAACTTGTGCTACTACATTTCCCATTGAAAACTCACACAATTAAAAAAAAAATTCAAATTTTTTCGATCTTTGGTTTCCGAGATATCTCAAAAATACCCCAACTTTTAGGGCTGTTTTCACCCCTTCAAAGTGGATGGTTTCTGATAAAAAGAAGCACCTGTCAAATATTTTTCAAAGAACTGTTAAGCTCCCATAAATTTCATCAAAATCGAAGGTTCGCATCTGAATATGTTCCCGTGTAAGATTAACTTCTCCAATCTGAAGAAAATGCGTACGAGAAGGATTCGAAAACTACAATAACGCAAATTGGTATTTCGAAAAGGTGGCAGGCGAATAAAATCTTCAGCGAAATTCCAGCTGCAAAACTTGAGCCAAGACTCGAATCGTGAAATTAACAGGTGTATACGGCTTCGAAGATTACAGAGTGTTAAATTGAAGTTCTCGACGTAGCTAAAAAAAATCTGGTACACGAAGCTTTTATTTATCGTTTAAATGTCCGTGGACACCGACACACGTCTCGAAGAACCAACCGAGGATCTTTAAATTCCGCTTAAACAATCCACCGGAAGTTCAAAGCTCTAACCGTTCGCAATAACGACATTCCATATCATCTCCTGTTCTCTCCGTCGTTCACCTTCCCCTTTTTCCATGCGAAGGCCTTCATTACCAACTAAAAAGGTCGTCTATGTCTCCGATCAAATTTCAGAAGAGCGACCACGCGAAATTCCGGGTATTTCGTGGTTGCTGGTCATAACCCTCTAAGAGAGACTTACAGGGGTTGGGGAGGGGGATGTCCGAGGGTGAGACGCGTGGACCCAGACGAGAAAAGAAAAGCGTGGAAGAAGAGAAGAAAGCAGAAGAAGCGAAGAAGCAAAAGAGAAGGAGGCCACTCTCCGTTTCCTAATTCCTCCTAGTCCTCAATAACTTGGCTGGTCTGTGCAGGGGTTCGGTTCGCTTCGGATCGGCGGGGGTGGACCAGGGGGTGAAACGGGGGCTGAAAGGGGGTGAGACTGTGAGGGGGTGGGCAGTGGCCGGTGCGGGTTATTGGATGGCCGCCTCGCACTTGTCACGAGCGTGTGGCTGTCGCAGAAGATGGGAATCGGAGAGGGGGTTGCTCTCGGGGTAGGGTGTGGAGGACTTGGAAGGGCTGCTGGAAGGCATCATAGGCATTCCGTAAGACATACAGCCTTCTCTGTGGACGCTCGAACGGAACAGAGGGGTGCTGGTCAGCGAGGGTGACCACTGCGTCAATACATGGGGTCGGAAAAAGGGGTTGCGCTTGCGCGAACCCCGTACACATTCTGGCATACTTGCTGACCGGACAGTTTCACAAATCATCGGTGTGTTACTGAATGTATCTCGTTATCAGAGTTCTGGTCTGGTCGATCGATCTGCTGGGAGTGAAAGCACCATGGATGGCCCTGGTGGTGGGAGACCGGCGACTAGGGACCTGATGATTAGCGAGGCCTTCTTTGTCGAGAGGCCAGGTTTTACTATAACGTATCGCATCAATCCGCTCGGTTCGGCATTAATTATGGCAGAGGGCCGAATGACCTATGGGCGATCCGAAACGAGACGTCCGCTTTCAAACTTTTCCGGATCACGCGTTTTCGGACGCCTTATGGCGTTTCGGCGAACGTACCAACGGTACATTTGCCGAATTTGTTCAACCGACAGCAGTTGTGCTGTTGATTCTGCCGATCGTAATCAGTGAAATAATTAGTGAATTGTTATATTTTATGGTTAACCTGTGGATCTTTGTCTTGCTCGTTCGATTACGCTAGAATTTCGGTTATTCGAACCGATGATATCTGAATTCCTCGTTATCCAAACCTAAACCGAATAGATTCGTGTTCCATACGTAAACAGTTTAAATTGAAGCGATCTATAGGCAACACAATTTATTATACAAATCGATTAAGAGTTAGTTTAACACTGCATGTTCCTGTTTCTTTCGTTGGTATGGGTAATCAAGGTTTTAGTGTTTCGTGAATTAAATATATATATATATATATATATATGATTTAAATTGCGTTAAATTATGCGTGTAAATGGTTTTAAATGAATAAATACAAATCGTTTCAGACTCGTAATAATACTTATGATAAAAATGGGACACAACTAGAAAATGCATTTCCCAGGAAGAGCGAAAAATTGTTTTAGATCCTAATTGAACACTGTCTTAAGTAAATTTACGAGCAAGAAGACAATGCTAGTAAAACAGGCTCCAGGAATATCCACATATTTAAAAGTACAATTATAGCGAGGACAAAATAACGATATAATAAAATGCATAGCATTACATGAATAAAAAAGAGCAACATTCTCCACCGGGAGAAATCTGAAGCGAATAACTTTTTAAAAACTGATCCAAATAATCTGAGGTTTGTTGAGACGTTAGAAGGATCAGTTAACTAGACACTGTGTAAAAAACATTTTCTTTTTAATTACGAAAGAAATGAAGCTCATAATATTGAAATTTTTTATGTGTGCCTGTAACGAAAATTTAAAACTTGCCTTCTACAAACTTAAGTAAATTACGTACACATGTCGAGCTTTAACGCAATCGACTAAGATCTCTACGAGTTATAAATCATTAAAAATGGCAAAAATTTTGAGAAAATGCGATGTAAACTCGAAAAACTCTAAAACTACCACAGGTGGTGAAACAATCCTTTCTAGAGTTTTTATTTTACAATTATTAAAATTATGAAATAGCCTTTATAAAAATTTAATCTACACGCTTCTTTATTCATTCATATATTGTAATAAAAATCGCACAGAATCTAAATAAATTAAATCTTGTCATTTTTAGAAAGCCATATTCTCATAATTTTATAGCTTGGTAGTTTTAGTGTTAAACATTTCTTCATTTTTCAATGACCTAGGCCTGTTCGTGCGTCACCTGATTTCGATGAAACTTTCTACATGTATATAACACACTTAGTTTGCAAAATCGATGTCTCAAACTTTTATCATGGATGCAGAGTCATTTGGACCAATTATAAAGACGTTATCCTTTTCTGAAAGGCACATTTAACACCTTGGCATATTATGACGAGTCAGACACGTGTTGAAGATTTTAAATAAAATCTAACAAGTAAATAAATATTATACCTTCCTTTTTAGACAAAATCAAATATTGTTCGTTTACAATCAATATTTAAATATCGAAGAAGATGTAGCAGTATAAAAGATATAAATTGTCTTTTCTCTTCGGTAACATTTTTAGCGATGAAGGTATTACAATAACTTTAGTTCCAAATAAAATGCTGAGGCAAGGGGTTAAATATTTGGACGTCCCTGTAAATACACAAGATGTCCCTCTTTGACCGAGGATTTTCTCAACAAATTTTCTAACTCGAAGATCATGTTCCCTAAGTCGTGTCACTTTCGTAACCAGTGCGCGTTACACACATTGGATACCCGTTAATTAATTTTCTACAGCGAATTACGTAGCTTACAGACAACGAGACTTTTGCAAACATGTTCGTGCGAACTTTCAGTTTTTCAAGGAAAAACGTTCGGAGCCAATCGATCCTCTTTATCTGCTCATCCATAAATACAAGCAGGCGTGGTTAAAGAGGGCGCAATATCGTCGAGGTAATGTTTCTTCATTAGCACCGAGCAATCTTCTTTATGGCAACAAATCTTGCGCCTTCGGTGACGTTGTGCCTGTGTGTTCCCCTTTCCTCCACGGCCATCTTGCAGTCCGGAACGGACGTCTTTGACCCTCCTTTCGAGTAGTTTTCCTCCGTTCGAGCAATATATGATGCGAACCGACCAGTGTTTCTTCCCAGGCCAGCGTCTCCATTTTTCACGAATGCCGCCCTAGTCCTTCCTGCACCCCTTCCGACAGCCATTACGGAACTTAGCAGTCGTTAAACTGAGCATCGGATTATTTCCCGGACGTATGGATTTTTTGGCCCTTTAGCCACTAACAACGGTACTTCGCGAAACGCGCTGTTTTGCAACCAACGCTCGAAATCAGAGACCCAAGTAAAATATCTGTTTCCGTGCTATTTTTATGGGAATTAACGTTGCTGGTTATATTAGGAATATTAGGAGTATTCCTAATATAATTAGAAATATTAGGAATATTCCTAATATAATTAAGAATTGTAAATATAATATATTGGATAGTTAGAAAAGTATTGAGAGATTTTTGTCATTTTTTTATTACATGTTTCTTTTATTCAAGTATATATTGGCTATTATTATCTATGAGTTTTTGCCATTTTTGGGGTGGAGCCATATCCCACGTGAATAGAACTTCTGTCGTTTATCGGCTAAAAACTTAGCCAAGTGATTTTCACAGTCCTTTCTTGAATCAAATTTTTTATCACCAAGGTAGTTTTGCAGAGATCGAAAGAAATGATAATCAGATGGTGCAATGTCTGGACTATACAGTGGTTGCATCAAAACTTCTAAGTCAAACTCAAAAATGGTTCGATTTCATTACGTTTGAGTAATAATTTTTCTCTGTTAAATCATGAGGCATCCAAACATAGAGCTTCTTTTTGTATCCAGCCTTCTGCAAATGATTCAGAACGGTTAAATGGTGGATGTTTAGTTCCTTTGCAATCTCACGACTGCTTATACACTGATCTTGCTCAACCATTTGCATTATTTCATCGACTTTTTCAGTGATTGGTCGACCAGGACGAAGTGCACCTTTAATATCGAAATGTCTAGAACGGAAGCAAGCAAAACCATTTAGACTTGATAAAGCATCTTGACCGTAAACACCACAAATTATTTCCCGGGCTTGTGCAGCATTTTTGCCTTTTTGGAGTAAAATTGCAAAACATAGCGAATTTTTTTAGAAATTTCACTCATTTTCACACTAGTATTACTTTTGACAGGATAGACGAAATACAAAACTGTCTTCATGAAAATTGTAGACTGAAATGTCACCTCTCAAATGCGCGTCAGTATAATGCAATCTGATTAGTGTTACCTAATATATGACACCAAACAACATCTAGTGACAAAAATCTCTCAATAATTTTCTGACTATCCAATATATAGATTTCTCGAATGTTTCTCGAAAAATAAGTATGTACTATCAATTTTACTCTCACGTGTAGAAAAGTAATGTAATTTGTAATGTTTGCAAATTATTTTTCAAATATGTTTACAATTTACTAGTAAAGATATCGAATATGAAAAATAAAATTACCTCAAAGGAAGATATGAACTCAATATATTAAATTCAAGGTTCCTGTTTAAATTCTTACTATGAAGAGTCTCCACAGTATTCGATTTGCAACATACACGCGTAATGACGACA
Source organism: Agapostemon virescens (assembly GCA_028453745.1). Lineage (NCBI taxonomy): Eukaryota > Metazoa > Arthropoda > Insecta > Hymenoptera > Halictidae > Agapostemon > Agapostemon virescens. Next base: position 1,010,697 of record CM052087.1, read on the forward strand.
ACTTTTATAAACAATTTACTGCACGGTTAATCAACACCTCTAAACAAAATATAGATACGCTGTAATCGAAACGATAAGTAACGTATCTTCTTCGCGAGCACTAAGATAACTTTAACACTTTGGCTGCCATGTCACCCATATGTGGATGATGGAATTATTTGTACGATTTTTAAACAAATTTTCACGTTAATGTATTCATCGTATCGAATGCGATGGTGATCCAGAAAATACAAGATGATCGGAGAACAAGCGAGCAAACCATCTACATGCTATTGCATTTGATAAAGCATCTTCACCGTAAACAGCACAAATTTTTTCCCCTAACTCGTTCAGCGTTTCTACCTTTTTACCTTTTTCGTAGTAAAGCTGCAAAACAGCGAATTTTTTCAGAAATTTCACTCATTTTCACACTAGTATTACTTTTGACAGGATTGACGAAATACAAAACTGTCTTCATGAAAATTGTAGACTGAAATGTTACCTGTCAAATGCGCGTCAGTATAACATAACCTGATTAGTTAGTGACAAAAATCTCTCAACACTTTTTCAACTATTCAATATTAGGAATATTCCTAATAGAAGCTATCATATATTATATAACGTATATTAGGAACCTCTTTAGAAAATGTTCTCGTGGAATACTTCATTCTCAATTTATTGAGAACGTTTACTGAAAAAGTTTTCATAATATGATATAATATATAAAAATAAGAATTAACCCTTTATACTCGAAGCTGTTTTAACTCTAACCATAAGGAAATTTTTCTGACCTAGAATATTTTCATTCTGTACGATATATTTCAACTTATGCATACGAACTTTGTTTATCATTACGCGTCCATGCAACGATTAAATTTTTACGAATTTCATTGACATAAGCATAGCTATTTGTAGTAGTGTCTGAGAGTCACCGATCAAGTGCAAAGGATTGTGTTTAGGCCTTCAAAAAATGTATTTGCATTACGGAATTTGTAATGTTTCTACATCAACAGTAAGTTGTAAGTGTATTGATTGTACATGTAAAAATTGAAACCGATACATTATTGATAACAATAGTTGTATAATATTTCTCGGAAACGTCGATGATCCGAAGGCCAGAAAAGTATTCGAACGACCAATTATTTATTACAAAATCTGTAATATTATGTTGGTACATTATGTACACTTATGTAATTTAGTTTCCTCATTATAGTATATCATTATTATTCACTTTTTTTTTATATCATTGAATTTATGCTTGTGCATGTGAATTTGTCAATTCACTGCTTTTACGTTTTATACGATTATAGAAACAAAATATAAAATCTCCTTAAAAAAGAATGTTCGACATTTTTCTTCGAAGATCAACTTTTAACTTCTTATTTTGTTTCTCTAATCTTAGAGAGCGTAGGAAAACAAATATACAAAAATGTATAGTGATGGCATTCTATAATGAAGAATAATAAATTTCAAAAATAAACAATTTACAATTTTCACTATATGCCTATCACCTTTAGAATACCGAGGCCAGGAGAAGTCTCATGATTCGCTATTTAGTCGTGTAAGTAGATTGAGCCATGGTCGGCCATAACGTACTTAGTCAGACGAACTTTTCAATCCCTGCCCAAAATTTGCACGCGTCTCACTCACCAAGTTAAATCTTGTATTAAAATTTTAAGTTCTGAATGCAAATAAACATATATATTGATCCTATGTTACTACAATAATGAAATAACATTTTTTTAATCTTCAAAGACTTATTATACTGACCCGACGTCACCAATATGACGACATTCGTTCTCAAAGGGTTATGATTTAGAAATGCAACTTACCTTTTTCTGCTTTTAGATGGATATCGATGGGCAATACTTCGAATAAAATATTTTGTATCATTTTCCTACAATAAACGTATATATTCTATAAAAACAATTACGGTTTCATATTTACATAGTTAATATCCTAAATCTGATAGTTAACGAGATGTCATCGAAACGTTTATCACTCGTATTAGTTCAGAACAAACGTATAGTCTACAATTTTTTCCTATTATTACAAACAACAGAAATATTCGAGGAAGACACAAATATTGTTCCACTTGTACATAAAATTTGCATGGTACAGAGGGGGAAATATTGCAACGTAAATATAGTTTTATCTAGGCGAAGGCGTTTTCGAGATTTCAATGTCACTTTGATTTCCTTTTCCAGCGGCACAATTCGGAAAAAAGGTCATGATAAAAGAAGAAGATCCACGCTGCAGCGCAGCTAACAATCGGACCTGGTGTAATCAACTTTGAAACATCTGATAGAGTCAGTAAGGTGCACAGACGTCGTTAAAGCGTTAATTACTTTTCTGTCGCACAGGATGCGATTCAGATTGAAGGTTTCTCGTCAACCGTCTCAGATACGAATCACAACTTCTGATAGAATCAGGTCTGCTCGGCGAGATTGCCCTCCGGTCATCTTACGTATATTTAACTCCTTTAATTTAGCGGAGGAAACCGTTACTGTTAACACTAATGTCGGACGACCGAGCGGGTAAGGTAACATAATGAAGGTTCATGGAGTTTCTCCGTTCGACCCCCGGTGTCCGGCTCTTTTCCCAGCCTCGCAAGGTTAACGTCTAATCGAATTATACGTGGCAGCGACATTCAACCTTGTCCGAGTCGCCCCTAACTTGATATAACCGGACGGCGGCCATAACGAAGATCATCTTCTAACTTCGCCCGTACTGCTCGACTTTTATGCATTCTGGGAATTGTGGGCTCAGCCTGAGCAATTTAGCCCTGCTGTGTTTCCTGTGCACACACGTAGTCTCGTTCGATGCGTCCTGGATGAGATGATGCTCGACGAAATCGCCTCGACCTTGCTGCGGAAAAGGAATTGTTCAACGCGTTCCGAAGTTGGCCGACTGATCCTTAACACTAGAACTACCGAACAATAAATCCAACGATATACAGTGGTTAACGAAAGTATTCGAACGGTCAGATTTCTTATCTTTAGCACATGAAATATGTATGTTAATTCGAAATGTTTTAAACAATTTAGTGTCTATAGCAAAAGAGAAAGTCCCAAGATTATGTTAGTGAAAGTTTCTACTTTATTTTATGGATTTTAATAATCCAATCATACATACAGTATTTACGATTACGTTTTTTAAACGACGTTCCATACTTTGTAGTAGCGTTTTTGTGAAACTGGTTTCAATAGAATTCCATATTTATGTTATTTTATCCATTAACATTTGTTTTGACGTTGTATAATATTTATTTAGTCTTTTTCTGATTTCTGCTCACAGGTGCTCGATTGGATCGAGATCTGAGCTTCGTGGGGGAGGGCTTAACATGCGTGGTGTATTATAAATGATCCATTCCTTCACGATCCAAGCTGTGTGCTTGGGATCGTTTTCTTTTTGGAAGTAAAGGTCTTCTAGTAATCCCAGTTTTCTGGCACTATCTCCTAATTATTTTTCAAAATATTTAGGTATTTATATTTATCGAGTGTACCATCGATGAACAGTAATTTTCCAGTCCCATTAGCTGCCATGTAGTCCCATACCATGATATTGCCACCTTCATGTTTGACTGTTTGTTTTAAATGTTTTGCCTGCAACTCTGTATTTGGTTCTCGCCATTCATAATTCCGACCATCTGAACCGAAGATATTAAATTTCGATTTGTCTGAGAATATGACTTTGTTCCACAAGCAATCATTTTTAGTAATATAATTTTTTGCGAACTGCAACCTCTTTCGTTGATTTACTTTATTAATATAAGGCTTTTTTCTTGAAACTCTGCCGTGATAATTATTGTCCGACAGTAATCGTTGACACAATCGAGGATGGACCTGTTTATCAAACATTTCTTCAACCATATTTGCCAATTTGGGGGCAGAAGGTGCAGGATCTCTTTTTATTTCGCGAATTATAATTTTCTCTTTTCTGTTTGTCAATTTTTTCGGACGACCTGAACAAGCTTTATTAGCAACAGTTTCTTGATTTTCAAACTTCTTTATTATATAGTGTACTGTAGATTTACTCCTCTTTACAATTTTTGCAATCTCGTTATAAGATTTTCCATCTCTATGCAGTTTTAATATTATTTCTCGTTCACAGTTTTATGTTTCTGACTCTTTCCTATTCATATTCGTTAATACAACTGTACTTCATTCTTAGTCAAACGATATTTTATGATCAACTAAGTGTTCCTTTGTGTAGATTTGATACTAATGTTTACATTCAGCGTTGCGATATACATTAGTAGAAGCACCAATAACTTTGAAGTGTTCGAATACTTTTGTTACCCATTCCTGGTGCGCGTATTAAGTAAATATGTTATAAATATTGTATATATGATTGGATTATTTTGCAATTTTATTAACATAACCTTGGAACTTCTCTCTTGCTATAGACACTAAATTGTTTTAAACATTTCGGATTAACATACATATTTCATGTGCTAAAGATAAGAAATCTGACCGTTCGAATACTTTCGTTAGCCACTGTACATTGCTTTGCAATAATAAAGAGACTGCATCTATTAAAACTTTATATAATCCTTATTGTAAGTTGTACGTCATTGAAGAAGTACATTCGAAAATTTCTGATGAAAACATTTTCATAACTTCAATAATTGCGAAAGAAAATACTAGGAACCAATTAAAATGACTAATTTGGTAGTTCTAGCGTTAAATGAGCAGTTCACTGCACAAATCGATTAACTCCACTTTTTGAAAAATCTTAAATTTAAGTAGCAAAGCACTTTTTATATTTATATTAACATTCCCTAATAATTAAAATCGACACCATTAAACGACAAAAATTTGTTGGCCCCTGAATGATAAATAATTTATTTCAGAGGCCATTATAATTAACTCCGTACTCTATTGTAAATCGTTGCAATAATGCAACTCAAGTGCACTAGCTAGCGCCGAATGATAACGGTGAATTTTTTAGTGCCGTCTTATCAGAATTAAAGTAGAATAAATTAGTCAGCCACAGTCTAATTGTCGCAGAATCAAGTACTTGTAAAGTCAAATGAATTATTATTAAGAATAAAGTTTAATTTATTTAAAGATTAATTTATACGGACTACATATTTTTCAGCCTTTTCAACATCACTTCCAGAACATATTTTGGTTGAATTATTATAAACAATTTTTTCAATTTGTCAACGGTTTTTAAAAAATACAATTATACCGTTATAATCGAAATGAGTGCAACTAATAATAATGTGGATGTGGAAAATATAATCATCTGATGGTTCTTCAATACGATTTATCAACAGAAAGTCTGGTTCAAGAAAATGTATATCGTTACCTTCGGATTCTTCTGATTGCAACAGTAAAAATATTGCAACAAACACATTGATTGGGAGGAAAAGAAGTTGTAATCCTGATAATTGGGCCAGAAATATACAAAAGCTCAAAAGAACAAGTGGTTTGGCATACAGGAATAGAGGAGAAAATTTAATATCTGTAAAAATATTTGTCGATATAGTATACAGATGCTGATAACTTTTTGGTGATTCTTTATTATTAATTTTATATACTGTTAGATGAAAGCTACATTTGTATTTATGTATTCTACAATATTTATTTGAGTTTACATTGTACAGGGAATTTTAAAAAACAATGCACACTATTTCATCGTATTTCTCCACTTTTTGTTCGGCTCAACGGCTCAAATATTGGGTTGTCCGGAAAGTTCGTGCCGATTTTCGGTAGGTGGCATAAAGACAGGTCTGAATGTATTAGAGTTATTAAAAACAAATGACATACTCCAAAACTTAAATGCGTTGCGTTTCAATCTTCCGTAAAAATCGTCACGAACTTTCCGGACAACCCAACAGTTTGATCCATTTAAATTTTTATGTACTAATTTTTTTTTCCGATTTCTAAACCCTTTTCTTCGAGGTCACTGTTTAGCCTCTTATAAGATTTAACGTGTTGTAAATTTCAATCATTTATTACCAGTTTTAATGATTTATTTACTATATGTCGGATGGAGGAAACGCATAGATGGAGATTACTCTGATCGTTTTTAAATAGCTAATACATTTGTAATGGCTATGAATTAATTAGTAGCCCTAATAAGTAGTCTATAGTTTAAACTGGCTTCAAAGAGATAAAATTTTGATGATGTGCTATTTTTTTTTACTATGTGCCAGAATTGACATTTTCACGCAGTGATGGTTAAACTTCGTTAATTAATTCTACGAAGAATATTTATTCTATGAAGAATAATATGAAAATATGAAATATGTTTTGGGTATACATTGATGTTCAGGACGCTGTAAGTAACTGAATGAAGTTATAAATTATTTTATCGTTGCAATTAGAGACTTATAAATGCTATATGTATATGTGAATGTATATGAATAGTAAGGTAGTGATGAATTTATGTGTAGCAAATTTTTGCTTTAGGAAAATGGAAAATATTGCTTCGGAAAAATCAGGAATTTGTTTAAAATCATCATCACAAGTTTGATTCGTTATAACATGGCAAGGGGTTAATACTGTTTGGCTAACACGTTTCTGCGGTACTAATTATTTTTGCTTTCGTTAATCATTGTAATTGTTCGAAATTATGTGGCGTTGGTCAACTTTGGTAACAATGTAATGTTAATTAATAGTTGGAATATAGATACTGTATACAGGTATAACAACCTAAGCTGATCACTTTGAATAAACTTCGATGCATACGTTGTACGAAAATATGCAAATTCTTATTTAATTCCACATTTTTCGAATCAATACAAAATGCTACTCAAAATGTTTAACCATCAGTGTGTGAAAATGTCAATTCTGGCACATAGTAATAAACACATCATCCAAATTTTATCACTTAGAAGCCTTATTAGGACTACTAATTAATTCATAGCCTTTGCAAATGTATTAATTATTTACAAACGATCAGAGTAATATCCATCTATGCGTTTCCTCCATCCGACGTATAAAACTTCCGATGAAATTACAGATAAACTTTGCTTGGATTGAAAGATATATTCCTTACATCTTCTTAGTGTATAATTTTTTGTAAAATAAAGTCGTTAAATGATTAATGATTTTAATGGTTTCCATATAATTGTTAAAGATATTTCATTCTAACAAACTTTAGAATTAAATCAATTAAGAGCGACAGATATATCATAAAATATGGGATGAATTTAATGTATAAACGTAAGAAATTAAGGTATAAAGAAATCTTCATACATGATGCAATAATGTATTAACTATACGCAAGTAAAAATTTAATAAACCGAAAAAAGAATGGCAAACTTCTTATTTCGTACAGAATCGTTGGAAGCGTACTTTTCTAACAAACATTAATACAAAATTCACGGAAAGCGACAGATATACTGCAACATACAAGATGAAATTAATGTACAATAGGATGAAAAAATCTTCATTCGTGATGCTAATATAAACTTAACTGAAATGGAGATCTTTCTCTTTCTAGATAATCATGTTTCTGCTTTCCCAACGAATAGATACAGTGCTTTAAAAATTAAAATTGCACCCATACGAAAATAAAATTTTACGTTACAGATAATAAGCATTTTATAATTCTTATATTAACCATATTTCAGTGACAGTATAATTAACCCAACAAAAATAGCAATCTTCCTCTTTTTAGAAAATCACGTTTCTGCTTGATCAATGAATAAGCACAATGCAGTAACAATTAAAAATACACCCTTACGAAAATAAAAATGTACGATACAGATAATAAACATTTTATAATTCCTATATTGACCATATTGCAGTGACAGTGTAATTAACCTAACAAAAATGGCGACATTTCTCTATCTAGGTAGTTATGTTTAGTATAAACATGTTTCTCCTTTCCCAATAAACAGACACAATGCTGTGCTAGTTAAAAGTGCACCATTACAAAAAAGGAAATTTACGTTACACATAACAAGCATTCTATAATTCTTATATTGACCATATAGTAATGACAATATAATTAACCTAACAAAAATGGTGATGTTCCTGTTTCTAAGTAATCATGCTTAGTATAAACATGATTCTGCTTTCCAAATGAATAAACACATTGCTATGCAAGTTGAAAGTGCACCATTACAAAAAAGCAAATTCACATAATAGGTAACAAGCATTTTATAATTCTTACATTTACTATAGCAGTGACAGTTTAATAAACCTAATAAAAGTGGCGATTTTCCTATTCCTGGATAATCATTTTTTTGTATAAACAAATATGTTGTTACTTTTCCAATAAGTAGGCACAGTGCTATGCAAGTTAAAAGTGCACCATTACAAAAAAGGAAATTTACATTACACATAACCAGCATTCTATAATTCTTGTATTGACCATATAGTAATGACAGTATAATTAATCTAACAAAAATGGCGATCTTCCTGTTTCTAAGTAATCATGCTTAGTATAAACATGATTCTGCTTTCCAAATGAATAAGCACATTGCTATGCAAGTTGAAAGTGCACCATTACAAAAAAGCAAATTCAAATAATATATAACAATCATTTAATAATTCTTACATTCACTATATTACAGTGACAGTTGAAACTCCTTGACCTACGACTTATATAATAATAATAATGATGATTAGATTTTCGTTGTCCTCTGCAGAACGACAAAAAGAAAAGGCAAATTTGTAGTTACCGCGTGCGTATCTGTTCTCCGATGATTGTTCGAGATTAACAGTTAAATAGAATGTCATATCGGTTTAAAGAAAATTAAAGAAATAAATGTTTAACAGATTCAGTTCGGAATCTTGATCACGAGTCTGACTCATTGTTGTAAGGCAAAGGGTTAATAAATCTAGTAAAAATGGCAATCTTTCTCTTCCTGGATAATCTTTCTTTTTCTGTATAAACAAATATGTTCTTCCTTTTCCAATGAGTAGGCACAGTGGTATGTAAATGAAAGGTGCACCCTTACGAAAATGAAAATTCACGGTACGCATAATAGGCATTTTCTAATTCGCGTATCGGGACAGATGTGTCGTATGAGTCTCGATTGCAGGGGGCGTCTGGCGACAAGATTTTCGGGGGTGGCACCCTTGGCCGATATCTGTTCCCCTTGCAGCCAATATTAACTACATTTATACGCGTTGTCTCAAATTAACCCCTGACTCTTCCATTCATTTTATTCGCATCCCTCTATATCCTATCTATCGCACCGAATGCTGGCAGTAATATTCACTGCATGCCTATTACCATTAGAATACCGAGGCGAGATGGGGTCTGGTGGTTCGCTCTCCAGTCGTATAAGTAGATTCAACGATAGTTCGTCGCAACGTACCTAATCCAACAAATTTTTTAATCCCTGCCGAAAATCTCGTCTCTATCAATTTAATTTTTCTCAATGCAATTAACGCCAGGCCATAAAAGTGCCTCGTATACAGGTCGAAGCAAGAATTATGTCCACCTTGAGTCACATACGTTATTTGCAATAATGTAAACTATATATAATAATAATGTAAATAATATACGCAAAATTTTCATGAGATAGAGAGAGAAATATTCTGACGCAAACATTTTTTGTCTTCGAGCTGATTTTTCAGAGATTTCAAGGTCACCTTGATTGTTTCAAGTGGAAAGATCTTTTGTATTGCGAATGCATGTGTAATAATGGACTAACCTTCGTATATTCTAAATCTAATAGTTATCGAGATGTAATTGAAATAATTTTCAACCGTATTTGTTCAGAACAAATGTGTAGTTTACGAATTTTTTCGTATTATTATAAACAATGGAAATTTCTCAGGGGGGTGTAGTTATTGCTTCGTCCTGTATTGGTTCAGAACGAATGTATAGTGTATAATTTTTTCTTGTATTATTACAAACAACGGAAATAATCAAGAAGGACATAATTATTGTTCCACATGTATACAAAATTTGCATGGAACAGAAAGCAAATTATTGTAAGGTGTAGAGGTTTGGGAATTAACTAACAGAATTACATCCCATGTGTTCTAATGTAATTCAATGTGAAAATAAGTCTTGCCTTTTGATAATAATTAAGTTAAAACTTTTAAATTTAGGAAAATTTTCGCATTATTACAAACAATTAATAATAATCGAGGAAATATTCGAAGAGGGCATAGATGTCCACTTAGAGGGATAAATATTGTAAATTAAATATTTTTTATTTAGGTGAAGGCGTTTTGCAGATTTCAAGGACATCTTGATTAGTCGATCCCTTGTTGTATTACAACGGGCAAGGCTCGTGTTAAAGATGTTAAACAATATCTAACAAATATAACTATTATGCCCTTATTTTTAGACAGAATTAAACGTTACTGTTTTGATTTCAATATTGAATCAATGAATTAAATGTTGCTATATAAAGGATATAAACTCCCTTTTTTCTGTAATATTGTAACATTGTAACATAACGGAGAAAAAAGCGATACATGTAGAAAGATTTAAGAATTTGTGGAGTTCAAGCAAAAACTGACCAAGAATCGTGAGAAATCGCGATTTTCAACATTTTCCATGATTTCAATGAATTTTTGTATATGTGTATAACAATCCTAGATCTACAAGATGCGTCTTTAAAATTTTTAGTACGTGCTTTAAATAAAAACTATTTTAAAAGTTCTGGTTCAAATAAGGATCATTTAAAATACTTTTCGCATATCATTTAGTAAAGCAACGCAATAATTGCTCAAGAAAAGCCAAGACGTTTGACTGAATCTTAAAAAAAATCATTTAGATTCCAAGATTGTCCGAATAATTTCGTGAGCCACTGTATTTGTTACATTTAGAGAATTGATTTAACAATTTGATTGCCAAGCTAACAACCACGAAAATTTTGCAAAATCGAAATGAGATGTTGACTGAAATAAAAATTGAAAAAATAAACTGTATAATGCAGAGTACTCCTGCCACCTTCTTGCACGTTCTAGATCACCATCAACTTTGATACAATGAATATATCAACGTTAAAATTCACTTCGAAACGATATACAGTGGCTCACAAAAGTATTTGGACACTCTTTAAACCTCAATAACTTTTTTAAGATTGGAGCAAACGTCTTGATCTTTTGTGAGCAATAAGTTGCGTTGATTTAATAACTGATATGCAAAATGAATTTTGTAAATATTGGAATTGGTATGAATTACATGACCAATAAAACAGGAACTTTTTAAATATTTTTTAATTGAGCCACGTACTAAAAATTTTAAAGACGCATCTGGAGATCTATGACAGTTATACACATGCAGAAAAATTCATTGAAATCGATCGACATACACACGAGCTACATACCATCGAAAATGGTGAAAGTCGCAATTTTTCACGATTCTTGGTCAGTTTCTACTTAAACTCCACAAATTCTTACATTTTTCTACGCGTGTCGTTTTTTCAGCATGCGTACAACTAACACAGTTCTGCGAGACGCATATTTTAAATTTTCATTATGAGTTGAAATAAAAATGTTTTAAAAAATGTCTTTTCTATTTTCCCACGTAATTGCTACCAATTGAAATTATTTCAAAATTATTTTTGCATATCATTTAGTAAATCAATGCTTCTAGTTGCTCCAGAAAAGTCAAATCGTTTGGCTTAATTTTGAAAAAATTATTTTGACTTAAAGAGTGTCCGATTACTTTCGTGAGCCACTGTAAATAATTCCTTCACCTATATACGGGTGGCATGGCAGTCAAAGTATTAAAAAGATGTTTCCTAACAATATCATACTTCACACTAGAACTATCGATTAACCCTTTGCACTCCGAGCAATTTTAATTCCAAAATCGAGACACTTCTTTTACGTAGAATAATTACATTGTACATGGTTCATTTCCTTTCTTGCATATTAAATTTATTACTGTTATTTGTACGTACAACGGTTCAATTTTTAACGATTTATTAAATGCAATTATGGTCGTGTAATAATTGTTTTGAATAATAGTATGGCCATTTTTAGTGTCGCCTCAGAGGAGCCATTGGAGTGTTAAGGATTAATAAACGCGAACGATGTACATTGTCTTATAATAACGACAAGACTGCATCTACTCTGACCTTGTCCTATTTTTTATCACAATGTCTGCTTCAATGAAAAATTCATTCGAAGTGTTCCAATGAAGATGCATATTCTAGTGTTAAATCCGAAACATTGCGCGTCAATAATTTCCACTGTGCTCGAGCGTCCATCGTTAAAAATCATTTATCGCCGGAGCTTAACGTTATCCATTTCCAAGCGATCCTGAAAAACTACCCCATAGTGTATCATCTTCTAGCGTTCCTCGTCTGCGTCGCTCCTCGGGAGCAATCGACGCGTGCGAGACAGAGCGTAGAAGGATCCGGGTGTCCGCTTAATGTATTCAAATCGCATGCCTCCGTCCCCGGCCGCCTGGCGTCGCTATATTAAATGAAAAGATTGCAAATTTCCCGACATAAAGTGGCCGGCGTAAGTCTAATGGAGCGAGGGGTGAGGGTCGCGCCAAGTAAAAAGCAGCCCGGTTGGCCGATCAGGGTTACAAAACGCGTCGAGTACGGGGAGAGAAGAGGAAGGAGCTCGAAAGAGAACGAAAGACAGGCTTCGCCGTGGAAACGACGAAGAGATAGAAGAGAGGGGTCAATCTGAGGTTAATCAAATCATGCAGGATCCGACGCAGCGGGGGGCACCCCCGACCACTTTGTTATATTGCCAGCGAGTGTCCCGACATGGGAGCAGATTGCTCGGTTGCGCTTTATTAATTCCATCGACGACACAGGGCGTCGGAACGTCGAATTTAGCCGGTCATGTGAGTAATGCAACGACGGGTCGCGGTATAATCACGGCCGATATGCGTACCCGCTAATCGGGTCATCGTTTTTCTGCATTCTTCGCCTTGCTCGACGCGAGAGGGAGCGCGCAGTTCTCTGTCAGGGGTGAGAGAAGAACGCTGCACCGGATCACGGTGGTAGGCACTTTTCTCTGTTAGGGGTGTCTTTCGGTCCGGTGAAAAGGCAATCCGCCCGTTCCTGTTTTAGGGGACAGGTGCCGCGTGGCTTTTCGACCGCACAAAGGCACGCTGCTCGCCCGACGACCGGAGCTCGCAACTTGTGCTGGAGCATTACGAGATTAGAGAAATTATGGTTGCTGTTTGCAAGAGTCGATACAGCCACGTGTAATGTTGCATCGAGTGACGGTCGTTCTGTACAATTTTTACACTGTTTTCATTGGTCCGTTTAGCTCAATGAAATTAACTTGCTTTGTTACGACTAGTCAGACTCGCGTCGAAGATTTTAGATGAAGTTTAATAAATATAAATATTACGCCTTTCTTTTTAGACAAAGTCGAGTGTTGTTCATTTGTAATTAATAGTTAAGCATCGAAGT
>CM052087.1:1036176-1080388 GCA_028453745.1 Agapostemon virescens
TAATAACCAGTGCTTATCATTGTAATTATTCATATTTTCAATGTGAAGATTGTTTCGATTAACACCTCGTATTTATTTGTTATCGCAATTGGAATATCGTTGACGTTGGTAGTATCGTAAAAGAAGAAGGAATATTATGTTTATTGTATGCCTATGCGTTTTCGAATAGTTATATGTTAAGAACAACAAAATTAGAATTTATATATGGTTTTAAACGAAATTAATAATATATAGTTTTAGTTGATTGTGTTCGAAATCTTTGTCACGAGTTTCACTCGATGTTATAGTGGAATAAGTTAAGAATAATAGTACATGCAATGATTAAACATGTTTTATACTGAGAAAGTATTAATATAATAATGAATATGTTTACCTGTTCACAATGAGCTTACATTGATTAAAGGGTAGATTTAATTACTGCCAAGCATTTTTAATATTTTTATTGGAATGCTTAATATCATTTTCACAATTAGAAATATTAAAAAGTGTTCCATTGCTTTGTTACACTATTGAAATTTTTGTATAATTTTCTCACACAGGTGAGCAGTTTATTATTAAATATTTGTTAGAAAGGAAAACAACTTATCATTTCATTCACATTTTCCAAAAATATCATTAGATCTTACACAATATACACACTAAGCTATCTTCTAATATCAATATCACATTAAACTAAGTTCAACGATCACATTCAGGTTTTAATTCAAACTTTTGATTTTTTCAAACTTATAGTCTGACATTTGAGTCTAATGCCGAATTTTCAAAAGATGCCACGACGTTATTTCATGTTGAAAGTCACCATATGCTTGTAGTAATTTATGGTAATCCTTCGTTCTCTGAAATAAATTGTAGAGGCAGGTTTAAACAATTTAAAACATACTCTTTTAATGAGAAAGATAAGGGTCGCAGTGGTGCATCCAAAAAGTTCCAAGACGAATAATTGGAAGCATTGCTCGATGATGATCCTTGGCAGACGCGTAAAGAATCATCAGAAACTAACTGCTAATCGTTATTAAGAGTAGTCAGACACAGTTTATGTGGAGCATTTAGAGAAAGAGAACCAAAATTTGCTAAAAGATATGGCAAGGTGATTTGTCAGTGACACAATGTTAGATTACACTTTACAAAACTGGTTACGGATCAAAATTACATCTTATCACTTATCACACCCGCCATATTCACCAGACATTGCCTTATTAGATTATTATTTACTCCGATCCACGCAGCAAAAAATATCTTTTTCCTTTTTTTATCGCGAGATCTATTTCGTACATGAAAAATGGAAAGTTACAGTAAACCTTTGAAAATAAGTAAGCCTTTCTAATTGCTTAATGCTCTCTAAGCTTCGAGCATTTGTTATACGTCATTATATCGGTCTCGACTGTGACCTTCTCTTTCGGCAGAAATTACAAGCTATCGAGAAATTCGAAAAAATCTAATTACCAACGCATCGACTTCTTCTGTTTATAAGTGTGCATCCGTGACACAGCCACAGACACAGCTGACCGCATCTGTTACATACAGACAAGTGCATCCTCTTTCCGCAAAACCTAGGCCAAACCAAGCCAGTATTCGTTGAAGAACTCCGTCGCCCCGTGTCTGTGTCATGGACGCACACGTTTACACAGTGTTCAATGGACTTGTAAGAAATTTCTGTGCGAATATCTCGGGAAGTTGGAATTTCCGCCAAAACCGAAAGTCATATTCGCGTTCAGCACGTCGGAACGAATAGAATGCCAAAGGGTAAACGTAGGAGAGACGCCACATTTGTTATATCTTTTGAATGGAAAGGGAGCAGCACTTCGATTGTGTTTCATTTTCATGTTACTTGTGTTTACATGAAAAGAAAATAGTTTACGTTTGGATATCGTTGTGCGTGTCGTTTTTATAATGCACCAAAGTGAATTGTCAACGAAAAAATCACGTACAAAGGTTTACAAGTCTCTTAGATTAACCCTTTGTCATATTATAACGAATCAGACTCGCGACGAAGATTTTCAACAAAATCTAACAAACATAAATATCATGCCTTTCTTTTTCGACGAAATCAATTTTTTAGCAGTATGAAAAATATAAATTGTTTGTTCTCTGCTGTAACATTTTTAATGACGAAGAGTTTAAACAAAATCTGAAAAATATTATAAATATTGTGCTTCTCATTTTACATGAAATCAAATTTTATTCTGTTGTAATCGATATTTAGGCATTGAAGTAAATGTAAATGTAGCTTTTAGGGACGAAGACGTTACAGTAACTATAGTTGCAAAGAGAATGATATTTCAAGGGGTTAACCTTTTGCACTCGAATGGTGACACTGAGGCACCAGTAAAAATTGCCATATTATTACTGAAAATAGTTATTTATATTATTAAATTTGTCTGTGTTCCATAAATTTTACTGGCATGATGTGGAAAATATCGCGAAGAATGTAAAATGTTTTAGGTTGAATAAAATCTCTTAATTTTTCCAGTCAAACTGTTTCGAGTGCAAGAGGTTGATATTGCTGACAAGCGTGAAGCAAAGAGAATAAACTATGTATATCTATTTCATTATGTAATTGGGTGTTTGAACACATTGAACTGCACGGTGTTCACCGTTGAGCTGTTTAAGAACGATTACCGTTAAATTCATAGTATCCAATAATTAATTTATTGCAATCGAAATTAACCAGACTGTAGTATGAGGCGAGAACTTCATTATCGAGTAACTAATAATTCTCTTTAACACTAGGTTTACGGAGATTTTTGTACAGCTATCTTTACGGACACGCGTCAAATTGACAGGTAACCGAAACCACATATTTTCTTTAAAAAACGATTAATTTAAAAACAATTACAACTTTAACAGACCAAAAGTAAGTTAATTAAATCTGATGGGATTGTATGAATAGTCACAAACTTATTTACGCTTTGTGTTTACGTTTTAGACACGTACAATTCAAACCGCTATTAAGTTTGAAGCCATCGAAGGATAACTCCGTTGAATTATGATTTTATTTAGTGTCTGCGTTCGAACTACTTTTACATTTGTCACCAGAAATGTGTTTTCATGATGAAAAGGGTTTATTACTATTAATTATGAAATTAGCTTACCCGCCGTTTTGACGGGTATCCGTAGAAATGTACGTAGAAGTATACATCATACAGAATTTTGAAATTACAACACTGAGAGGAAAGTAAAGAGCATATATTCGTATCACTAAACCAATAATTGTCGGCATAAATTGGAAGAAATTTAATAGTAATTGTTTTCACAATTTTGCATAGTATTAATAACGTTGGTCACTTCTATGAATGAAATAAATGAAACTGAAGGTACAAACGCCGCCATTTCATTTACACGGCAGCAACAAAAATATATACTTCCTAGAATATTTAGAAAACATGCTGCTTCACTGAAAATTGTAAAGGAATACAATTTGTGTTTCCTCTTCAAAGATCGATACAGAACTAAAGACAAGAAACTTCTTTCCAAATACTTTATTACTTACGAGTATCTCTAATATTATAAGAAAAAATAAATCGTTTTAATAACTACAACAAATTTGTGATTGGCCTTCAATGTAAAAATGTAGCGTCTCTTCTACGTATACCGTACAATAGTTGTTAAAAGTTGAGAGAGACGGGAAGGGCGTAATAATTGCAAAGTTCAGCCATCTTGCATTTACAAAAAGAACGGCAGAAACTCGTTCCAGTATTTAACCCTTAGCAAAAATATTGCCGCGCTATTATTTAACCCCTTGGCATACAACTTATGTTACAATAACAATGACTAGACTTTCTTTGTCTTCCGCAGAACAATAAAAAGAAAAGGCAAATTTTTACTGCATGCCTAGCTATTCTCCAATGACCGTATACGATCAACAAGTAAATAAAATTTTATTTCTGTTTAAAGAAAATTAAGGAAATACATGTTTAGAAGATTCAGGTCGAAATATTGATCACGAGTCTGACTCGTTGTTGTAGGGCAAAGGGTTAAAACAATTTTTACATCGCTTCATTTGTATCTAAGAAATTGATAAAAATTTAACTGCTGTAAGGGGAAATAACAATAATAATTTCCGGGTGCGTAAACGGAAATAAATCATTTACAATGAAAATACGTTGGATTCGAAGGAGTGTGTTGGTTTTGGAATTAAAACAGCTTCGAGGGCGAATGGTTAATACCAGTTTTGCTTTTCGGTGGTCGATTATTTCGCGAAGGCGGGTCGCACATGGAAGAAAAATGCCTTGGAATTTCTAATCGGATTAAACGGTCTCGGCGATAGTTAAGCAACTCGGCGAACTTTTCGCCGGTATGCAAACAGTGTCTACGGGGCCATAAATTCGATCCTCTTCTACATTAGCTTCCTGTGAATACCAATAAATGTTTCAAGTGTGCGGATCCGAGATGGAACCGTTCGAAGGTAGGAAGGCCACTTTCACCGAGGTAAAACGTTCGCGTGACGGCCACCATCGGGTCGCTGATTGTTTGAACAAAGCAGCATGATGAGCACCGAGGCTCGTGTTAGCGGTTTACGTGACGCCGGCCATTACGTTCGAACCACTTAATTATAATATCGCTCAGAATTAAACTGTGCCCGGCGCGAGCACGTACTTGTACCGCAATTATTGCCGGGGGCCCTCTCGTTATTACACGCAAAACCGACCTGAGTTCGGTTTTCGATTCGAAGACACGTGATTCATTTGGAACGAAATGCCTGCCGATAATCGGGAATCGATGCCGGCGAGGATGAGCTCCGGTGAACGGGTTATCAGACTCGTTAAAAAGTGATTTATCGGGCCTGCGGGGGCGTGCGGTGAATAGAGGAGTAACTTGCGGGGAAATGAAATGTTGGGGTCCTTTTGGGAAACCAGAATTAAGGAGATATTGAATGTCAGGCCGGTGTAATGGCGGGTAATAGCGGATAAGGAGAAACCTCGATTGTCGCGCATAGCGACGGGCTTGAAAACCTTTTGATTCGTTCTAAACATCCGATCGAACCTACCAATAGAACCTACGGTATTGTGAATAATCAGAAATTCAAAATAACTTTTACATTTTTATTCTCTGATTTCTACGTGCAATTTATACAGATATGTTTATTCTATACGAAAATCTATAGGCTATCTATAATATTCGATGATAATAATAATAACGTTAAATAAACAACCAATATGTTATATCTGCATAGTTCTATGTTACACTCCAGAACAAAAACAAACGGAAATATAGACCTTCTTTAGGAATTTGGAAAAATAAGTTCTTTTAAAAAGTGAAATTATTGAAATTATAAGAATGTTCGCCTGAAAATTTTTTCGTTAAACGTATATATTAACATAAAAATTATACGAACTTTGAATAATTGAAACCTTGTCATTATTATAAAGTAGTGTGTATTAGTATAGTTTGGTGCTCCCTCGTTCTAGCGATTAAGTTAAAAGTATAAACGCGTCTACTATTATTTATTTATATCAGCCTCGCGGTTACGAAATTAGACTTTCTTTACAGAAACCTAATCAGTACAATTTTAACTTAACCCTTCACTTTGTACATTCGAAATGTCACTTGTATATAAATATTATTCTTCGACTAGTCTTTTTAGTTTGTAACTATTTTTATTTTTTAATTGATTTGATATCTAACGCGATTATTATTTAGGTTCATTATTTATTTATTTAGGCTATTTGAATCATATAGAGAGTTCATACTAGAATTGGATTAGTTAGATTAGTAGAGTTGTTTGACTAATTTCTGGATTAAAACCTTACTAATTCGTACAATAAATCGTGTCGTACGTCGTTTGTTCTATATTGAATCGTTTATCATGTAGATAATAAAGAATTATGATATATCTTCGTTTGGATAAAATCAAGGTGCCACTATTTTGAAAATTAAACAAGTAAACATGATACAAATTGTACCGTGTTTTGACTCATTTCAATCAGAAGAATGTCGCAACTACAATGTTGCTAAACGTTTCATAGAAAAATAATTAAAAACACAAGAGTTTTGTCATTGAATTACACTCATCGATATTATCTACACTAATCTGTGAATCATGCGTGCGTGGATGATGAAAGTTATGTAGTTACGACGTTAGTCGAAATATTTACTGATATATAAAGTAAACATGATCCAAGTTGCATCGCGTTTTGATTCATTTCAATCAGAAGAATGTCGCAACTACAATGTTGCTAAACGTTTCATAGAAAAAGTAACTAAAAACACAATAGTGTTGTCATTGAACCGCGCTAGTAGTTTTAATAATTTACGCGAAAACACATTAATTCTATTATTTAATAAACACTTTAAATGATCGATCAGTGTTTCTAAATTCTTTCTGTCACTCCAAATGATAGTGCAGTTCGAAATAGCAAAATACAGAAAAATTAATCGAATGATCGGACACGGAATAAATAAAAATAAACTATTGATTTGACAGGTCGGTGGTGGTAACAGGTCAGCAATCGCGTATTTGTTTCATATCGGATTTCGACGTAAATAAGAGTAACCAACGATTCTTATCCGGTTCAATTTTCTGTCGATGGGAATAGGCAAAATCCCACATTCGTTATGGACTGACAAGATGTCGTGGGCTGAATGGAAGCCGGATCATCCAGAGATAACAGGCTGACAGTGGGCATGAGAAAAATTAGCAATGTTCGCCTGTAATCCCGTTCAATGGCCGGAGGACGTATCGAATGGCCGATCCACGCGACAGGAAGCGTGTCGAGAATTATGCTACATCCCCGACTGCGCCGCGCCAATAGATCATTAAGTTGTACTATGGCTGTATTATGACAAGACACCCGTTACGTAGGGGTTGGATGTTCCGGAGGGGTGGGGACTGCTAGCTGTTCCACATCGTCACTCCTTTTCAAAGAAGCCACCTTTTTGATCGGCCGACTGGGACCGTTTAGCAGGGGTGCTTTAGCATTTGTAGCCCTCTAATTTTCCGTTTGCAGATTTTTTCAATCGCTCGCCGTTACTCTCTTTTGTTCATGATTAAAGAATTACTTTTTAAGCTTTAAAATACAATTTTACCGGCGAGATCACACGGGGATAGAATGCGTTCGTGGTAAATATTGGACAGCCGGAAAAGTATTGAGAGATTTTTGTCATGTTTTGATTAAACGTACCTTTTATTCGAAATCAATTTTATTCAAGTATATATTGGCCATTATTATCTATGACTTTTTGCCATTTTTGGGGTATAGCCGCAATTCCATTAGAATGGAACTTTTGTGGTTTCACAGTCCTTTTTTTTAATCCAACTATTTACCATCAGGTAGTTTTGCAGAGATCGAAAGAAATGATCACCTGATTTTGCAAGGTCTGGGCTATACGGTGGATGCATCCAAATTTTTCCATCGATCCAACTTGAAACTTGAAACTCGATCCATCAAATTTTCCTTTGTTAAATCATGAGGCGCCCAAACATCGAGCTTTTTTTGTATCCAGCCTTCTGCAAATGATCCAAAACGGTTGAACGGTGAATGTTTAGTTCCCTAACAATCTCATGACTGCTTATATGCCGATCTTGCTCAACCATTTTCATTATTTCATTGACTTTTTCAATGATTGGTCGACCAGAGCGAGGTGCATCTTTAATATCGAAATTTCCAGAACAGAGGCGAGCAAACCATCTAAATTTGATGAAGCATCTTGACCGTAAACACCACAAATTTTTTCCAGGGCTTGTGCAGCATTTTTGCCTTTTTCGTAGTAAAATTGCAAAACGTACGGATTTTTTTCAGAAATTTCTCTCATCTTCACACTAATATTACTTTTGACACGATCGACGAAATACAAAACTGTCTGCATGAAAATTTTAGACCGAAATGTCACTTCTCGAATGCGCGTCAATATGATGCAGTTTGGTTAGGGTTGCCCAATATATGACACCAAACAAAATCTAGTGACAAAAATCTCTGAATACATTTTCGACTATCCAATAATAGGGATTGAAAGAGTTATAGGACTTTTTTTTAATGGATTCCATTTAACAATAAATGGCGCTCTGAAATCGACTAGTTTACATTACTTTATAAAAATAACGGAAATATGTTCTGGTCTAATATTTGGCTTCTTCTGTTACAATATCTATGGTGCTATCTGTAACACGAAGTAGGATTTTTTATTCACTCGCAGCCACTTTACTAATGAAAAGAGGTTTACGACAAGAATTGCAGTGGACGACGTTCATAATAGATATCAGGAAAAAATTTCGAAGACAGTTTTCTTTCAAGGTGAAATCAAAGCCACCTTGGATTGTATTGTACATCCGCAATCACTTAGTTGCCAACCCAATACAAGTACGAATACATATTCTTTTTGCCTTGCAGCAGAGATATTACATGATATTTTTACTAACGTATCGATTTCTCAATAACTGCTATAAACGCCGAATACTATATAATAAATGGTATTGCAACAATGATGACTCATTGTCACAGTTAAATTGACATTCTCAATAAGCTTTTAATTATTTTCCTATTTTATTTCTCCCTTCTTGCAATGTATTTATCAATACGTTAATCGTCGTGTGAATGTTGTAAGTGTCACACAAGTCTTGTCCATTTCACTCGTACAAACGATCAGAATTATTGATAACTATTGCTAGTTATTTACACTTTACATTATACTTTACATCTTGGTATAGCTAATTTCGGAATGAGTAAACTAATATTCGGTGCAGCAAATTTTTTGGAAAATCAATAGCGCCGGTGACGGGCGATCATTTTTGCAGTCGACGCGTTAAATTGTAAATAATCTACAGAATTGTTGCTTACAGAATCATTAGTCGACACGAGAAGCATCCACCGATAACTCATTCCTGAAAAAAGATGACAAATCATCGGAACTATCGGCAACGGCAGATAGCAGGAGTGGCGACCGTCCATACGTTAGGCGAACGCATATTATGTAGATTAAGGGTGTCAAGGATCAGATATCCAGGGCATTTAATAATGCTGTTCCTGTCAAAACACGCGCCATAGCCAACTGAGAGTATAATGCAGATAAATTGCTCCGTGGAGAATGACTGAGGGGATTCGACGGGGGAAAAAGAGACGAAGAATCGGCTAAGGAGGAGAGAGAGAGAGAGAGAGAGAGAGAGAGAGAGAGAGAGAGACCTTGCACGAGCGAGAAAGTAAGAGAGAAAAGAGTGGGGCTGACTCCCTTCGACCCTCGTCTCGGCTATTATTTGTTACCATCAGCAGATCGCATAGGGGTGTTTTAATATAGAGCCGGTGCCTAGACCAAAGATTTGCGCCTAACTGTGCAAACAGTGGGTGACCCCCGGTCATGGAGCCGTGAAACTATCCACGGATTGATAATATCAGTGGTGACAGTTTCCAGAGATCGCGTTGCGAATCCGATTCGAAACGCTTCAGCCTCTATCTTCGAAGGATTTCATCGATCATCAATATCGTCGCGCGATTTTCCTCGAATCTAAAAGATTGCTGTTCTCCAGTTTTCGTACGCGAGTCATTAAACACGGAAGTGGTATAAATTAACGCTTTACCGACCAGAAGCCTGTTATTAGGACTTTCAATAGTTGCACTGTAACAAAATGGAGCCTAACGAACTGCTTTTACATTGTAATTTGCAGCCAAATTATTAGATAACGTTACTGAGGATGTCATGTTGATTTATAATAAAAATTGCTGTCAGCGTTAAAAGACTCATTGAAAAGTTCCCAATCATGGACAATGGAACTTGAAAAATTCTGAAATACTCGCCGGTCGGTAAAGTGTTAATATTAGTCCGTTTGGTTTAACACCGAATATGAAATTAGAAAAATGTCCTTCAATAATGTTGTTTTATATGGTAAAACTTTTAATTTATTCCTCATTATTTGCAATGATATCTAATAACTGAAAGTCAATAACAAATCACGATTCTAATAGAATGCTTACAACTTTCGGTGAAGAGGTGAACCACCCTTCGCCAACCGAGGGTTCAATAATGAATTATATATATAGAATTAATTAGAATTTTTGTGTAGAAGTAACGAGATGGAAAATGGTTCACGTTCACGTAAGTAAAATTCCTCCGATTTAATTTCCGTTCACGTTTTACATTTTACTGCGTGCAAAGGAGGAAGCGCCCAACGCACTATTAAATAAACAAATGAAAAAAGGAGAGACTAGACTAATAATGGAATATTTCCCCCGTTACCTTTGTCGACGCGTGAAAGTTTCGTTTCCGAAAGATTTGTTTCGCGAATTAGAACCGACAACGTTCGAGCATAACTTTTTCGAGAAATACGATAAATAGTGTAATTAACGTATATTTCAAAGTCAACGTTTATCGCGCGCCCGCTTGACGATTAATATTTTGAGCACACGCGATGACTATCAATTCGTCCTATCAATCGGCGAAACAATAAAGTTAAAAGCATTGTACCGTTTCGACAAATACAAATTCCGTGTGAGCGATTCTTTGAACGGGATTCATTACGAGAACACAGTCTCGCAGAGTACACACAAATATTTCAGCCAATTACACATAACTGTTACCTAACAATTCAATCAAAACAGGCTAAAAAAAAGAGGGAGAGAGAGAGAGAGAGAGAGAAAGAGAGAAAGGGAGCGAGGGAGGGGTGAGCGGCCGGGTGAGAGGGGAGGGAGAGGGAAAAAGTAAATTCGAAAAACAACGTGACTCGGTCCCTCTCTCACTCAATACGATAGTCCACGCAGCGGAACCCGTCCAGCTGCGTTCCCGTTTTTGCTAAAAAATCTGGTCGGTAGGTGGGATGGGGTTCAATGCGTTCATCTATTTTTCATTCCGGCCGATCCCGGGACCGGTCCCGCTGACAATCGGTGATCACAGCTTTTCAGATGGCCTGGAAAAAGTTCGAATCGAGCCCGCCCCGGCCGAAGAATTGCGCGGCGCACCAAAAATATTCAATAGACGAAAAAAAAGCCGGTGATTACACGCTCGCATCATTGTGGCAGGGATCGATCTTTACAAATTTCTCGAAACAATGGGGCCGAGTCCCGGAGACCGTGGATTTCCACTTTGACGTCAGTTTTGACCAAATATTTGCCGAACGGAATGGAAGTCGCATGGCCAGCCCGGTACCATTGATCGATTCTTTATTTCGCTCTCTTCCTCCATTTACCGGCACCCGGTTTTTCCGGTTTCCCATATACTCCCACCGCCCCCTCTCTTCTCTCCCCCTTCCTCGCTCTTCTTTTTTTTTTATTCTCCGTCGTTGTTTGATATTGTCAATCTAAAACACGGGCCTGATATCGAAAAAAAGGGATTTTTCATTGACGCAACGGTTGCGGGAAGTGTTTCGTGATTGTCTTGTGCAGCGAAAATTATGCGAACGGAGATCCGACGAGTGAATCTTGATTTTGGGGACCATAACTGGACGGGAGTCATGAACTCGAAATGGCTGTCACTTAAAATATAGAGAAAAGGGGACGGTAGCATGGACTGCGTTAGATTGCGCTTCTTCCTGCGAAATAGGAATGTTGTGCGTTTATTGCACGGAACTGGTAACGGATGGACATTTTTTCGTCCTTTTATTAATTTTAATTACGCTCTCTTTCTCCCTTTGTCGGCACACGGTTTTTCCGGTTTCCCATATATTCCCACCGCCCCTCTCTTCTCTCTCCCTTCCTCGCTCTTCTTTTTTTTTTATTCTCCGTTGTTGTTTGATATTGTCAATCTAAAACACGGGTCTGATATCGAAAAAAGGGGTTTTTCATTGACGCAACGGTTGCGGGAAGTGTTTCGTGGTTATCTTGTGCAGCGAAAATTATGTGAACGAAGATCCGACAAGTGAATTTTGATTTTGAGGACCATAACTGGGCGGGAGTCATCGTTAACAATTTTCATTTCAAAATCGAGACATTTCGTTGCTTAGAATAGTTACGTTGCACATGGTTAATTGCCTTTCGTGCGTATAAAATTCATTAATGTTATTCGTACGTACACACTTCAATTTTTATCGATTTGTTAAATGCACATATGGTAGTGTAATAGTTGTTTCGAGTAATGGTGTGGCAATTTTCAGTGTCCCTTGAGAGGAGCCATTCGAGTGCTAAGGGTTATAATATAGAGAAAAAGGGCGGATGTATGGACTGCTTTTTGTTTTATAATTAAAATGTGCGTTTATTGCACGGAACAGTTTGATATTTTTTCGTCCTTTTATTAATTTTAATTTCACTCTTTTCCTTCATTTATCGGAACCTGGTTTTTCCGGTTTCCCATATACTCCTACCACCCTTTCTCTTCTTTTTCCCTTCTTCGTTACCTTTTTTCTTCTGTGATTGTTTTACATCGTCGATCTAAACCATGGGCTCGATATTGAAAAACAGATTTTTCCACAACGCATATGTCATTAAATCCAAATTCAATTTCCAAATTCAATTATCAAAGATATAAAATTACCTTCATAGAAAACCGTTCAATAGATTTATTTATTCAAAACATTGTTAAATGTATATTCAATATTTTTCTTTACTCAACTCATTGTTCATTCAATATTCAATAGACTTATTTATTGAACGCACAGTTAAATTTAATATTCAATATATTTCTTTATTCAATACACTGTTAATTCAAGATTCTTCTTTAGTCAGTACATTTTTAATTCAATATACAATAATTTTTCTTTATTCAATACATTATTAAATCAATATTCAGTATTTCTTTTTATACAATAGATTGTAAATTCAATAATTGATATTTCTCTTTATTCAATACATTGCAATAAAAAGTCGTACAAAGTCTATGTAAATTATGTCTTGTATTTTTATACGACATTATATTCTAGGCAATGTTAATGCTCGGCTGTTTCGGCGTTAAAACGAAGCGGAATAATGTTAAGAACAATGATAAGTCTGTGAAGAAACATTTTCCTCGGATGGAGCAGCGGTTTTATCAACTTTTCACCCAACCTTCCCAGGTTATTTTAGGTTCGCGTCGTGCGGACGATACGTCGGGCTGTCTTTTCTGAGAAAGTCGAGGCTTCAAGAACGCCGAACGGAATACATAATCAGCCGGGATTGCATTAGTACAGCTAATTAGTCGGGCACAATGCTCTGATAATATTATAGAACCGCGACAAGCAGAATTCAACTACTCAGTTATTCATGTCGCACACCAGTCATGCCCGACACGCTCGGGTAAACAGTGGTTCCGGAACCAGGACCAAGATTGGCGAATAAAGGCGAATTGTCGAGTCGTTAGCTAGTTTTCCGCGTTCCCGATGCCGTGAAAAGCTGCTCCTGTTCCTTCATCGAGGGACAAGTCTCGTTCATGGCATTGTTCCCGGCCGCCGCTCTTCGAGTACGCATCCCGACTTCGGATTTGTTCGGTTTTGTCGAACCAGTTGCGGGATCTTCACCCCGAGAGGATACACCGTCGACATTTAGGCAATTCATTTTTAGCGTAATTTGGAGAAACCGAAATGTAGTGGAACCCTTCAGGACCTATTAGGTCGACTAATTTTTAAATGTAACTATAAACATCTAACCCTTAACACTCGAATGACTAATTCGCTGAAAAGTTATGTTTTGTAAGTCTGTAATTAAAGAATATATTTCCATCAATAGATTGAGATATTGTAAAATATTCAATATAGAATGAAGAATGTACATTTTTAATAATATATAACAATTTTTAGTCAACTCTTCGAATGACCTGAAAAAAAAACAGTTTGGCTTGTTAAGAATCTTTTACATCATTATGTTTGCAGTTAAGAAATCGACAAAATTTTCAATGTTTAAGTACGAATATTAGTAATTAATTCCATATCGAATGGAAATAAGCAATGTAAAGTGGAGCTATTATAAGTAAAAATATCGTTTCGCTTTTCGAATAGAATTACTTCGAGTGCAAAAGGTGAAAAACGAGATTTGGAGACGAGTAATGTATGTCTACTGTTGCTGCTATACCTGCTGTTGTGTTTCATAATATTAACCTTTAACACTCTCATAGCGTGCCTCATTGCAGAAAGAAAACTTGGAATTTTTAGATGAAATGTCAACGATAAAATTTGTTAAGGCACAAAAAAATATTTACTTCACGGAACTAGATTTTTTAGGGATAATTTGGAGAAACCGAAATCCAGTGGAACCCTTCGGGACCTATTAAGTCGACTAATCTTTAAATGTAACTATAAACGTTTAACCCTTAGCACTCGAATGACTAATTCGCTGAAAAGTTATATTTTGTAAGTCTGTAATTAAAGAATATATTTCCATCAAAAGAATGAGATATTGTAAAATATTCAATATGGAATGAAGAAAGTAAATTTTTAATAATATATAACTATTTTTAGTCAACTTTTCGAATGATCTGAAAAAAAAAACAGTTTGGCGCGTAACTTGTTAAGAATCTTTTACATCATTACGTTTGCAGTTAACAAATCGACAAAAATTTTAATGTTTAAGTACGAGTATTAGCAATTAATTCCATATGTACGAATGGAAATGAGCAATGTGAAATAGAGTTATTATGGGTAAAAATATTGTTTCGATTTTTGAACGGACTTGCTTCGAGTGCAAAGGGTTAATATTTGGGGAATAAGTATCTTTTAACCCTTTGATGTACGAATTCGACTTGTGAGATGGATGAATTGAATGTACTACTTTAATTTTTTTTTAATTATCTTGGAATTCTTCGATGAATTATTATTTTAGTAGCAGTAGCATCGCAGAAACAAACTGAATTTTTAGATGAATTGTCAACGAAAAAATTGGTTAAGGTACTAAAAATATTGACATCAGAGAACTAGATTTTTTAGAGATTTTCGCACAATTGACTTTGAGCTTAGCCTTCTATTTTCTGTGATACGAAAATTAAAAAATTACCAATCTGGTGACACGAGGGTGTAGATTGTAGCGAAACAGAAAATTAACTGCGCTTCTACTGAAATAGAAAATTACAGAACACGTTCGGTTCAGTAGTTTGTCGCATTTGAATCGCCCGAATTTGGAATACGAATGTAACGAAGCGTTCCGATCATAAAATACTATTAGAATCTACAAGCTCGTTATACATAATTTACTTAACTTACTTAATTATACAGATCTTTAAACTCCCACCTTCAATTTCAATTTGAACATCTAATTATACTTTCAAATAAGCTTTAGTTTAATGCCAATCGATGCGATTATATACTATCCTTTTAATATAAATGGAAAACTGACATATAATAATAAATATTGATAATATATCGGTCGATCGAACGCACTATTCGCTGATAGTAAAGAAGATTACAAAATGGCGATGGAAATCTTGCAACCGAAGAGCGTGATTAACAATAATTTCAATTTCTACATAATACAATGTAGATGCTTGTAATTCATTGACAGAATAAGTTCATTAAAATGCAATTTATTTTCCTCCTTACGTATATTTGTAAAAAGATACAATCGTGTCTGTATCGCGTTACCTTTAAAAATCGCATATGCAACTTATCCCACACGATACAATGTAGAAGGTCGTAATTCATTGACAAAATAAGTTCATTAAAACTAAACTTATTATCCTCCTTAAATGTATAGGGTGTTTGCGAAATCGTGGTACAATCAGCGGTGGGATGATTCCTCTCTCGAAATCGAGTTGAAAATATAGAATAAAATTTTATTATACAGGGGTTTAGTTTCGAGGAAGTCGAGTTTAAAATTTTGTTACGTATGCGTGCATTAATTGATTAATTCGTCGAATAAGAATTTGTCTACACCAGCAAGGAAGACATTATCAACGTTTGTAAATTGCTAGAATAAATCAATTATTGAAATTTACGGCTAATTATTAATTAAAGTCATATTCTAAACGATACCGTTTACAGGTGCAAGCAGCTTTGGAAATTGCGGGATAGACCGAGCGTACCTAACGAATTATCAAACTCGATTTTCTCGAAAATTAAGCCCCGTATAAAAAAAACTAATCGCTTATTTTCGACTAGATTTTACAAGGGAAATCACCCCCTAGCCAGTTGTACCACGATTTCGCGAACACCCTGTATTTGTAAAAAGATATAACCGTGTCTGCATCGCGTTATCCTTAACCCCTTGGTCTACGATTTATTTTACAATAACAGTGACTAGACTTTCTTTGTCCTCCGCAGAACGACAAAAAGAAAAGACATATTTGTGGGTACTGCCTGCCTAGCTATTCTCCAATGACCGTGTACGATCAACAATTAAACAAAATGTTATTTCCCTTCAAAGAAAATTCAGGAAATACATGTTCAAAAGATTTCCGTTCGATATCTTGATCACGAGTCTGATTCGTTGTTGTAGGGCAACCGGTTAAAACAATCTTTACATCGCTTCGTTTATATCTAAGAAATTGACAAAAATTTAACTGCTGTAAGGGGAAATAACAATAATAATTTCATGATCATAAATCGTCTATAATTGAAATATATTGGATTAGAATGAGTGCCTTGGTTTTGGAATTAAAACTGCTTCAAGGTTAATACCAAGTTTTGCTTTATAACGATTCAATATATCAGTCCGATCTTCGCGTAATGCACGAACACGATTGGATTTCAAGATAATTTCGCAAGGTCGATTCGCAGGGCAATCGAACAGGCGTCGCTACTCAAATCCCATACACGTGGACACGGAAAAATGGAAACGGCCAGGGGCGATGGCTGGCCGTAGAGGAGGGATTTTTCATTAGGGCAACCTAAGCCCCGATGCGAAAGGATTAATAGAAGTTATAAAGTAGAGCCCGAAGAGGTGGAGGAACATTACGTGACCTGACTCCGATCGAGTCTTTCTTCAGGTTATATTGCAGGTTCTCGTCGTTTCTCATTCACCCCCACGGCTCATGCGCATCACATCTGACCAATAGAATCGCGTGGTCCATCTCTGCCGCTGACCAAACCCCTTGACTCGCACCACTCTTGCCCCCGAGATACATTCCCCGCGAAGAAAAAAGAAAGTTTGAGAACGACCCCCCCTCTCCTCCCACCTCCACCCCTACCAACCCCCTATCCACCCCCCATCACCCCCTCCTCACCCTCCCCCACCGACGCGACTCGAGTGTGTATTTTCCAGAGGAAACCTCATCAACTCCATCTAAACTCCATTTCTAAGAACGGAATTGGAAAGCTGTGGAATTCATTGGATTCATCGTATAACGACACATACGGGCGAAAAGTGTTGCCTCGCTGAATACAGCTTGCCCCTTTTTCGCTTTGCACGAGGTCGTCTCAAAGCATACTCTTCCGAAAAGCTGGATATTAAACCTTCCAACCCTTAGACAACGGATCATTTTTACGGCGTATGAGGCGAATGGTCCCAGTAATTGGAGGAAAGAATTTCCGTGGTAAGCAACTTATTCGATTTAACCCTTAGCACCCGAGTGGCGATCCCGAGGCGTCGCGAAAAATTGGCACACTGTTATTCAACCGCTTGGCCTACGATTTATTTCCTGTTAACGGCGACTGGATTTTCTTTATCTTCCGCGAAACGACAAAGAGAAAAGTCAAATTTCTAGTTATAGCGATTAGAGATTCAATAGAATGTTATTTCGGTTTAAAGAAAATTAAGGAAATACGTGTTTAGAAGATTCAATTCGAAATTTTCATCATGAGTCTGACTCGTTGTTGTAGGGCAAGGGGTTAAAAGAAGTTTAACATTGCTATCTTTATGGCGAAGGAAATGATAAAAGTTTTGTATGGTTAACCCTTTGCACTCGAGCGGGCGACTCTGAAGTGCCACGAAAAATTGACACACTACTAGTTAAAATAATTTTAACATCACTATCTATATATCTAAGAAATTGGTAAAAAGTTAAGTGTTATACGGACGAGTAACAGGGAAAAAACCCTATGTAGATAAGTTGAGATACTTTATGTGTAATGAAAATATCTTAAGACGAACGAAGTGCTTAGATTTTTAGTTAAAACAGAATTGAGTGTAAAGGGTTAAATAAGTAACTGTAACGTTAAATATGTAATGATAAGGTTAAATAAGTAATTGTAAGGTGAAATAAGTGATTGTAAGGTTAACATTAATTTTAAAAGGTTGTAAGGACGAGTAACAGTAAAAGAAACTTGTATACATAAAGTTAAATAGTACATGTTGAATGAAGATATCCTAAGTCAGAAGAAATACTTCGGTTTTCTAGTTAAAACAACTTCAAGTGCAAAGGGTTAACCCCTTGTCATATTATAAGCTCCTTTATAATAACGACAAGGTGACGATTATTCGAATCTCGTGCACCTTTGATGTTAATATGCGGTTTATTTAAAAAGTTTTCGTGGGAACGTTCTTATAATGTCAAGAACTGTGGAAGAAGCATTTTTCGTATCAGCATTTTTATTATTAGTGAGAAGTAATTACCATATTATAACGAGTCAGACTCGTGACGAAGATTTTTAAACAAAATCTGAAAAATATAAATATTGTGCCTTTCCTTTTACACGAACTCAAATTTTATTTTGCTGTGATCAAGATTTAGGCATTGAAGTAAATGTAGCAGTGTGAAAGATATAAATTATTTGTTTTCTGTTGTAATATTTTTAGCGATGAAGACGTTATAATAACTTGAGTTACAAAGAAGATGATGTGGCAAGGGGTTAACAAGAGTTCAATTTGTATGTTTACCTGGAAGGGTAGATCGTTTGTTTTTCAAAATGTCCTTTAATTATGACCCTTTCGATGGTCCAATGATTGAACAGAAATATTGATCATCGTACTGCACGTATTTGTTGTTCAATTATTTGTCTAGACTAAAGCGTAAGGTGAATCAATTGCAGAGTAACGTGACACAAAGTTTACAATCGATTAATTTTCTGTAAGATTAAATAAAGGTCTCTACGGAGAAATTGAAGTTATGTTCTTATACGATGAATATTTAACTTATGTTTTTTAAATAAATATTTAAGTTTCTAATTAGCTGTACATCTATACGAAATGCAATAAATATTTAACGTTATAAATTTTTCATTTATAAATTTTATGAAATTTATCTGAAGGAAAGTATTATATTCGGTAGCGTCTCCAGAGGCTGAAGCATCGAGCGTTTTCCTGTACTAGTTAATAGTTATATTGATTTTTAAATTATGTCGAACACCTTCATAAAAAAGAAAATTTATCTCAATTTTACATCCTTTAAGGAGGTACTAAATGTTCCACTTTTTGCCAAAATATAAAATACAAGTTAATTTCTTGCTGAAGAAATACGCAGATCTTTTTAGCAGAATTATTAAAAACGTACATTACGTTGACGTTTTCTGGAGTACCGTATATTATAGCATTTTTTCAGTATGATTGTAAAAAGCAATGTTTGATTACTAATGTATTGTATATGTAGTTTTATAAAAATGACAAGATTTCATTCATTTAAATTTTCTGCAATTTTAATAAGAATATATGATACAATGAAGAAACCCATTCAATCGATTTCCGCAAAGGAAATATTACAATTTCAATAATTGTAAAATAAACAATTCTTTACAACGATTGCACTGTATTCCATTTCGATTTCGACAAACAGAACAGAACACTGGATCGAGCTGAGAATCTTTTCGACTTATAAAACAAGATAAAAATCGTGAATAGTAAATATGAATATGTTTGTACCGTCGGTGTGGTGTACGGGAACAAATGGACGGACGATCTATTCTCAAAATAATTCTGACTGGTTTGATAGTTGTGGCGTTAAACAATTCTTTACAACGATTGCACTGTATTCCATTTCGATTTCGACGAACAGAACAGAACATTGGATCGAGCTGAGAATCTTTTCGCCGTGAAAGACAAGATAAAAATCGTGGATAGTCGAACAGTAAATATGAATATGTTTGTGCCGTCGGTGTGGTTTACGGGTACAAACGGACGGATGGTCTAGTCTCAAAATTGCGACCAATATGTCCATCTTTTAGCGCGAGGGACGCGAACCGACCGCCGCGCAAACAGATCAATGCTTCGCGTTCCAATATAAACAGTATTATTGAAACAAAGCGGGCGGGAGGTGTAGTTGGACGAAGTTTGCTGGCGTGAGGGGTTGCGAGGGGGTGGGATGGCGGCAGGACGAAGAGAGGGTAGCAGCAGCAGCAGCAGCAGCAGCAGCACAGGGCTACCGAGGAGGATGAGGGTTGATGTTTCTGCCGGGCTGCGGAGAATGAACGAGGGGAGAAGAGTTATGTTGCCGCGATATTGTACTGCGCGGCACGAGCGAACCTCGAAGAGGGAAGGGTGGGAGAGGGTGGCAGGGGGGCTAGCTTCCTGTTCCGCCCCCGCTTCCTTTCAACCCTGCGCCACCAAACGGTTCGATCCTTTCCCCAGACGGCCCTGCGAAAACTCTGCTGTCGATGCTGTATTATGTGTCAGGGACCAGGAGCTCCTTGATGCACGTACACTATACATGTGTACATAATATCTAAACGCATATACGGCGTACGCAGTCGTGTGTGTATCCCTATATCCGTGTACACGTATAGTGTACGAACGGGTTTGTTGTATAAGCGGTATGTATAGCCGTTTGAGTCGACGGCGGGCCACGTTGTTTTCGGTGTTTTCACTCGATGACGGAGAAATAGGGCGATGGGTGGTCCCAGTGTGATGCAGTTCAATGGGTGGAGGAGACGCAGTGATTAATTTTTCCGGCATCCAATGCATCGACTTAGCTGTTCGTTTTGCCAATTTTCGGTTGATTGTTTATTCACGGGGTGGGTGGACCCCTTTAACCCTTGGCGCTGGAACGGTGATTCCGAGGCACCATTAATTGTTGTAGTATTGTTATTTAAAACAATGCTTACATCGATATGTTCGCATCCAAGAAACTGATAAATATTTCACTGTCGCAAAGATGAGTAATATTAAAAATACTCCGTATGTGTAAGAGGAAATAAATCTTGTAGAATGAAAATATTTTAGGTCAGAAGAAATGCCTTGGTTCTGGAGTTAGAACAGCTTCAAGTGCAAAGGGTTAACACTAAACCTACCGTTAGCATTAAAATTCGCTGATATATGAAGTGTCCCAAGGTTCAAGGATCAAACTTCGTCAGTATATTTTCTGTGGAACTGAATAAGAAAACGATGTTATGTAAACATACGGTATCTCACGAAAGTATTCGGACACTCTTTGAATTTGTATAACATTTATATGATTGAACCAAACGTCCTGATTTTTTTGGAGCAATTAGAAGCTTTGATTTACTAAATGATATGCGAAAAGGATGTTGTAACAGTTGCAATTGGTATGAATTGCATGAAAAATATAAAAAAGCGCTCTTTTAAATATTTTTCTTTTTTATGATAATTATACGTACACGTTCACGAAAATCGTGAATAGAATAGAAAATCGAAATTTTTCACGATTCTCGGTCAATTTCTGCTTAAACTCCATAAATTCTCACGTCTTTCTACGCGTGTCGTTTTTTTCTGCGCCAATCGATTTCGATGAAATTTTTAGCATGCGTATAAGTAACATAAGTCTGCAAGACGCATATTATAAATTTTCATTACGAGTTAATATAAAAATGTTTTAAAAAATGTCTTTTTTATTTTTTCCTGTAATTTCTACGAATTAGAATTGTTTCGAAATTATTCTTGCGTACCATTTAGTAAATGAATTCTTCCACTTGCTCCAGAAAACTCAAGTCGTTTGGTTGAATCTTTAAAAAGTTATTTAAGTTTGAAGAGTGTCCGAATACTTTCGTGAGCCACTGTAGGTCACATAGAGCTTTATTAAAAAGGTGTAACAAAATTACGGAATTTAAGTATAATATGGGAATGTTAACTGACTTGCTGTTACAACGAGAATTTTCTCTAACAGATCAATGTATTTACTACTTGACATCGTCGTTTCCAGCGTTAATTAACACTCCATTTCAAAATGTCTACCGTTCTTGACAATACATGATTGACAGCGATTAAAGATCGAATGTTTAACTGTGCAAATTTCGTTTCTATTCTGTTTCGTTTCATTGAATACATTATTAACACGTTAAACGCTATGTGAGTCTCTGGGGACTGACGGTATCAAATTTACAAATTAAGAATTACAATATTAAGAAATATTCACACTATTTCGACAGGTTTGATTGAAACAGAAAAGCACAAATGTTTTCCATTTAAAGTTAAATAAAATGTGACGTGAAAGTTGAGCAAAATAGCTCCGCATTCAACGTGTTAATCTTTTGTATTAGTTCATAGCGTGAATTTATTCGTGTTTGATACACTTTATCTTTCAAAGTATCAAAAAGTAGTGTAAAATCGGGCAATCTCGGTGGGCAAGAGAGAATTCCGTGATTTTTTTATAACTTTTTAATAAAGTTCTGTGCGACCTATGTTTACACAACATGTTTTTCTTATTTAGTGCCATAGGATACACCGACAAAAATTTTTATCTTTAAACCCTGGGACACCGTGTATATTGTTTTATAGAAACGAGAAGACTTCGTTTATTTAGATTTCGTGCAATTTTACTAGAATTTATGATTGAATGAAGCAATCTATTCAGTGGACTTCTGCAAAGGCAATTTTATAATTTCAATAATTACAAAATAAGGAACC
The DNA here is from genome assembly GCA_028453745.1 of Agapostemon virescens. NCBI lineage: Eukaryota > Metazoa > Arthropoda > Insecta > Hymenoptera > Halictidae > Agapostemon > Agapostemon virescens. Next base: position 1,058,664 of record CM052087.1, read on the forward strand.
TGAAAAGGGCCATTTGCCATTTGATCTGCTGTGGTAGATTTATTAATTTCTTATTACTGAGAGATTCAATGTCTCCACTAATTATAATTGTACTTATGGTATTGTTAAATGTAAAATAGAAACGAGACAGATTAACAGACAGTAGAGGTTCGATGGCTGCAGCCAAAGTAGTTTTCCCATTACCTTAATTATGTTTAATATTATATTAAATTCAGTCATATAATAAAGTACGATGTTCTAACAAATATATAAAGTATATTCAACGGTGTCCTCGATAATTCGAACACCTATAAACTGTTGTTAGTGTCGTAATTGTCTATCTTTAGGACCTCAATTCTACCTACGTTTCCTGCTACGAAAGCCATACATCCCTGAATTCTTGCTAACCCGTGCTACCATATACTTTTCACTTATTTACACAAACTGTGTAACCAAAACAGTATAAAGTATATTATTATTTAATGGTATCCTCGATCATTCTAACACCTATAAACTGTAATACAAATTGGTTAACCTTTAAGTAGGCGGGTGAAATTTGTTATCGTCAGTGGTCGGGTGAAGTGATTAAGTTGACATTTCTAGACATAACAGATGAGTAATTTTTATTAGTGTAGCTTAATATTAATCAATTGTGTCATCGAAATGCATAGACGATAGCAGAATTATATTATGTATACACAAGAAAAGATCAACTATTTACAGGAAATCAAATTTTATTTTGTTGTGATCAATATTTAGGCATTGAAGTAAATATAGCAGTGTAAAATATATAATTTGTTTGTTCTCTGCTGTAACATTTTTAGTGACGAAGATTTTAAACAAAATCTAACAAATACAAATATTGTGCCTCTCGTTTTACATGAAATCAAATTTTATTCTGTTGTGATCAATATTTAGGCATTGAAGTACATATAGCAGTATGAAAGATATAAATTGTTTATTCTCTGCTGTAAGATTTTTAGTGACGAAGATGTTATAATAACTTGAGTTACAAAGAATATGGTGTGGCAAGGGGTTGACAAGAGTTCAATTCACAGGTTTTACCTGGAAGGGTAGCTTGTTCATTTTTCAAAATGGCCTTTCATTACGACCTTTCGATGGTCCAATGATTGAATAGAAATATTGAGCATGGTACTGCACGTATTTGTTGTTTTGTACATTACATATACACAACGAAAGAACAACTATTCCTAAGAAGATGTTACGAACACCCTACCCGACCACTTAAACATTACTATCTTCGATTTATTACTATTTTTCTTATATTTGCAAGAGAAATCTGTTTTCAAATACACCATTTTTAAAGCGCCAAGTACCTTGCTTTGCTATTAGTTTATAAATATTCAAATAATTTCAAAATTAACGACAGAAGAAATATAAAGTTGACAAAGATAAGAAGCTTGTAAAACAGAGATCGGTAAGGGATTTTAAGATCGACGCCGGTCCTCGGAAAATGAACACGACCAAGTTACGTCTTACTGATTAACAATAATAATACGGTGGAATTACGTTTCCTTGGCTAGCTTCTCCAGCTGGATTAATTGGGTCAATGACCATTTAATACTGGCGACTGAAAATCCAGACTCGCAGGAATTGCGTCCCCCTTTCGATCCAGTCTCCTGGAAAATGAACAGAGAAGCTGCACCATGAGCCGTCACCGCGACATCTGCGCTAATTTCACACCGAGCTGACTGCGTCCAGCCAACCACCCACACCCCCAACAACCACCCTGGTTGACTGGCTACTTCGTGCTGCACCGTTCTGTCCATCCAGATACCAGATGAACTGGAAAACTTTCACTTTGATCAGACCAATTCGGAGATGTCCGTTCTCAAAATGATTGTCGCTTGCCAAAAATCTTGCTACATCTATCTTTCTACAAAACTATAGTGAACAATTATAAACTCAAGTACTTCTTCCAGTTTCCCTCCTCGAACAAATTCTGCCTGTCTACGTTTAGCGTTTAATAATAAGAACTTATGCGTACAAGAATATTTATGTTTGTATTTGAATTTATGCTATTAGTTTCACCCTTAAAACTCCAGCGGCTCCTCTTAGGGGACATTGAAAATTGATACGCTATTATTCAAAACGCCTAATAGATATATTTTGATCTGCAATGATTAGAAACACGTTGCAATAAAATATCTGCATATCGATTTCTTGAAATTTTATTTAATTGCTTCTAATTTTTCGAATACTAGAAGTTAAAAATATTATGTCGATATTCTTCACATTTTTCTTGTTTTAACCCTGGACATTCCAATGACGCTTCTGAGGCAATATTAAAAATTTATATATAATTATTCAAAACCTAGTAGATATATTTATAACTGAGGTGACTAAAAACACGTTGCATTAAAATGTCTGGACACTAATTTCTTAAAATTTGATTTAATTGCTTCTAATTTTTCGAACCCTATGCGTAGACTGCGGATCTTGACGCAAAATAAAAATTCGCTGCATCAGTTGCACGTGACAAGAGTAACAATATAATGTTTCATTCTGTCATTAATAATTTTCAGAAGTTAAAAGCAATGTGTCGATATTCTTTACATTTTTCCTCTGCTTTAACTCTGAACACTTCAATGGCGCCTTGGAGGCGACACTAAAAAGTGTCAAACTATTATTCAAAACAACTTTTACGACACCACGTTCGCATTTCAGAAATTGGTAACAGATTGAAGTGATGCACGTACGAGTAATAATAATGAGTTTTATATGTACGAAAGTATATATAAGTAATGTAGCAAGATTACCATTTGCGATGAAATATATTAAAAAGGGTTACACAAGAAAGCACGTTGCACTTAGCAACGAGAAAGGTTTAATCTAGATGGACCAGATGGTTTAAATTATTATTGGAACGATTTTCGAAAAGAGAGGAGTATTATGTCGTGAAAACTTCGGATATACGGTACTGTAGTATTCTAGGAGGCATATTATTATTTAACAGTCATGCAATAAATTTTGATCCATTTTGTACTCCAATAACCATAATTTCATGTTTTATGGTAATAACAGGAATGCATTATACGTATTTCGAATTTTATTACAATATGTGTTGCAACGAAGTAAATTAAACAATTTTGCATTAAAATGGTTTCACAATTTTCATTTTTATTCAAATAAAACTCATCTGGTAGTTCCAGTGATGATTGTTTTACTAGAATCATAATGTACGTACTCTTGACTCAAATACAATGATTACTACAGTGAATTATAGTTCGATTGTTTTTGATAGTACAAAGAAGTTGTACAAGAAAGTTTAGCATGACTTCATAATCTGTATAGCTCTGCATTGCGGCGTTTTACAGAACTGGATTGGTGCTGTTGCAAAGTGCAATTCAAGTGTTTCGCTTCGTAAACGCAATGGCGGTGCATTTGAACATTTACTGCAGTTACTGGAGGGAAGATAAATATTTTGAAAACTATTGATTTCTTCACGATTGCATTCTAATATTTTCTTTTTATTCAGAGTAGTATGCAGAATCGATTCCTGCAAGAAGGATCATAGAGTAACAACCAAAGAACGATTGCAATTACAATTTATAATAGTGCACCGATGCACTTCGGCAAAACACAGCATTCCCAGATGATACAGGTTGTTAAATCATGTACGATTTTAATATATTTTAATTTTTAATTAACGATAATTGGTAAAATTATTAGATACGCCTTCTATTTATTTCTCTAAATTATAGATATTTGAAAAAATTGAAATTTAACGTGAAAACAGAAGCTAGTAATAAATAATGATAACATTATTATGTGCGAACAAATGAGATTGAATAAAGAGCGTATATTTATTATCTGTGTAATTCTCTTATGTTCGGTTTAAAAATCATCTACCTGCTTCTAAAATCAAACGGAATAATAAGATTTTGGCGAAGAGTTCGGAAGGGTTACGAAACGGTCAACGTAACGTCTTAGAAGCACCAATCAGCAAGCAATCGTCATGAATTGGTCGATAAACAAGTAACAAATTAGATTTCGTAAATTGTAAGACATGCTTCCTTCTTCTAAGTTCATTACAAAAATCAACTATTCTTAACTTCTAGAAAAACGATACGATATATTCGATTTATACTAACAACTGAATTCAATTTTATTCTCTTTATCGATTTTCTAATGTTAGAACACTATATTGATAGATGTTTAAAATTCATTGCAGAATTTCAAGACAGGAATCATGTTTATTTACCTAGATTATGAGGCTATATTGTTTTCAACTTTACATAGGTTTTTGTTAGTTAATCCTGATATCGAAAGATTAAGAATAATTTATAATTTCTTTAAATAGTGTAATATAATTACACCAACATCGAAGCTTCTCAAAGGCAACTACGGTTTTCCATTTCGCATTGTTTCCTTCTTAGGTAATTCTGATATCGAAGGATGAAGAATAATTTATAATTTCTTTAAACAATGTAACATAATTACACCAGCATTAAAGCTTCTCAAAGGCAACTACTGTTTTCCACTGTGCATTGGTTCTTTTTTAGATAATTCTGATATCGAAAGATTAAGAATAATTTATAATTTCTTTAAATAGTGTAATATAATTATACCAGCATCGAAGCTTCTCAAAGGTAACTACTGTTTTCCACTGTGCATTAGTTCCTTCTCAGGTAATCCTGATATCGAAAGATTAAGAAGAATTCATAATTTAATAATGTTGTTTGACGGTTAAGTGTTAATATCAGTGGCTAAAGATGATCTAACAAGATTATTGCCAACGAATTCAGATCGAAAGAAAGTACGCATTTAAGAAATCGGTATGTATCGAAGTGTTTGTATTATTGTAGAGGGATTGCTTATATTGTATTTGGAGTTTTGGTTTCTATCACTGTATAGGTGGAAAGGATGGCAAAGGGTTTAGCAAATATTAATAAGCCGGCTGTTAGAGGTCTATGTATATCGACCATTCCACGGGGCTTCCTATTTTCTCTCCTTTATTGCTTGCCAACGAAGACTGTTCGACAGCTCCAGATATTGTATCTCTGGAGGATTTGTTTTCACTGGGCTTATTAAGGAAGCTTCACGATATTAATGTTATTTCAACAAACGTAAATGTTATTTCTACTCGTTTATGTCACCTTTTAATACTTTATTACACCTCTCTGTCAATTTGACAGTCCACGAATGCCTTCGCAATCTACCATCATCTCTTTCACTGGCATGAAACAGTACAGTAACAATCACAATTTGAAACCAATAAATGCATTAAAATGAATATAGAAAAATTATATCGATAGTTTGAATATACTTCATAATAAAAACTTCAATTGTATAAAAATATGTATAAATCAAAAATTTATATAGATTTTACGAAACTTCAGTTATTATGAAAATATGTGTAAATTGCTAAATTTATATAGGTTTCTTTAGTGACACTTTAATTATTATGAAAATATGTATAAATCCCTGAATTTGTATAGATTTTCTTACGAAACTTTAATCATTATGAAAATATGTATAAATCTCTAAATTTGCATAGATTTTTAAAATGAAATTTTAATTATTATGAAAATATGTGTACATTTCTAAATTTATGTACATTTTCTTTATGAAACATTAATTAGAACACTTAAAACTCCAACGGCTCCTCTAAGACAACATTCAAATTTGTCATACTATTATTCAAAGCCACTTCTACACCGTTGTGTTTGTACTTAAGAAATCAGTAAAATCGAAGAGTTGTACGTACGAGTAATAGTGATAAACTTTGAGCACATAAAAGAAAATGAACTACATACAGTGGAATTATGCTACGTTAAATATTCTTTTTAATTTTTTAATTAAAATTGCTTGGAGTGCAAACGGTTAGGAAACTCCAATTTCTAGTTAAAACTGAGATTGTTCTTCATTTCTATAGGAACAATTTTTAAATTGAAGTACAAGGGCGAAAAATACAAATAAAAATTCAGTTTTTGAGTTAAATCGAGGCAGTTTCGTCCGCCATTGTACAGAGAGTCATCTCTTTTTGAACGGACGATATCATGTTTCTTGATCGTGTTCTACTATAGGGTTGTTTCCGAGGGTTGGACCCCTGATGCTGAGCCTCGCATCTTCCCGACTCCGCCTTCACCGCCGCTTTGATCAGCCCACAACCCCAAACACCCACTATTATGGACAATCAATCCAAAAAATGGACCTGGTCCACCCCAAAGGCAAACCACCATAGTATGATTATGGGACCCTCCGATGGTAGACCTTCTTGGGATAATCACCTCTCGCGGATGGAACGTTTACTCTCCTAAGTAAACGGGTTAACGATTTCACATTGTCCGTCTTGCGATTTCCTCGAGGCTTTGGTATCGTCCTTCTTGTTGATTCGTCGACGAGTGTACAATTCAAATGATACTTCCGCTGGAAACATGAGATACCGAAGAAGAAACTTGAGCTTGCGTGAAACGTGTGCAAAATCATTTTTCAGACATGTATTTTATATTGATTTTGGTTACTGCATAAATAACATTTTAACAAATAATACTTCATAAATGCACTGACTATATTAGATTATTTCATGAAAATAACCAGGATGTGTATATATTCATAGTTTTAACCACTATTCGAACGATGCATACTCGCAGAAATAAATTTAAGAAATAATTCTTCATAGAAGCATTTATACTATCAGGATAGTGGCGAATTAAAGATATCAAGAAGCGTTACTTTAACGCGTCCCGTAAACCTAGTGTTATCACTTAACCCTTTGACCCTCGAAACAATTTTTACCATTAATAGCTTCGTTGTATAGAGTTTATTTCGTTTTGTATATATGAAATTAATTATTATCACTCGTACTTGGAACATTAAAACTTTTGTCGATTTCTTAACTGCAAACTTAGCGATATTCAAATTGTTTAAATAATTAATAAACTTAATTTTTATCTAAATAAAGCTTATCGATTACAGCAAGCGTCATTGTAATCATCATATTCTGTCAACAAATAGTTTTTGGATTTACATCGATAGAAATTGAATTTGGTAATCGTCCAATTCTTTCATTTATGAGATTGTTGTCTTAATTTTTGAGCTTTCGCTATCATTGACTAACAGTGCGTTCGTTTATTGCCATATTTTTAATAAACATCAAACAATGTTATCGTTAAGCCCGAATTAACCAATCTTCTCGTTTCGTAATGGTGATGTCAAAGTAATAGATTGATAATGATAATGAAGTATGAAAATATCTTTAGTCGTTCAGTCAGAACTGAAGACGTAGGACGTCAATTGAGTTTTTTGTTATGGATGTTGCGAATAATTTATTTCCCTTAAAGTGATTAAAATTATTTCCCTTAAATTGAAATAATATTCTATTTGGCTGTTGTTAATATATTAGGTCAATCGGAAAGTTCTGTCCATCTAGCGTCGAGTAGCCGTAGCTCGAACTGTGGGTAACTATAACCTCTAAAGTAAGGCTAACTTTTTAGTTTGAACATCTGTTAATAAAACTCAGTACACAACAATTTACGCTTGCATCAATACCTTCGTTTCTTTTCTACATTAAAGATGTCGGAATTTGAGCCGAATAAGCGTCATTTGCGCGAAGTGTTAGTCTTTTGTTTCAATTGGAAGAAAACGGCAGCTGAAGCTCATCGAATGATTGTAGACGTTTATGGCGATAATGCTGTTTCCGATAAAACATGTAGAGAGTGGCTTCGACGTTTTAAAAATGGTGATTTTTCTTTGGAGGACAAAGAGCGTTCTGGACGGCCACGAGTATTCGAAGACGAAGAATTGCAGACGTTGGTGGATGAAGATCCATGTCAAACGCAAAAACAAATTGCAGAAGCGTTAAATTGTGCTCAATCTGTCATTTCCGACCGTTTAAAAGCCTTAGGGAAGGTCCACAAGGAAGGAAAGTGGGTCCCATATGAACTCAAGCCAAGAGACATTGAAAGGCGGAAAACCATCTGCGAAATTTTGCTTGCTAGGCAACAAAGAAAGGGATTTCTCCATCGTCTCATCACTGGAGATGAAAAATGGATTTATTTTGACAATCCTAAACGTCGAAAAACCATTTGTGATCCTGGCCAACCCTCAACATCGACGCCAAAGCGGAATATCCACGGAAAAAAGGCTTTACTCTGCATTTGGTGGGATCAGGAAGGTGTGGTATACTATGAACTGCTAAAAACTGGTCAAACAGTCACAGGAGATCTCTACCGACAACAAATTATCCGTTTGAGTCGAGCATTGCACGAAAAACGACCACAATATGAAATGAGACAGCGTAAGGTGATTTCGCTGCATGACAATGCTCGGCCTCACGACTCAAAAATTGTCAAGGAAACGATAGAAGCACTTCGCTGGGAAGTGCTACCACATGCGGCTTATTCACCAGACTGTGCCCCATCTGACTACCACTTGTTTCGGTCGATGGCATACGCACTTGCTGAAGAACGATTTAATTCGTACGAAGATCTCGAAAAATGGATCTCCGCCTGGATAACCTCCAAAGATGAATCATTCTTTCGACGCGGAATTCGCTTGCTACCCGAAAGATGGGAAAAAGTCATCGCTAACGATGGACAATATTTTGATTAACGTACTTTTTCATTTTCTTTCATGAATAAAGCTATACTTTTTGTAAAAAAACGGACGGAACTTTCCGATTTACCTAATACATCCATCGGAGAACATGTGGGCATGCAATAGTTGAAAATTTTCTTTTTCTTTCAGTAGATTATGAACTACAAAGAAATTCTGAACAGTGCAATCGTAAAATAAATCGTAGGGAAAAGGGTTCATTTTGCTAATCAGTATTAGGAGTACGAAAGTGTACACAGGCATTTGTGTTTTTAGGATGCAGAGGATAATGATGTAACTGCAACAATTTATGATACTTTTTCTACTGTGTTACGACATTGACCTATTTATGATTCTTACTGTCAGTGACTCTTAATATTTTATAATATTACCATCTCATTTCTATATTAATACTATTTTAACTAATTTTCTTTATCTTTTAGCTAGTTATGAATTCCAAAAAAAATTCTAATCACTACGATCCTAAAATAAATCATAAGGCAAGGATTATTTATGATTTGAAATTTTTAATTGAGACTTATGTATGATTCTTACTGTTACTGACTCTTACTATTTCATACCGTTACCGACTTATTCCTAACTGTGTTAGCCAATCATCTTAAATCCTGACTCTCACAGTTCTCCCTCCAGGGAAACTATACGAGAGTTGGCGGATCAACGTCAACTTTCACACTTGCTAGAACACTCGATACACCGACTTTTCCATCTGCGTTTTGAAAGTTAAAGTTTCGAACACAGTCTGAAATAAATATCTATTTTTTGTTAACATACTCGACGCGTTTGTGTCCGCCATCAATCATTTACATCGTCAATTATCCTACCCTCCAAAACGATAAGAGAGTCCTCACGCTCGATACGACTCGAACTCGAAGCAAAGACTCACAATCTTTGCTTCTTTGCAGCACCGATCGAAATCCATTGCTCGTCCCCGGCAGAACATCCTGTACACACTGTCAACTTGCTCGATACCCGCTAATTGATGGTAATTTGAAAAAAAAAAGTTTGCATATTCAAATTCGATCGAGAACTTCGCGTCAAGGGTGGTACACATGATCCAATGGAAGATTCGTCTCGATCTATGAACTCGCGGGTCCGTTTATGACCTCGGCAAGGATCTCGAAGGTATTAACCGCGTAGGGTAGGCCGGGCAGGATTCGAAAGGAAGCTACGACATGATTGTTATTGCAAAAGCAACGCGTCCGACATCCGTTCCGCCCTGTAACAAGAATGATCGCATTATTCAGGACGCGTTTGGAGCAACATGGCAACGGGTGAGCGTGGGTGGCCGGGGCGAGGGGTGAGCAATCTCCTTGCCGCGTCTCTGCAGCCAACAATCCGCGTCGATAAATAAAGGATTGGCTGCTCCTCGGTCAATATTGATTTTTAAATTGACCGCCGAGCGAATCCGCGCCCTCCCCCCGTCTCCGTCGCTCCCACCCCGTCCTCCCCCTTGAACCGCGAGGGGTTGGAGAGAGGTCGGTGGGTCGTAGGAGGAGGATGAGTTGGAGGGAAAAAGAAGAAGAAGGAGGGGGTGGGAGGGGGGAGGGGGAGGAGGAGTGTCGGCAGAATCTATCCTCGATCAGGAGGGTATACACGTATTTGTACGCCGGTTCGTTTGTGTTCGACCGTTCGTCTGTGTTTCTCCGGCCTCAACCCCTTATTCGACCTCCCTTTCTCTGCCGGGCGTCGCTTCATTTTTCCGTCTCCCTCTGGCATTCTCTTCGGTTCCCGGCCGTATGTATACGAGTGCGGTCGCGCGCGAATGCGTGTACACATTCGGGGATAGAAATTCAGTCGGGCATCGGTCGCCGGTATACACGGAATTTGATTATAAATAAATGCGAACCGGCAGCGAAGCCCAGCCAACCATCTCGCACGGTGTACACGGGCGCGCCGCGCGGCGGGTCCAGGGGGTGGCGGTCCACTCCGTTGCATCCATAATGCAGAGACACGGTATGTTTGCGTTCCCCTAAACATCTCCCGTGTGTGTTCCCGGATACTTGATGCTCGGTTTGTCCGCAGGAATCGGCTCGGGCACCCTTCGAAATTCTGCGATCAGTACTGTGCATCGCCTACTCTCTCCCCCTCCCACCTCTCCCCGTTAACCCCGGTCATCCCGCTCGCCGAGCACCCTTGCACACTCTCGCAATCGTCGACGACGGTGATTTCGTTTTGAAATTTCGTCGTCGAACGTAGACCGTTACCTGAGCTCCGCTCGGTCCCGGCGATCTTGGATTTTTTGGTCGGAAGACGACGCGATTCCCGTGCCTCGGATTTCGTCGTCGTTTCCGGCGTTTTCTTGATACCACCGCGATGGTAGTCGTTTCACTCGAGTTTATTTTCTTTAATTTTCTGCTCTAATAGCCTAGTCTTAATCGGAGCTTGATAACGTTCTAGAATTTTTTAGTAGATTCTGTTTAAAGCGCGAACCGTGGAGTTTTTTTGTTTATACGTGGTATAGTATTAGGAATGTTGCCGAGGATAGATAGAGACGAGTTCTTGAAAGTGAACGATTTGGTTTGAACAGAACCAATGGAACGCATACTGAAAGTGCATATAAAATGATTTCTCCATTATTGCGACAAATGCAGAATATTCTTTAATGAATGCTACTACAATAATGTTAAACGATTGTTATGATTGAAATAGTATTTGTTATTATATTCGATAATCGTTATCATCATTACTGAAGATCATTTGAGTTTCTTTTATTGAAGCTTATTTAGTACATGATCTTTTCACGGAACTTTTTTTGTATAGATTCTAAAGAATTTGTTCCATGAAAATACTTGTTAACGTACTATGTCAATTTTTAATGTATTAAATTAATTATCCAGTAATCACCGATCTCTTCAATGAACGAAGCAAAGGAAATCCATCTCCAAGGACTCCAATGCGCCTTTAAGGAGACACTAAAAATTGCTACATTATTATTCAAACAACTTTTACATTAGTATGTTGGCACACATGTTTGCGAAATCAAAAGGAAATTAACCATATACAATTGAACTATACTAGGACCAAAAATGTTTCTTAAAAATGTCAATTAAAATTGCTTGAAATGCAAAGGGTTAAAGGACACACGTGCGCGCGTCTCAGTTGCGGAAAAGCCATACACTGCATAAATAATTAATATATTGATAATTTGAAGTAATTATACTTCCATAAATTCACAAATCAATATTTTATTATAAAGCTCTTCTCGAAAATCCGTGGTAAAAATTTCTTTGCCATATTTCAAGGTAATGACTTAATTATCCAGTAAACTATAAATCTTCTTGGTATTCTCATCGTTTCAATGAACGAAACAAATTAAATTTGCACAATGCACAAAAAATTTGAAAAATATCCAACGCGTTAACTATTTTCTAACGTTGGAAGGATACTGTGCGCGCGTTTCAGCTGCAAAAGACTCAAAGCTCTTCTCAAAAATCCGTAGCAAAAATTTTTTAACAATTTTTTATCATACTTATTTCATTATCTTGTAACCAACAAATCGTCTTAATACCCTCATCGCTCCAATGAACGAAGCAAATTAAATTTGCACAAAACACAGCATATTTCAACAATATCCATGTGTTATCTATTTTCTAACGTTGGAAGGATACTGTGCGCGCGTTTCAGTTGCGGAAGGCTGAAGCCCTTCTTGAAAATCCATAGCAAAAATTTTTGAAGACTTTATTGTAATTACTGCATTATTTAGTAACCAACAAATCCTCTTAATACTCTCATCGCTCCAATGAACGAAGCAAATTAAATTTGCACAAAACACAGCAAATTTCAATAATATCTAACGTGTTATCTATATTCTAACGTTGAAAGGATGCTGTGCGCGCGTTTCAGTTGCGGAAGACTCGAAGCCCTCCTCGAAAATCCGTGGCAAAATTTTCAGAGCGATTTTCACTTAGCATGTGCAAGGCGGAAGGGAAGACGGGAATGGTCATCAAACGATTCGCGGTAGCAGCTTTTAATATTGGAATTGACTTTGGTGTCGCGAAGTTTCCCCTCGGAAATTTCAGCCTGGCGGAGGGCAACCCGATTATCGCGGGCATTCACCGAGAGATGGCGCGGAGGGGACCGCACGTGGGGCGATTAAAGATTCTTTGATGTTCTCTAAAATGTTCCCCGTTGAAAGGCAACCGTGTCCCGAGCAATTCCGACAGGTGAGGAGAGACCGTAGATTTCTCGCACGCAGGAGGATCGCACGGTTCATTTAATTGTGGGAATCCGAACCTTACCGGGAAACTTCTGAAGCCGCTTAATAACTTGGGAAATCCTTATGTACACCTTCATGTTGCCCCGGGACCGCACAAATTGAAATTAAGACGCCGCATCCGATCGTGCTGAGTGTCGACAAAATTGTCTGGAATCCGATGGGGTCGAGGAATACGAACCGCTTGAAGCCGCCAGCTCAGTCGTAAAATTATAAGGTCCACAGAAATTGAAAGCTGCAGATGCTTTCTCAACTTTTCGTTATTCCAACGATTTTTTTTTCTCTCGTCGTTTCGACTTAGCTTGGACATCCTAGCTTCAGGTTGAACCAAAGACTACCCCCTTCTTTTTTCAAATTTGAATCTTATCTTCGTTAGTTAAGTGTTGCGACAGAGTTGGGGTTTCTTTTCGATAGTTTACGATAATCGTACCGGAAATTAACTGATAAACGTTCATTTATTATTTATTATGTCGCTTTAATCCCGAGTCGTGCAACATCGTGTCAGACACGTGACGTATATTCTGAACAGAGTTTAATAAATGCGTATGTTATTAATTTACCTTAGATTGAAATAATATTCTATTTAATTGTTGTTAATGTACATTCATTGGACAATAACTACAATCATTGTAATCACTACCATCCTAAAATAAATCGTAAGGCAAGGATTATTTATAATTTATAATTTATATCCTTACTTAAGACTTATTTATGATTCTTTGTGTTACTGATTCTTACTATTTTATACTGTTGCCGACTTATTCCTACATTGATACTGTGTTAACTAATTTTCTTTTTAGCTAATTATGAACTCCAAAAAAAATTCTAATCAGTACAACTACAAAATAAATCGTAAGGAAAGGGTTATTTATCATTTATGATTCTTACTGTTACCGACTTATACCTATACCAATACTATTTTAAGTAATTTTCTTTTTCTTTTAGCTAATTATGAACTCCAAAAAAATTCTAATCACTACAACTACAAAATAAATCGTAAGGTAAGGGTTATTTATAATTTATGATTCTTACTTAAGATTTATTTATGATTCTTACTGTTACCGACTTATACCTATATCAGTAGTATTTTCAGTAATTTTCTTTTTCTTTTAGCTAATTATGAACTCTAAAAAAGTTCTACTTGCTACAACCCCAAAATAAATCGTACGGCAAGAGGTTAATGGAGGACTTTTCCCTTTGTACTTATATAATCTTGTATAAAGTCTATTGGGTTATTGGAAAAGTTCTGACCTATTTTTGAAAGTATTAGAATCATTGCTAATTACATTATTGCTGAATCAATTTACAGTTAACAGTTCTAGCTTCATGTATTTATTAACTTGTTCTCCAATGATTTGTTTCATGGTTTCAGCGACTAGAACTTCTTTGATGTTCATAATTTCTTAGAAGGAAAGCAAAGTGGATATTCATTGAACAATTATGTATTCTTCAATAGTTATACAGCCTCAACGACTGTATAGAATTTTATTTCAGTTTAAAGGAAATTAATAACAAATTGTTCGAAATGTTTATCACGAGTTTGACTCGATGTTGTGGGACAAGGGGTTAATTTAGTGATGTCGTAAACCATATTTGGTTTGTATAACAGACATTAGTATAGCTCTCTAGAATAAATAATTAAGTACATCATTGAATTAACTTAATTATGATAAATGTAGTGAGTGTCTTTAATATAATCTTGTTATATTAGGTCAGTGCTCAGGGGGGTGAAATATTTAGTTGTTATTTAAAAGAACGCTAGAACTATCGGGCTGGTGAAAAAGATTGAAAAATTTTTAAATACAGGAAAGGGTAGTAATATGTGCTTTTTCATGAACCCTTTCCTCTCAAATGACGACTCTAAGGCATCAGCAAAAATTGCAATACCATTTTTCAAAACAGCATTCATATTATCAAATTCGTTTGTATTCTATAAATTGCTAAAAATTCAACTGTTGAATAAGAAAGAAGGCTTAACGTCGAATGCGCAACAGGAAAAGGATTCCACAGAATAAAAGTGTTCGATGTTGAATGAAATGTCTTAATTTTTGAATTAAAATTGCTTCGATTGCAAAGGGTTAGAGCATATATTGACATAAATGTTGCACGAAATCTGAAAGAATGCAACTTTGTTATAATTACAATGCATTCTCAGTAGTTCTAACGTTAATCCTTAGCATTCAAGTGGCAACTCTGAGGTACGCCTAAAAATGGCTAAACTATTTAAAACAATTTTTACATCGCTATGCTTGTATCTAAGTAATTGCTAAAATGTTCACAGTTGCGAGGACGAGTGGTACTAAAGTCTATGTAGAATATATGTACAATAAACGTATATAGTATATGTACATGTAGCATAAATCTACTAAGTCGGAAGAGATGCTTTAGTTTTCGAGTTGAAACAACTTCGAGTGCAAATTGTTAACAATGAACTAAATTAATATTCTGTGAATGAACTGACAGAATTATTTCTCTGTTCCCTACCACTTGTACTACAAAAGGCACACAAATTTCGAAATATACAAAATTTAGTTAATAAATTTAGTAGTAAGTTAAAAAGTCAGGATGTTCAAAGTAACTTCTTATGTATCGAAACTACGATGTATAAAGCATCGAATAGTCTGAACGAAAAGTCTGGAACTGCGGAGTCCAGTGTCTACAAAAAGCACCTTGAAAAATTTTAAAAACTTAACAAATAAAGCAGAATGATCCCAAATGTCGTCGGCTATACAATTATAAAAATACTTTGCCGTCCGAGGGTTAACGATAAACGTACTCTGAACATCTTAAAAACTGTTTCCTACAGTACAAAATAAATTCCAAACAATGTAGCAACAATTTTCTTAGACCCCACAATCAACTAAAACCTTGCTCGAATCTGTAACGACCAAAATCAAAGAAGCCTCGAAACGGCGACATCGAGCAACTTCCCGCAGACCGAAAAAATAAGTTTCCGCGTATCGGATCAACTAGGACGCAACATAAAAATCTATACAGCCGAAGACGTCTCTAGCTAACCCCACCCCCGGCAGAAACGTCGAAATTCAGCCCCCGGTTCGAGCGAAATCCTCGGCGAACCCTGAGAAAAGCCTTCGCGCCGTTCGAAACGCAAGACTCGTCACCGGTCCAGCTTTCAGATAACGCAGCATTGTTGCGGCCCTGTTGGGGGTTGGCGACGTAGGAGAGGAGGAGTAGGAGATGGAGGATGAGGACGAGGATGAGGACGAGGTGGAAGAGAAGGAGGATGAGAAGGATGAGGAGGGGGTGCGTCGAGGCAGAAAGAGGGTCGAGGAGGAGCAGAGCGGCGGCTGAGGAGGCAGAGAAGAGGGCGAGGGAGAGAATAAGAGCACGTATACATCGAAGAGTGGCAGGGAAACCGACGGGGGGTGAGAATAGTACGAACACACAGAAATTCATCCCTGAGAATCGAGGCTGTGTGTCCACTAGTATGGCGGCTGCCCGCTCAATGCACCCTCCACCCTCGTGCTGACCGACGCCGGGCGTCGCGGCGGCCGGCCCCTACACGCCCGTTGCCATAGAAACGCGCTGTCATTAAAGCATCGCCTTATCATAACCGACGCGCGGCTTTTCTCTCCCTCTCTCTCCCTTTCCCTCTCTCGCTCTCTCTTTCTCCCTCTCCCTCCCTCTCTCTCTCTCTCTTGCCGCCTCTCGCACCCCCTGTTCCCCCTTCTGGTCGCCATCTTTACACCCTCGCAGCCCTCCCTGGACACCGGCCGGGGAGCCCGTCGACTGCAATCCTCTCCTCCCTCCTGCCTCTTTCTCTTTCTCTCGCGCCTCCTCTCTCCCTCTCTTTCTCTCTCCCGCTCTCTCTCTCTCTCTCTCTCTCTCTCTCTCGCTCTCTGCAACCCTTCGTTTTCGCATCAGAGGCTTCTCTTTCCCACATCCAACGTCCTCGCTCTCCGTTTCATCCCCCGTATGCGACGGTAGTTGTGTGCGAGACTCTGTCCGTGCACACGAGGAGCAGCGGTACGTACCTCTCTCTGTGCTGCTGCTTGCGGCCAGTGGTCACATGCGTGATGATGAAGGAGGGGAGTTCTTTTCGTCCTTCCGACCAGGACTCGCACCGACGCTCTTGTACTCGCGCGAGACACGGCTACAGGACGACGCGCCGTCACAAGGCGTCGCGAGGGGTAGGAGTCTTTCAGGCTGGGTGGGAACAAACAGTCACGGGGATGAGCGAACCGAACACGCTTTTGACTTTTTTTAGAATCGTATTTTTCTTTTCTATTTTATATCGTTTATTTACAAACGGCCGGGTCGCTATTCGATTTTCAGCGAACGCGAAATATGTAACTGTTTACGATCATGAGAAGTAGTTGACATGGTATCCACACTAGAACTACCAAAACATGAATTATTTTTAGTCTTTCGATCATAAAAAGGAACTGGTTTGAAAAAGATATCTATCTACATGTATAACCCGCACATCCT
This sequence comes from Agapostemon virescens, assembly GCA_028453745.1. Taxonomy (NCBI): domain Eukaryota; kingdom Metazoa; phylum Arthropoda; class Insecta; order Hymenoptera; family Halictidae; genus Agapostemon; species Agapostemon virescens. Next base: position 1,075,888 of record CM052087.1, read on the forward strand.
TCCGTGTATCTACACGCAGACATGTGGCCGATGATATTTACTATTAATTATAAATACTATTTTACTTTAACACGTAACAATGTCACAAGTAGACTATGGATCTTTATAGAATTTCTCATTTTTATATAGTTGATTTTATCAAATTTGAATTTAGGAAAACATCTCTTTCATTTATCAGAAGAACTACTATAGGAAAAACTAACTGGGAATATGATTATATTTTAATAATACAAAGGATTTCTTGTAGTTTATAAAATTACGGGTATTCGTAACACTAGAACTACCGAACCAGTCGAAATGACTGGTTCTTGATTTTTTCGTTAACAATTACCGAAGTTATAAGAACATTTTCATTAGAACATTACGATAAAAATTGTACGAGACTTGAACGGATGCAATTTTGCCATTATTATAAAGCGATATACATCGGATTTATTACTCGGTAGTTCTAGTGTTAGGTTGATGCATGTAGAAATGTGCAATTTTATGGAATCGTTAGAAGGTATTGTGATAAAGAAATACTACTATTGTCTACAAGTTTATTGTATATCATTTGAAAACGCAATGCTAATTTTTAAAGTTCTATTTTCAGGTTTTGTTCAGATGTTTCGTTGAACACTTTAAATAAAATTTATTATAATCAATGTGTAATTTTTCTGTATGAGTGGAAAGATGAATGTAACGATGACAAAATCGCGTGATGACATTAACACTGTTTTTGCAGAAAATATAACAAACGAATTTTCTATTTATTTATTATAGGACACATTACAAAATGTAGGTAGCAGTTTTGCAGAACGTGACGAAACATGAAATGCATTAACAGAACTTATTAATTGCAATGGTACTTATATTTGGTTCAATTTTTGAAAAGTTATTTAGATTTAAAAGATGTCCAAACACTTTTGTGAATCACTGTACAATGGTGTAGTGTTTCGATTTTGAAATTAAAACTACATCGAGTGCAAAAGGGTAAAGAAGTGCATTTCACAACAAGGACAGAACGTGATCGATTATTTTCCAGTGCATAAAAATAAAAAGTAATAACCAAAATAATAATACAAACCAAAAATCCTTTATCTTACGAAATAAATGATCCCACAGCAAAATTTCGTTTTCAAAATGGACGAACAATCAGAAATACATTAAACTTGAAACTCCTTCGAGCAGTAACAACAAACGACCGTCGATATTCACATAATACTAGTTAACAGAATTCCATAGTAAAACAAACCAGCGAGAATACTTGCAGGCTAATATTTCAAAGTCCGAATCACATAATAAATGTCTTCATAAAAGACACACGCATATATATATAATGAACACTTAAGTATTGAAATTCATCGAGACGTGGAGAACCGTGCACCCCTTCCCCACAGTTCAGCTTCCATAACATTATGCGACCGTCCAAAGGGGATCCTGGTTTGCCGGAACTTCGATCCGGAAGTCGAGTGCGTTTCTGTGTATCTCATTAATTTTATTCTATATAATATGGGGCCCCTGGCGGGGCTGATTAATGGAATCGAGTCGTGCCTTCAAAATACAACCTCGCAAGTAGGGACCACTGAACGGGTAACCAGAATCTTTGATTTATCGTGCCGATATTGCGGAATTATTCTCGCTTCAAAAACAACGTTCTACAGAGACATTGGGAATAATTAATCGACGTCTTAAATTATCTGGATTTGGTTTTATAAATGTTAACGTATAATTGCGAACGTGTATAGTCGAACGATGAAGCGAGTCGTAATACAATAAGAATGTTTATTTCGTGTGCGAGAGAACATTTTCAAATTTAGAATATTCTGTGGTTGTTATAGGCAAGAACGAGTGCATTTTGCGAAAAGTCAGTAATGGACGGAGAGCGTGAGAGCAGAGAGACAAAGAGAGTTAAGGTAGCTCGAGTGAGAGAGATAGAGGTAAGGAGATTATTGTTCAGTTCTAAACTTTCTAAATCTTCATTTCACAATTATTTTACTTAAATATGTATCCTGATTAAATTACGAACCCGCGCAGTTTATTCACAAATTATGCCATTAATATATGGCTGGTCTTTAAACGATCTTTAATATTCGCATATTTAAACGGTAAAATAAAATTTAATGTGACGATGTCATCATGCGATTTATCAGGATGCTTTCAGGAAATTTGTATTAATATTGTAGAAGTTTAAGTAATTCTGATTTATTTAACTGTAACGCTGATTCACTTTGACGTTAATAACTTCTTAGAAGTACAGAGAAACTCGTATTTATTGTAAGTTGATGTATTTTTCTGATGACTATATCGGTGGCAACTAAGTACAATTTTATTTTAACTCATGGGAAATTTATAAGAGATAAAAGCTTATTGGATTTTATATTTGTTTATTCTCCATAGATTTCGTGATTTTTAGAAATGTTCGTCTTTTCCCACAGGCGAATTGTTTCATTTATTCAGCCAGTAAATGGGATTTAACTTTTGCAAATTCGATTGAATAATAAATGTGTTAAACCCAGTTGTTCAATCTTCAATAATTTTGAGAAAGTATTTTTAATCTTGCAGCATTTTATTATTTCATAACGTCAATAATTCCCTCCCATTTCTTTACCAAATATTTCTGTCGCAACACGTTACTTTCCCTCCGACTTCGCAGTTTACGACACACACGTACACAGCCCTGTCAATATCATAAAGTCGTTTAATAATTGACCAACGAATAATTAAATATAAAATAAATAGCGTCACGGTTAAATTCAAATCGGGACCGAGCTAATTTGCGGATAAAATATTAAACACCATTAAATGGAATACGAATGGGAATTAAATTTGATTTGAACGATAGCATTAAATCGCAAATAGTATCGGGGACCATTTTTGACAGTTTTTTACTGATATTTTCGGCAGCCCATTGACTGTGGTAGTGTTCAATGACCGAGGATTTCTAGATTGACCTACTGTGATATTGATCAACTGTTCGAACTGTAAATAACATTCGCGTAAAAAGCTTTGTCGATAGTCGCGACGGCGCGGACAAAAAGAAAAAAGAAAAATAGAAGAAGAAGAAGAAGATGCAAAAGGGAGAAAAAAAAACAGTCAGGAGAGAGTCTCGACCAACGAGCCGAACGGTTTCTGGATACAGTGTACGTGTCGAGAACTTGGTTGTGAAATTCTAATGCGATTGTACTTCCCCTGCGCGTTTCTAACACTAGGAGAATGTGTGCGTCGTTCCAGAACGTATTTGTCCACGCAACGGACTTACCCTTTGCCCTGAACTTCCGACCCCAGGAACCTCTCCCCTCCTAATTCTCTTCTCTCCTCTGGTTACGATGCCGGAAGGCTCGCGGCCCTCTACGAAATAACGAGTCTCATTAATCCAATTAACCAGTAAATAATGGGATAGCATTTTCGTATTTACGAGAGAATAGTCGGCCCGGCCGTAATGGAGTTTTGAGCTGACTATCAATATATTCTTGCCGGCCGCGGGAGAACAAAGTGCGGGTCACTCGCTCACTTAGTTAACCCCCGGCGCCCGGGGGTTGTAGCCCCGGGGACATCAATTTTGTTTCCTTCTTGGCCCTGGCGAAATCTGATTTTCGAGAGTGCTTCTTTTCGGTACGATTTCGAGCGAACTGGACCGCCGAGGTTTTCCAAAACGACGAACGGACTTCTGCGGCATTTTCGCGTTCTGTGTTTGCGCGATGCAACTTGTCATCCGTGAAGATTTCTTCATGAGAACTTGATATATTGCGGACCGGTAGTTTTACTGCTAGTTTTAACCAGTGGCTGTCTATGTTTTTGATGAATGAATGCAAAATAGATTCTATTAGGGGTTCCCATAAGTAAGAAATTATTTTGAAATGTACAACAAACTTTAGAGTAAAATCAAGCTTTTATTTATGTAGCGTCTGTCAATGTCGAATAATAGAGGAGCGCTGAATTCACTTTCCCCAAATAGGGATAAAACAGCGATTATCAGTGTTGTATACAAAAATGGAACTATAATAAGTTCTGCACTTGAAGAACAGCCAACAATATAATAAAATTGACGATCGTTGATTTCACTTTCCCCAAATAGTAATAAAACAGCTACAATCAGTGTTGCACAAAAATAAGAAACTGTAATCAATTCTTCATTTGAAGAACTGACAACAATATAGTAAAATAGACGATCGTTGAGTTCACTTTCCCCAAACAGGGATAACACAGCGACAATCAGTGTTGTACAAAAATAAGGGACTGTAATAAATTCTTCATTCGAAGAACTTACAACAATACAGTAAAATTGTAAATGATCAAATACAAAATGTAGAAGACTAACGGCGAAAAGAAGAACAAGATATGAGTATAAAAATACGACAGACCAAATGGAAAGAACGACAGACTGTGTAAGAATCTAAATACTAGCCAACTGTGTAGGACTAGCCGCGAGTGTCACGTAGATATACAGTCCGCGACAATAGAATAGCACACCTTCTAAATTTCGTAGTATTTTAAAAATAGAACAGAAATGAGAGCGTTC
>CM052087.1:1090198-1100458 GCA_028453745.1 Agapostemon virescens
GCTGCATTATTATGTAGAACAACTTTTACATCACGATGTTAATACAATGCGGTCCAGATTATTTGCGCGGAAGCTTTTACACGTAGCAGGCATATTTTAAGCATTGAAACTCCAATAGCTCTCTAGGGAGAGGCGACACTCAAAATTGCCATACTATTATTTAGAACAACATTTACATCACAGTGTTAATATAATACTGTCGAGACTGATTGTGCGAAAGCTTTTACACGTAGCAGGCATATTCTAACCCTTGGCACTCCAATGCCACCTCGGAGGCGACACTCGCAATTGCCGATAACGCAATCCTACTTCTACCTACTCTTTTACGTTATTTAGTAGTAACGGCTCGATATGTCAGACTACCTTACATTTCTAGTTTGCAAACATTACCGTAGAATTCTAGCTACTGGAAAGTAACAACACATGTAACAAATTTGCAGTTATTCGCGTCTTGGCATGAACTATTACTGGACACGAAAATTGAAGTTAAATCGAGGTATCCAAAAGGGGCAAAAGAAAACCGCTCGTTTTTCGGGTAACTCTTTCCCTATCCGACCCGAACCCGTAATTTGGGGGGGTACTCGCACACCCTTGTCGGAAACTCATCCCGTGTATCCGACTGCGAAGACCAAAGGCGGCAGTATTAAGTGGCACGACACGTACCCCAGGATGCACCGTTCAACCCCGTAGGGTAACGACGATTAATAACTCAGCCCTGTGTCATGTTTCTGTTTCCTTGCTGTCCAGTGTTGCTTCCTGTTCGAGGCACCAGCCAGCAGCCAGACAAATGAACGTACGGTGACGAGCAGCAATTCCCGGCTCAGTCTGTCGTGAAAACGTCTGCCGGAGCCACCCCTTTCGATACCGATCGGCCGAATAAAAACGTAATCGTCATCTCATAAATATCTTTAATCTCCGAGAGAACGGTCTTGTCTGCTTATGGACGGACGATTTAGCGACGCTATCTTGCGGATTATTTTCTGGATAAATGGACACGGTTCCGTTACATGCTGCGATTGCATCAATCTTACTTGGAATTACGAGAAGTGTTAAGGACACGTGCCGGGATTTGTTGTAGGTATCGATCCCGCCTGGCGTCGACCTAGTGTTTATTGCTGACAGGTTTTATGAAATTCACGTGGCTTGGTTCTCGTAAATAATGCCGTGAAATTTATGAAAGCGCTAAATTTATTGCACGTGAAAACTGTGAGATTGTTTTATCGAAAATGATGTGTAAATGCCAGTTACGGAATAAGGATGAACGTACAGAATAAATGTAGCATGCGATGATTTATTATTTATTGTACATGAAACCTGTGAGATTGTTTTATCGAAAATGTGGTTTAAATGCAAATCGTATAAATAACGAAACATTTTATTAAGTAAATATGTATTTTTAAATAGTTGTCCATATTCAGTATTAATTTTCATTAGAAAATAGTAAACCAGCCGCTTAATACTAAATTGGCTATAAAATTTCAATCCGGCCGATTCCGAAACCAATTCTTTTTGTTCTGTCAACGAGAATCTTTATCGAATGTAATGACACCGGAAAGGGCATCGGGACTTACTCGGAAATATTAGGTCAATCGGAAAGTTCTGTCCATCTAGCGTCGAGTAGCCGTAGCTCGAACTGTGGGTAACTATAACCTCTAAAGTAAGGCTAACTTTTTAGTTTGAACATCTGTTAATAAAACTCAGTACACAACAATTTACGCTTGCATCAATAACTTCGTTTTTTTCTACATTGAAGATGTCGGAATTTGAGCCGAATAAGCGTCATTTGCGCGAAGTGTTAGTCTTTTGTTTCAATTGGAAGAAAACGGCAGCTGAAGCTCATCGAATGATTGTAGACGTTTATGGCGATAATGCTGTTTCCGATAAAACATGTAGAGAGTGGTTTCGACGTTTTAAAAATGGTGATTTTTCTTTGGAGGACAAAGAGCGTTCTGGACGGCCACGAGTATTCGAAGACGAAGAATTGCAGACGTTGGTGGATGAAGATCCATGTCAAACGCAAAAACAAATTGCAGAAGCGTTAAATTGTGCTCAATCTGTCATTTCCGACCGTTTAAAAGCCTTAGGGAAGGTCTACAAGGAAGGAAAGTGGGTCCCATATGAACTCAAGCCAAGAGACATTGAAAGGCGGAAAACCATCTGCGAAATTTTGCTTGCTAGGCAACAAAGAAAGGGGTTTCTCCATCGTCTCATCACTGGGGATGAAAAATGGATTTATTTTGACAATCCTAAACGTCGAAAAACCATTTGTGATCCTGGCCAACCCTCAACATCGACGCCAAAGCGGAATATCCACGGAAAAAAGGCTTTACTCTGCATTTGGTGGGATCAGGAAGGTGTGGTATACTATGAACTGCTAAAAACTGGTCAAACAGTCACAGGAGATCTCTACCGACAACAAATTATCCGTTTGAGTCGAGCATTGCACGAAAAACGACCACAATATGAAACGAGACAGCGTAAGGTGATTTTGCTGCATGACAATGCTCGGCCTCACGTCTCAAAAATTGTCAAGGAAACGATAGAAGCACTTCGCTGGGAAGTGCTACCACATGCGGCTTATTCACCAGACTGTGCCCCATCTGACTACCACTTGTTTCGGTCGATGGCACACGCACTTGCTGAAGAACGATTTAATTCGTACGAAGATCTCGAAAAATGGATCTCCGCCTGGATAACCTCCAAAGATGAATCATTCTTTCGACGCGGAATTCGCTTGCTGCCCGAAAGATGGGAAAAAGTCATCGCTAACGATGGACAATATTTTGATTAACGTACTTTTTCATTTTCTTTCATGAATAAAGCTATACTTTTTGTAAAAAAACGGACGGAACTTTCCGATTTACCTAATATAACAAAATTATTAGCGAAGCTTGATAATCAAATGGGAAGTTGCTAAATTGTTAATTATATTCAAAAATTAATATAGACAATAAAGAAGCGAAACCTGTTCGAAACTGTTCTATGCCTTCATTTAAAGTTTTTACGATGCGAAAGTTTATACAATTTTCTTAAAAACGCTTGAAAATCGTCAATAAATGAACGCCGTTTTAGAGACTGGTTATGAACGCCAAAACGTGATATAAAATCTCTTAACTTTCGATGAAATATCCTACTTTATGAGTTTACAAATAAAAAAATAATACGTTGTACCTCAAACATTCAACTACCTTGAGCAGCAAAAATTTGACCTCTTACGAAGACATTATTCAAATCGACTTTTTTCGATGTAAATAGCTCAGTTTGCGACGTCTGCGTTCAGAATAGAAGAGTGATCAGGGGTACCTGATCAAAACATTGGACAGAAATTAGCATGTTGCTTCATACTGCGGACCCCTGGGAACAAGGGTAAGACAGGATGACAGAGGAATCTCCAAAATGCGATACAGGCTCTCGGCTGCTCGGAGCTTTCCCATGAGACCAGATACGCGTGTTAATGTAACACGATGCTCGTTATAATAATCTGCGAACGGAATGCACGTAGCCTAGTCGCAGGTTGTAGGTGATAGCACTGTCGGCGCTATCTCGTGCATGGGATCAGGCCCGATGGGGGTACGAGACTGTTCCGTAAGCCGGTTATCTAAATACCGTAAATAACAACAAGCCCCCGTAGCTGGGCAAGGCCGCCCTAGCGGAGAGCGTCACCCCTTTTGTGCATCCCCCACGATGCTTTCAGTGCGTGCTTTCACGTGCCTGCACGACTTTAACGACTCCTACGAGATGAGCGGTGACCATGGTGTCGGAATCATGATAATCCCCTTTTCCTCGCGCTGGTCAACCGTTTTTATGCTTTATGCTTCCCGATCGAACCCTGGAAAACCTCGTTGTCCCCTTATCTTGCACGGGATCGCCTCTTCGGGAACTAGTCTCACCCAAGATCTTCGAATTATGCTGGTTGATTCACGCATAGTCGACCGAATCAATCTTCTTTCCGTCACATTGTCCAATGCGTTTACAATGGACGAAAATATTCAGAGCAAAAATTATCGATTATTACTTATATGTATCGATGGCTCACGCACTTGCCGAGCACCGCTTTGCATCTTACGAAAATATACGAAAATGGTTCGATAACTGGTTTGCCTCAAAAGAGGAACACTAATTTTTGGCGTGGCATCCACAAATTGTCAGAGACATGGGAAAAATGTATAGCTACCGATCGGGCAATACTTTGAATAAAATAATCGACGTACAAATAAGACTCCGCTGTTTGAAATCAGATAGCGCAACCGATAAGTTATGACGGCTGCTGTCAGGTGTAAGACGTCATATCGTAAGGTTGTACATCTGTCAATAACATAACCGCAAAATATTAGCGATTGTGTATCAGCGTTGCATATTTTGTTCGTACGAAAATGTCGAGTTTTGAGCCGACTAAACGTCATTCGCGGGAGGTTCTGATTTACTTGTTTATTTGAAGAAATTTGAAGGCGAGGTGCATCGATTGCTTTTAGAAGCACATGGTAAGGCTGCACATCCGTCAATAATGATTGTATATAATGTAGTATATAATGAATGTATGTAATGTTGTATATAATGATTGTATATCAGCGTCATATATTTTTTTTTTTTTTTGGGAAAATGTCGAGTTTTGGGCCGGATAAACGTAATTTGCGGGAAGTTCTGATTTACTTCTTTAATTTAAAGAAATTTGTAGCCGTGGCACATCGATTGCTTATAGAAGCATACGGTAAGGCTGCGAATTTGTCAACAATGATTGTATATAATGTTGTATATAACGAATGTATGTGATGTTGTATATAATGATTGTCTATCAGCGTCCTATATTTTTTTCGTGCAAAACTGTCGAGTTTTGGGCCGAATGAACGTCATTTGCGAGAAGTTCTGATTTACTTCTTTAATTTGAAGAAATCTGCAGCCGTGGCGCATCGATTGCTTATAGAAGCATACGGTAAGGCTGCGAATTTGTCAACAATGATTGTATATAATGTTGTATATAACGAATGTATGTGATGTTGTATATAATGATTGTCTATCCGCGTCGCATATTTTTTTCCTGCGAACATGTCGAGTTTTGGGCCGAATAAACGTCATTTGTGGGAAGTTCTGATTTACTTTTTTAATTTGAAGAAATCTGCAGCCAATGCGCATCGATGGCTCCTAAAAGCATATGGTGAGGCTGTATTAAGTGAAAGAAGTTGTCACGAGTGGTTTCGAAAGTTTTAGAACGGTGAACTTGATGTCGAAGACAAAGAACGTAGTGGAAGGCCGAAAGTGTACGAAGACGCGGAATTGGAAGCATTATTGAATGAAGATTAGTGCCAAACGCAAGAAGAACTTGTACTTCCATTATGAGTGACTCGACAACTTATTTCGCATCGTTTAAAATCATTGGGAATAATTCGAAGGCAAGGGAATTGGGTTCCATATGAACTGATGCCGAGAAACATTGAACGACGATTGTCCGCATGTGATATGCTTCTTGCCAGGCATCGGTCAAAATCTACTTGGAAACACTTAATTAAGTAGTTTTACCCCTCTCGCCGTATTTACCAGACATTGCTCCTTCTGATTACTACTTGTTTCGATCGATGACGCATGGCCTGTCTAAGCAGCACTTTACATCATATTAAAATATTAAAAATTGGGTCGATTCATCCGGTGTTACCAAAAAGGTAGGAAAAAGTAATGGCTAGCGGTGGACAATACTTTGAATAAAACAAAAGGTACCATTCTTGCACAATAAATACCCAATTTGACATTTTACCGACCGGAAATCTATTATTAGGACTTGCAATAATTGCACTGTAACAAAATGAAACTTAGGAAACTGCTTTTACATAAGTAATTTGTAACCATATTATTAGATAACTTTACCCAGGATGTCATATTGATTTACAATAAAAATTGCTGTCAGCGTTGAGAGATCCATTGAAAAGTTTTCAATCATGGACAATGAACCTTGAAAAATTCTGAAATACTCGCCGATCGGTATATTGTTAAGATGAAAATTGGCGGAGACTTATTTCTACTCTCAATATTTTATTTTATTATTTCCGGAAAGACAGCAACGCGTCGCAAGTATACAAGAAGTTATGTGCCGTATATGGAAATGAAGCCTTGAAAGAAAGGCAGTGTCGAAATTAGTTCTCCAAATTTCGTTTTGGTAATTTTTCACTGAAAAAATGCGCAACGATCTAGCCGTCCAGTTAAAGCTATATCAAGACCATTGTCAATTATGATCGCATGCAATTATGATTGCATAGCACATCGCGTGAAATCGCAGAGAAACAACAAACAATTAAAACGACTTGGCCTATGCTACGAAACTAGATGTATCGATTCCTTATCCAACAAAATAGATCGATTTCTGAAACAACTGATCATTGGCGACGAAAAGTGAATAGTTTATAACAATGTTAATCGCAAAAGATCGTAAATAAAGCAGGATGAACCAGCCTAGACAACGTCAAAATCTGAGATTCACCAAAAATAGATTAATGTAGTGTATAATGAATGTATGTAATGTTGTATATAATGATTGTATATCAGCGTCGTATATTTTTTTTTTTGCGAAAATGTCGAGTTTTGAGCCGACTAAACGTCATTCGCGGGATGTTCTGATTTACTTGTTTAATTTGATGAAATCTGCAGTCGAGGCGCATCGACTGCTTGTAGAAGCATCCGGTAAGGCTGCGAATTTGACAACGATGATTGTATATAATGTTGTATGTAATGAATGTATGTAATGCAGTATATAATGAGTGCATGTAATGTTGTATATAATGATTGTATATCAGCGTCGTATATTTTTTTGGCGAAAATGTGGAGTTTTGAGCCGACTGAACGTCATTCGCGGGATGTTCTGATTTACACGTTTAATTTGAAGAAATCTGCATCGGTTACTTGTAGACGCATGTGGTAAGGCTGTATTAAGTGAGAAAAGTTGTCGCGAGTGGTTTCAAAAGATAAACAACGGCGAATATGATGTCGAAGACAAAGAACATAGTGGAAGGCTAAAAATGTACGAAGCCATGGAATTGGAAGCATTATTGAATGAAGATTCGTGCAAACGCTAGAAGAACTTGCACTTGCATTGTCAGTGATTCAAGAAGCAATTTCGTGTCGTTTAAAATCATTGGGAATGATTCAATAGCAAAGAAATTGGGTTCCATATGAACTGACGCCGAGAAACATTGAACGTCGATTGACTGTATGTGAAATGCTGCTGACCAGCATCGGTCGAAATCTACTTGAAAACAGTTCATTGGGAAGTTCTACACTATCCGTAGTATTTATCAGACATTGCTCCTAATGATTACGACTTGCTTCGATCAATGTCGCATGACCTGCCACAGGTCACTGAACAGCGCGCCACATCGTATGAAGATACCAAAAGTTGTGTCGATTCAGGGATAGCGTCAACGATGAAGCGTCCTTCCGATGTGGTATCCGGTTGCTGCCAGAAAGATGGAAATAAGTAGTGGCCAACGATGGGCAATAAATGATATTTAAAGCAGTTTATATAAATAAATGCCCAATTTAAAGCAGCAGAGAGTTATTTGTACTCCCAATAGAAAAAGCAATTTTCATATTTTTTGGGGACCTGTACATAAGGAAATTATATATGTTATGCACTGTCCCTATTTAAATACGTATATTCACTTAAAAAGAATTATTTATAAAATAGAGTTTGTACATCTTTCATCATATCTATAATATTGTGTTACTGCTATTTATTTTGTAAAGGTTTGGGAATAAATTAACAGCATTATGTCCCATGTATTCTTAAGTAATTCAATGTGAAATGAACTCTTGTCTTTGGATTAAAAATTAAGTAAAAACCTTGACATTTAGTAACATGAACAATAGATCTTTATTTACAGTAGATGTCAAATTAACTCGAATCTCAAATTAACAAATCAATATATAGATAACAGAGAACATCAACGTCATCGAATTTGAATAGTGGTTAGTGTTCAGCGTTAAAACCTATAGAAAATCTCGACTGTCGACAAAGCCCATTATCTTTCGGCTGATACCATTTAGCTTACCGATTTCATTAGTCCGGTAAGCACATCATACAATATACCCCGTCGTAGCAGGCAATTTTCCGAAAAGCCATTTCTTCTCTTAGAATCTTAAGTACTTTATTTCCTTACGACCCACAGCTGGCCACCAGACATCGAGTCACCATCAATAACTTATTGTTTTTGCCCGCTTTGTAAGACGAGGTGCTTTTCCGGGTTTATTACCTGCTACGGTCGACTCTGGACACTCGCGGATTTCTTGCGCGTCACTCGCAAGTACAATTTGCACCTTCGAATCGACTTTGGCCAGGGCGGTCACCTTACCCTTTCTCTGCAATGTTAAAACCAATCAGCTAAGGTGATCGTTTCCCTCACCAACCCCGGAAAATGTAAAATCCGGGAATCCGCGTGGACCATGTCACATTCCCACCTACACCGAGGTTACTTGTAATCAAATAGTAACACTCGACATCATTTCAAAACCGTCTCTCGAAGAGAATTACTAAAACACTTTTCGACAAGACGCCTCACCTGTAATTGTTGCAAAGTTGTTCTGTTTGTATTTAAAATATAGAATTACGTGTGTTGTGAAAACTATCTAGTCATTTTTACAAAGTATCGTCCCTATCATCTGAAAGGATAGTAGGGAATCGTTTCGAATTCTCGTTTTGAAGAAATTTGAGTCGAAGATTTACAACCTTCGGCGACGCCGAACCACTATCCGCGTTATAACGCGATACGAACAGTTAGCTTCTCAGACATTACAACGACACCCGCTCCAATTGGCCAATACAACTTTTAGATCAAAGTCAATCAGACGTTTTTGGAATAAAGCTTTACGTTACAATTTTATAATTTATTTTATATATGTTATATAATAACTAATAAAATAATGTTCTAATAAAATTACATAAATTTAAGGATATTTATATACTAAATGTTAGAAATTCTAATAAAATTACATAAATTTAAAGTATATTAATCTATATTTTGTTATGTAATTCTGTAATTAAATCACGTTAACGTTCGACAAATGGTCGATGGATATTTGTGAATCAGATTAGATGGAATTAGTTTTAGTTTCACTAGAATTAATTTTCTTGGATTTAATTAACTTGTTTTATCTGTTTTTCAATGTCGTATTATATACTAAATTATATATGGTTATAAGAAGTCGTTTAACTTTCTAATATTACTTTGCATTTAAAGCCTCAGCTCTTTGTTAATCGAAAATGTAAGGCAGGTTTTAAAGTTCAAACTACTGCCGCGAGTGGAAAATTAGGAGAAGTTACGACTTCGCCGAAGCAAATATACTTTCAAAGAAGATTTCAAACTTCCATCGCAAATTAAACTTACAAAATTTAAATTGATAGTTTACTTTAAGTTCGAAACGTTGAAAGTTTACTTTCGTTTACAATCGCAAGAAAGTACTTTGTAATTTTTTAATAAAATATTCTACAATAGAATGTGCGTTCTTTTCGCATTCTCTTTTCGACTAAAAATGCAGTAGAATATATGTCATGTCCGCATTCTCTTTTCAACTAAAAAATTAGAATGTGTGTTCTTTCCACTATAAAATCAGAAATATAGTAAAATGCATGCTCTTTCATTTATGTCAAATTCAATGCACATAACTATGAGGATAATAGTAAAATATATACTTTTTATTTTAGTGTAAAGGATTAATTATTGCAAATGTCCGAACAACATTCGCATTTATAAAAAATTACACTCGCACACAAATTTTAGGAAAAATAGTCGTTGATACTTGACCGATGTTCGTAGCATCTTTTTGCGTGTTCCCGTTAAAAATTGTGTTGGAACTTGTAACATTTAGTCTCGCCGGTTTCGCGTTTTCCATGCACCACCTCCTTATCTCCGCCTTAGGTCCGCAACCCTAATTCCGTTGTCTCTTTCCCTTTATCTCTGTTACGTCGTGTCTCGCAGTTCAGTTTCCCTGTTTCGGGTCCACAGGCATCGCTATCTTGGCCACGACTTCAGGCGGACATGCCGGAATTATTGTGATCGGTAGGCTTTCCCTAGGCTCAAAGGATTTCAGGTTATTACTCAACGTCAAAAATCAAAGCTGGGGATATCCGGGGATTAAGACGGTTACCTGATGTCGGATTATGTTTGCCGATGTTTCGCGCATGGCTGCCGCCTGCGGGATGCTTCGTGCGGCATCGTTGCGGTCTCTTTGGGACAGGAAATGTGGATCACTGGGTGAATAATATGGGCTGCGTTTGCAAAT
>CM052087.1:1110458-1137149 GCA_028453745.1 Agapostemon virescens
TAAGGGTTTCTTGAAAGCTATAGTAGAAAAACCAAATATATTCGCCTACGAAGCGCACATCAACGAAACAGTATTATAAACAATTAAGAGGGGTAGGCCTGCACTATTTCTTTATCCAAATACAATTACTCCGCATCTCTAATGTGCCTTTATATATATATATTTTTAACAATAATGCTTATTAAAAACGTCCTGGAAAGATGTCACTCATTTTACTGGCACCCTTCTCTCTTGTAACAGTCATCCGTTACACGATGTCTACACTCCGAGACATACAACTTAGAATTAAGGATAAAGAAATGCGAGTTGCTGTTTTGTTAAGAGTCTTGCGGAAGAACTAAATATATTTGACGGTGAAGGGCATATCAATGTAGCAATGCACCCAGAAATTATGAAAGCTAGGTTTGCACCACTGGTCCATTCATGCAATTGCTCCGCACCTGTAATGTACCTACATACATTAGCACCTTCAGAAATGAGCATTATTGTTAACACTAAACTTACCACAGGCAATCGAATGACCCCTTTCAGAATTTTGATTTTGCAATTATTGAAGTTATAAAAATGCCTTCTTAGGAATCGACTCAATAAATCTCTTTGTTCAATTCTACTTTAGAAGAAAAGTCGCAAGTAATCCAAATAAATTAAATCTTGGCATTTTTATGAATTAATGTACACTAGCCAACTTTAATGCTCGGTAGATTTAGTGTTAAAACAACGTATTCGTTTATTTTTATAGTGAACGGAAGAACCGTTAAATTTTGATAAGCTTTGTAAATAAACACTTCGCAAACGAATCCTTCCTGATTTTATTTACTTGGAGGGAGGAAGTATGTCTTTTTAACCCCTTGCCATATAATTTTCTTTGTAACTAAAGTTATTGTAACATTTCTAACGCTATATCTACTTTAATGCTTAAACATTCGTTACAAGTGGACAACATTTGATTTCCTCTAAAAAGAAAGGGATAATATTTATATTTGTTATACTTTATTTAAAATCTTCATCTGCTAGTCTGACTCGTCATAATATGGTAAGGGGTTAAAGTAATCGTCAACATGTCCGCTTGTTAAGCGTCTGTCATCAGACTCTCTTATCTAATTTTATTCCTTATAACGGGTATCTTATAAAATACCCATAACGGTATTTGTAACGGGCATTTTCGAAAGAACGTGTAATACATTTTACGAATTAAAATTGCAATATTTCACTTTGTAAAACAAACATTAACAATTCAATACAGAAAACGAAAATAGTTTTGGTATTTATATCTTCAAGGTAATTTTTATTACTCATGCGAATACGAAAGCGATATTATAGGTGACGAGCGGTAATAGCGAGAAGCACCCTACATTATGCCGTAATAATATCGTGTTAATGGACATGCACGTTCCATTAATCATCGAAAAAAGTTTTCGTAAAATCCGTGGCTGAGATCTCGAATAATCGCAACCCTGTTAATGCAAGGTCCTGTCGCGCCGGAAATTGAATGTTTTGCAGGGTAAATATTTCTCGAGTAAACTTAAATAGAATATGTTATCGTACGGTGAATAATAAACGCGGCTGTGTCAAGAAACACGAGTACATGTTTCTCGATGCCCTATCAAACGTGGAAGTTTTGCGTCGAATGGGTCCTTGGGAATACATCCACTCAGAACTCGTTGTATACGATGCCGATGCAGTTGATGACGCCGGTGGTACGTGTAGCAACTGGCGCTGGGTCAGCAGATGGACCAAACTGACCGGCGCTTTCAGGGGAACAATAAAGTTTCATGCACATTGTATCCCACTTGAGTGTCCTATTGTCGTCGATATATATGACCCGGCCGATATAATTGTGATTTCACCCACGAGCCACTCTCCGGCTGCTCTTCAATTTTCTGGAGGACCGTGAACTTCTCAAACTATGGTGAATCACAGCGAAAACTATTCTCCGATCTATAGGGGGGAATATTATTACACGACTTTATTTATATATGAGCCGTTTATTTTGAAAGTGGCGTAAATTCATTTTGTCTAAAAAGTATCGATATATTATAAAATATTCGAATTATAGTATCGAGTAGCTATCGAGAAACAGTAGTTACTATCGATGGATTCATTAACTCCTTCAGCTAGACTTGCGGTCAAAATTTGAAACAAATATCGTAAAAATTAACAACATCTGTTTCTAATGTTAATGACCCTTGCTATATTGTAACGAATCAGAGTCGTGTTAAAGATGTTAAACGAAGTTTAATAAATATCAATACTATGCGTTCCTTTATTTAGATGGAGTTTAACGTTTTTCTTTTATAATCAATATTTAAGCATGTAAGTAAATGCAGCAGTATGAAAGATATAAATTGTCTGTTCTCTTTCGTAATATTTTTAGAGATGCAAATGGTATGACCTGGGGTTAATCAGTTAAACAGTCGATCCAACGAATATTTAAAATTTGGTAACCATATTTCCCATTTTCGAAAAATTGCTTTTAATTGAGCGGTAATAATTACGTTAAAAAATATTACGAGGAGTTCCTCTAATTATATTGTTATTTTCTACTGGTTTCAATTTATAAATGGTATGGAATAAAACGAATTATGTTTTTTGTATCATAGCTTTTAATTCATTTAAGAAAAATCTCAAGTGTTCGGTACTAGGGAAACTCCCTCTACGACAATCTATCTGGACTCATTTTAAAGCTTGAAACCAGCCGCCATTGTTTCCGAGACTTTGCGTCAACCTGCTTTATGCCACTCCTCGCTGCGCTCTGATTGGTCCGTGTTTTGCGGTAACAACTCGAAAACAGAACATCAAATTGCGAACTACAAAGAAAAATGTTGCATACATTCGCCTCGGGCATCTTCCACTTAAATTTTTATTTAATTTTTCGGGACGCCTTGTATAATCATTCATATTTCCGAAATAACAAAATACCGTTGTAGAGGTTTAAAAATAAACGAACAGAATTATATCCCACGTATTCTTAAGTAATTCAATGTGAAATTGAGTCGTGTCTTTAGGTTAAAAATTAAGTAAAAACCTTGAAATGGTAACGAATACTAGATCTGTATTCATGACACTTCAAATTGTCGCGATAAACGACAGACGAAGGAACATGGAACTCTTAACATACAGATAAGAATGAATATCAACATTATCCGATTTTAATTCATTACTATATGAGTCGTGTATTTTGAAAGTGGCGTAAGTCCATTTTCAAAACCATCGAGTCAGCTGTCATAATAGTTATATTTTTACGTGTTTTTTTAATTCTGAAGCAACTTGTTACTGATATATTTAAAATCATTAAAATTTCGTAACACGATAATTTGCTGGTTAATGAACTGATGAAAAAGTTTATTTTGAAAGTGGCGTAAGTTCCATTGTGAGAGTTTCAAACGGATATGGAAAATATTATACAATAAAATTTTATGAAATTCCAGCTTAAAATAGTTGTGACATAGTTAAAAATTTTCCAATCTACAGAAAATAATGTAAATATCCATGACCATAAGTTCCTGCTATCAGGGCGTTCATTTTTACCTAATGATAGAGATTTCGGAGGTGTAGAAATAGCGTTAAGAAAAAACAATTTATTGTTTGTCCCTCAGGGATTTTACGAAGTCATAAAGAACCTCATACGAAGTCGTAATACCTTCACAGGATTTTTTACCACTGCAGATGCAGAGCTTAAAATCATTTTTACTTTTAATAGTAGCGGAAATGATGTAGGTACTCGAGTTAAAATTAACACCCTCTATTTGGAAAATGTGTTTTTAGCCAAATACATAATTATTAATTGTATATGGTCAGGTATGGCTATATTTTCGTTTACTGTAGATTAATAAGAATATCAAAGACTTGGTTTACTAATAAAGTTCGTAATAATTACGCTATTTTTATTCTTAGTATAAATTACACAGAAAGTAACCGCCGAGTTTCATTTCAGCTTGTTAAACTGACACCACCTACCACTTCTGGTTTTCTTTCTTTTCTGAATACTTTTCGTTTCTTCTTCCTTCTGTTTTTGTTCCTTCTTCTTCTATACTCTGTCTTTTACTTTGTTCTTTTACTCTTCTTCTTTTTAGTTTTCCTTTCCCTTTCCTTCTCATGTCGTCTATTTTTTATGTCCCTTAAACGTAAAAGTAGACGAGAATACTGAATGGTAGATATATTATAAATAATATTACATTGTAATATTTATAAATAAATCGTACTTGTATGTTTGTGTATGTCGACGTTAAAGGTGAGAAAGTAATGATGATTTAAATTATTATACATTCAGAAAAATAACAATGTTTACAATATTATGTCTACCTACAAATCTTCAATTTGCAATTACTATTATACTAATAATAATGTAATGGAAAAATGTGCCAAATAAAGATTTAAAAAGATATCTTTATCATATAATCTTCATAAATTTTGCTTTTACTCGTACTTCTGTATTCAAAGTTCTACCCATACGATTCGTGAATAACTAACAATAACGTGTTTACACAAACACTACATGTAGCATTTACAAACACAAATGAGAGAAGAATGCATAAATTAAATTCATAAAATGCAAGTACTTGGGAGGTGATTTTAAAATGGCTGCTATGCACTATTACTTAAAGATTTAAATATTATTCCATGAGATGTACGTTTGCATTAATCTTTTAAGTAAACATAACTTTATGTACGAAAAAAATTCTTGAATTTCTCTCGTTTTGAAACAGTTCATGCCTGATATGATATTTACCTAAATTTTTTAACAAATAATATTTACAACTTAAATAATTAAATATATACATTGTGGTCAGTACCGAGAAAAGAGGATGACTCTACATGTTTTCTACATGAAAATGTAGAATAATATTTTGTTATACGAGGTTATATTTTCGAGAAAATCGAGTTTGAGAATGTGGAACATGCATTCATTAAATAGGAATCGTCTGACGTAAGTCTGATCACGACCTACCGATTCTACTTTTTATAAATACTAAGCTTGCAAACTGATGGATTTTTAAAGTTGACTGTCTCGAAACCAAAAAGCCTCATATGAAACGATTTTGTTTTACATTTTCTACTCACTTTAATTCTACATAGAATTACCCCACTTCTGGTTATACCACGAATTACTGGCCACTCTGTGTATTGATTTTTTAGCATTAAACACACCACAAATCACCTAGTCAGCTGACACTTTTCAGTTCTTTTATTTCACAATTACTAAAGTTTTATTGCTTTCATAGGAATCGATTCAATAGATTCCTATATTAAATCGTACAGTAGCTCACGAAAGTATTCGAACACTCTTTGAATTTGTATAACTTTTTTTTTAAGATTAAATCAAACGTCTTGAATTTTCTGGAGCAATCAGAAGCATTGATTCACTAAATGATACGCGAAAAGGATTTTGTAACAGTTTGCAATTGGTATGAATTATATGAAAAATATAAAAAGCATTATTTAAATATTTTTCATTTAAACCATGCACAAAAAATTTTAAAGACCCATTTTGTAGACCTATGATAATTATACACATGCAGAAAAATTCATTGAAATCGGTCGACGTACACACGAGCTGCATGCCATCGAAAATGGTGAAAATCGCAATTTTTCACGTTTCTCGGTCAATTTATGTTTAAACTCCTCAAATTCTTACATCTTTCTACACGTGTCTTTTTTTTCTGCGCCAAACGATTTTGATGAAATTTTCAGCATGCGTATAACTAACACAGGTCTGCATGACGCATATTTTAAATTTTCATTAAGAGTTAAAATAAAAATGTTTTAAAAAATGTCTTTTTTATTTTTTCCTATAGTTTCTTCCAATTATAATTGTTTCGAAATTATTCTTGCGAACAATTAGTAAATCAATACTTCTAGTTGCTCCAGAATATCCAAGTCGTTTGGTTAAATCCTTAAAAAGTTATTTAGGTTTGATGAGTGTCCGAATACTTTCGTGAGCCACTGTATATTGTAACGAAAATCTCTACTTTTCATTAACCCCTTGTTATGCCATTTTAATTGTAATTAAATTTACTATAACATCTTCATCGCTAAAAATGTTACAGAAGAGAAAAGACAATTTATAACTTTTATACTGCTACATCTACTTCGATGTTTAAATATTGATTACAAATTAACATTTGATTTCGTCTAAAAAGAAAGGCATACTATTTATATTAGTTACACTCTATTTAAAATCTTCAACGCGAGTCTGACTCGACATGATATGCCAAGGGGTTGAAGAACGCGGAACAGCATGCACGAAATGCCAACCTTTTCCAACTGTTGAGAGGTTTCGATTGTAGTCGCGTATCCTTCTAGACGACAGATCAATTAAATTATTAATACACGTCGACATTTCTGTTAAGCCACCTTCATTTTCGCAGATATTTTAAAAATACAGTAAAATCGCATCAACGTTAAAATTACCACTGCCGGTGAAATGACCAGTCTCAAATTTCTTATTTTACAATTAATGAATTTATGAAATTGTCTTCCTGAAAATTGAATAAGTATATTTCTTTATGCAATCACACATTGTAATGGAAATCTATAATTTTGATTAAAGAACGTGGTAAGGCATTCGTGGATTGCCTGCCACATTTTTACAACTGCCCAAAGGTTTCGATAGTAATCGCATATCTACCTAGATGACAGGTCAACTAAAGTTATCAATTCACTCCTAGAAATTTCTCAAAGGATACCCTCTCTCTGCGGAAATTTTAAAAATATAATAAAATCGCATCAACGTTAAAATTACCACTGCCGGTGAAATGACCAGTCTCAAATTTTGTTATTTTACTATTAGTGAATTTATGAAATTGTCTTCCTCAAAATTGAATAGGTATATTACTTTATGCAATCACATATTGCAATGAAAATCTATAATTTTCATGAAAGAACGTGGCAAAGCTCACTTTTACAACTGTTCAAAGTTTTCGATAGAAATCATATAGGTGTCTAGAGAACGAGTCAATTAAAGTTATCAATATATTGCTAGAAATTTTTCTAATCCCATCTTCTTTTTTCGGATATTTCAAAAATATAGTAAAATCGCATTGAACTTTACTTCTGAATTATTAATATTATAAAATTGCCTTCACAGGAATCGATTCCACAGATTCCTTTATTCATACATACATATATCGTAATAAACTCACACAAGACCCAAATAAAATAAATCTTATAATTTTCATAAGACAATACACATTAGTCAATTACAATACTCGCTAATTTCGCAGTGAAAGAAATGTAGTTTTATGAATAAGTTAAATTGTTGAATACCTTGTATTTCTTAACCCTGCGTAGATATCTAACCCTTTAACACTAAACCAACCGAGCATTAAATTTGACCGATGTATATTCTCTTATAAAAATGCCAACATTTAATCTACATGGATTATTTACAATTTTCATTACAAAATATAATAAACAAAGAGATCTACTGAATCGATTCCTATGAAAACAATTTTAGAACTTCAATAATTATAAAATAATAATTCTGGAAAGGGTCATTTGACCCACTGTGATAGGTTCAGTGTTAAATCAGGTACACCCGTCTTAATATTAATCAGCTTTGTACATTAAAAGATTATATCAAAAACCTGCAGACAGTATTTCTTGATCAAACCGATTCGTAGTACTTCTATTTAAAAATCTGACATTTCATACGTAACAATCCAATATTAACGCTAGAACTACCGAACAATAAATCCAACGATTTATTGCTTTGTAATAATAACGAGACTGCATTTATTAAAACTTCATATAAATCTTATTGTAACATGTACGTTGTTAAAGAAGTACATCCAAAAATTTCTGCTGGAAACATTTTCATAACTTCAATAATTGCTAAAGAAACAACAAGAGACCAGGCAAAATGACTGATTTGGTAGTTCTAGTGTTAACGCATTGAGCGCCGGCGACATGAGAGCCATTCAATTAATTATAATCTCATTTGCGAGTAGCTAAAGAAAATATTTAAAACCTTATACATTTTCGTAAAATAGTATATTTTGATTGACTATTCGTCATTTACAATTTAATAGAAACAAAATCGTTCAAACCTTCGAATTCAGTTCAAACGACAGACTTACAAAACCCGCACTATCGCGGGACCGGCGCTCAATGTGTTAATAAACTGTATTCGTCTGCAGCGAAAATCTGTGGGTCCCACTCGACAATGTACATGTTATTAACAATTTACTGGAACAAGTATTTTAGATTACGGTTGGCCCAAAAGATGATTACTTAACAGCCAAGGGTGGAGGGTTTCGCCTGCGTGGAAGAAATCAGTCTGACCGATCACAGAAGTCAATCAGCCTCGAGGGAGGATCATTAAATTCGAAATGTAAATCGCAAGGGGTACAGCAAGTGGGCGCTAATATGCGCCAGATCCATTAATCATAACCCCGGGGATCTGTGCCGACCCCTCGCCATGTCTGCGGGGGTTGCAAAACTGTGCGAGTGCTCAGGAACTGAAACAGGTTAACGTTAGATACACCCCGGCGGCCGGTCGATTGGGGGACAACCGGCGTTGTTCACAGCGCTGCACTACCCTAAATATTAACAACGAGCGAACAGGGGTCAGTACAACCCTCGAAAACTTTTCTCCGGACTGCTCCCTTTAGGTTGTTCCTCTTCGTGTTCGCGAGACATGCCGACGCGCGGATACCGCCACCGAATCTATTGGTTTATATGAGAACCCTGGAATGCGAAAAGTCTCGTCGATGCCGATTTTGCACGGTCCCACAAGAATTTTCTGTCAATTTTGGCAGCCGTTTGAACAATCGTCCCCGAGGCCCTTGCAATTTACGATATCATTCGGGTGGTGCGAAATTAATGGCCAAATTTAAACCGCGAGTTTGAAAAGCTGTAATTCAACTAATTTTCTAACAATAAACCTACCACATATATATAATAATTATTATTTTATTAAGATATTATTATTATAAATAATTTATATATTAGTTATAATATATTTATTATATATGTATATACAGGGTGGAAATTATTAAGCGATACAGTCGAATATCTCCGAAAATATTGATTATACGCAAAAATGTTTCAGTCGAAAGTTGATCAATACCGAGGGGGACATCATGTGGTGGAACTTTTATTTTTCCAGGTGGATACTCCAAGGTGAAGTGAAGGTCAACTTCCTTTTTTTTAAATAGAATGATACATTCTTTAATCCATCACCAAGTAGTACGTTTTAAGACGAATTCAACGACTTATTATGATTCAAGGTCATTCAAGGTTAAACTTGCAAGGAAATGAAGAAAAGGTGTGATGTTTTATTTGTACTTTAGTTTGTGCCTTCGAACATTCATCAAAACATAACTTGTGTCAATGTTAGCATTACTCAGGACAACATCAAAATCATTATCAATGAAATGAAAAAAAACGTATTTACGTATTACTATGCTTTTCTGCAAGATGGTCATGTTTACTTTCATTACCATTCGTGCTAAGATATCCTTCGCTGAACGATAGTACTTAAATAAGTGGTGAAAATGTGGTAGAAATGTATCAAGATTATTTTGATATGTTTGTGGTACTAGGAGAATGCAGGAAAAATTACAGAATGGCTGCTAATTTGTATGCACAACGCTACCCGAATCGACCATCAAAATCGCACCATATCCCTGCAAGTTTGATCTTGAATGACCTTGTATCATAGGTTGTTGAATTCATCTTAAAACGTACTATTTTTGCTTAAATAAAAAATATTTAAAAAGTTCCCTTTCTTATTCGTCGTATAATTCATACCAATCGCAACCTTTCCAAAATCCTTTTCGCAAATCATTTAGTAAATCGATGCATCTAATTGCTCAAAAGTCAAGACGTTTGGTCTAATCTTAAAAAGAAAAAATAATTCAGATTTAAAGAGCGTCCGGATACTTTCGTAAACCACTCTAAATATTTTCATTTACAACATTTATTTTTTCCGCAGTCACTACAATAGGGGATAAAATGACCGCCTCACATTCGGCGGGACTATCAAGAATGTTTCGATGTTGTGGCTAGCAAAAAAATTACAGAATGGCTGCTAATTTGTATGCACAACGCTACCCAGATCGATCATCAAAATCGCATCAAAACGATCACACCTTTTCTCCATTTCTTTGCAAGTTTGACTTTGAATGACCTTGAGTCATAGGTCGTTGAATTCGTCTTAAAACGTACTATTTGATGGTGGATAAAAAAATGTATCATTATATTTGAAAAAAGAAAGTTGACCTTCACCTCACCTTGGAGTATCCACCAGGAAAAATAAAACTTCCACCACATGATGTCCCCCATGGTATTCAACAACTTTCGTTTGAGACATTTTTGCATATAATCAATATTTTCGAAGATATTCGACTGTAACGCTTTATAATTTCCACCCTGTATATGCATATATAAATACTTATTTGACAAGTAATTTATACTTTCTTTCGCAGACTAATTTTTATAGTAGAAATTTTACGACATTGATTGATTTTTTATATTTCGTGTCGATTTTGTATTGAAATGTCCAATTTTACAAACACGAAGAATTGTAGTTTTTAATTTAATTATACTTTTTACAATAATTCTAGCTTGTACAAATGTTTCTTCTTGAACAAATAATAGAATAAATATACAAAATTAGTATGAATTATCGACTCTTTTACTATTGGGTTTTCTGGAAAGTTCGTGCCGATTTACTCATCGGGAATTGATTATTTATCGATTCCTTTTGATATATGTTTGTTGAGAATAAAAATTAAGCGGAACGAACTTTCCGGACAAACCAATATTTTTATAGTAACGTATTTTCCTTTTTCTTTTCTCAATTAATCGGTATAAAAACTATTACATAAATTAAACAATGAGTAATATTTACATGGACGCATGTAATCGACTAATGTGGAGTTTTATGCAAAATAAAACTTTTCTAGTTCGGTCATCAACAAAAGAAAATAAATAGAAACGCAGGGTTTCGTTTAATAATGTTGACAAGACGAAAATATTATAACAATTTTGTGCTTTGTTTATTCATGTTTATTATTGACGTACAATATCTGTCGTTGAACAACGAACAATATAAATCAGTGAGATTTATGAGTCGTAAATTTTTCTTTATCCCGTTCCCATTTAGGAGAAAGAATATAAAATATCAGGCATTGAATTAATTTAATTTTGTTATTTTTATTCAATTTTTTTAAGTAGAGAGAAAGAGATATAGACTATATAGAGATATAGATTATATACAATGATGTTTTAAATGAAATATGTAATTATGTTTGAGTGTTTTTCTGTAGGTTCGCGATGTAAAATTTCGAAAGCGTAATTAGGAGTATTTGATTAGCGAATATAGACTCAATTATCTCGCTTCGAGTTTGACAATTTTGATGGCGTCGCAGAAATAAATTGAAACTTTCCTTCTATCTTAGTCTTAAATAAAACTCTGCAATTTAGTTGATCAATTTAGTTCACTCACATGCAAGCGATAAAAAATTTACTCTGTCCGTTTAGTACTGGAAGGAAATAAAATGTCTATGTCAGATATAAAAGTCGAGTACTGAATTCAATTGACTTGTAAATATAAAAGTCTATAAAAAGGGCTACTATACTCAGAGTGTTAAACATAAAATTAAGAAACGTTTTAAACTTTGTTAATGATTCCATTTTGTTAAATTTTATGCACTTCTTTCCATCGAATTCTCTGGAGACGTTTGCATTAAGATTATTTAAGTACTTTTGATTAAATGTTAATTAATGGTTGTTCGGAAAGTAATTTCGTTTTAACACCCTTATGTCGAGCTTTGAGAGTAAATCTAGGCGTTTCGAATGTTCATGAACGGTCGAATTCGGTAAATTTAATCTTTCTGTGATCTCACGAGTTATTATTCGCCGGTTTGGATCAATTAATGCCTTTATTGTGTCTTCATCAGCTTCGACTGGTCTTCCAGAACGTGGTGCATCTTAAACATCAAAATTGCCGGATCGAAATTTTGCAAACCAGTTTTGGCACTGACGTTCTGTCGATACATCTTCTCCATACACATCGAATAATTTTTTTCTTGTTTGAACAGCATTTTTACTTTTTCGATAGTAAAAAAAGTAAAATATGCCGAAAATGCTGCTTTTCACTTTCCATATTTAATAGGGCAATAACCAAAAACTACTGCGTAGAATCAATCGAACTTTTTCACAAGCAAGCCTTGCTATATCAGCTGTCAAAATATAATAATGATTATGCGGCTTAAGTGTGAAGTTAGCTGTGAAAAAATACAATTAAGTCCTCCGTTGGGAGAAAAACGAAATTACTTTCCGAACATTGTAATCATAAACGAAAGCAGATTTTTAAATAAAAAGAAAGTCTCAAGAAATGGCATGTCTAATCTTAACAGTGTTCACAATTACATTTGTGGTTGTTGTAGTAGACATGTAGAAAATGTTCAAATAAACGCATTATGGTATTTTACGTTCTTAAAAACTGGCAAACAGTATTGTTAAGTATTTCTTTCAAGTTTTGAACAATCTTAAAGAATTGTATAGAACATCCCGTACGCAATTCAATTTTGTATATCACCTGTAAAATATAAACGCAATAAGTGCACGCTTCATTAGCTTCTTCATCTTCAACACCGATGAACATCTAGGAAGTATTGGGTTGTCCGGAAGGTTCGTGACGATTTACTCAGCGGGAATCGATTATTTGGTATTTTTCGATTAATTTGATATATATTTATTAAAAATAAAAATTAATCGGCACGAACTTTTCGGACAATCCAATAGTAACGGAAACTTGGGCTAGTTGAATAATGGATTCGGTAGACTAATTGTTTTTAAATATATTAGATAACGGATTGACTAGTTTGTAAAAGTTTTAACTAAATCACTTCGAATTTTTAAGAATAAAATGTTAGTATTTTCCCGTACACCTAATAGATTTTCCAACCGAGCGAAAAGACAGCAATTCTATGTGAACGATACTCTGAAGATATGAAGATCAAAGAAGTTCCAATCACTGTAATCGTAAAATAAATTATAATGCAAGGAGTTAAATCAATTACTCTGCCTTTGCGAGTATTTTAGGGGTTGATGTTCAGTGCTTAACGTGTTAACTCTTAGCACTCGAATGATGCCTCTAAGGCGTCACTAAAAATTGCCAGACTATTATTTAACCAACTTTTACATCGTTAGGTTTGCAGTCAAGACATCAATAAAAATGTCTATGTTATACGTACGAGTGAGAGTAACTAATTTCAAATGTTCGAAAGGGGATGATGTATGTACAATGGAGCTATTACGGATAAAAATATTGTTTCGAGTGCAAACGGTTAACCCCTTGTCCAAATTATAACCAATAAGACTCGTGATGAAGATTTGAAACAAAGTCTAAGAAATATAAATATTGTGCCCTTCCTTTTAGATGAAATCACATATTGTTCATTCGTAATCAATATTTAAGCGTTGCAGTAAACGTAGCAGTATAAAGAACATAAATTGTTCTGTTCTGTAACATTTTTAAGGACGAATACGTTATAATAATTTTAGTTCCAAAGAAAATGCTATGGCCAGGGGTTAATATTGTTATTCCTTTGTAATCAATATTTAAACGTTGCAGTAAACGTATCAGTATGAAAAATATAAATTTTTCTCTTCTGTAACATTCTAAGGGACGAAGACGTTATAATAATTTTAGTTCCAAAGAAAATGGTATGGTCAGGGGTTAATATTGTTATTCCTTTGTAATCAATATTTAAGCGTCGCAGTAAATGTAGCAGTATGAAAAATATAAATTTTTCTCTTCTGTAACATTCTTAGGGGCGAAGACGTTACAATAAATTTCATTACAAAGAGAATGGTATGCCAAGGGGTTAATACAGTATTCTGGTATCGTCTGTTCAGTAAACCGATGCATTCTATTTCCCTTTTAGAAATCTATTTAAAAAACGAAGTAGTTACAATTACAGGAGCCACGAAAAAAGAAAAAACAGAATCGTGGAACAAGGGTTCAGCAAAAAGTGAACGGAAAAATAAATAATCGATCAATCTAATCTCTGTTACGAAACGGGTTTGGTCGACGTTCGAGTTTCGATGAAAAAAAAGGGGCCCTCGGGAAGTCCGCGACGGAAAGACGGACTTCCAGAAACGTCATTGCGCACATACGTGATCCGATAGTGATCAGAACTATCGGGATAAGTGGTGAAACTGCTGCAATATGAAAGGCGACATCCCTAAATGGAGCAGTCGGTTGTGAAGGCAATATGTACCGCTCATGTGGCACGCGATTGCGCTCACAATGTGTTC
This sequence comes from Agapostemon virescens, assembly GCA_028453745.1. Taxonomy (NCBI): domain Eukaryota; kingdom Metazoa; phylum Arthropoda; class Insecta; order Hymenoptera; family Halictidae; genus Agapostemon; species Agapostemon virescens. The sequence continues at coordinate 1,124,730 of CM052087.1, forward strand.
CCATATACGGTTCCGTACATGTGTTCCGGTCAGTGGTTCTTCTCTCTCTCTGGTCCAGGCTGCCTTTTCCGGCTGTCGGGAGCTGCATTCCTTATTCGATGCGCCTCTGTGTCCACGTGCACTGTGCTCACCTGTCGGCCCCAGAGAGAAACGCGCTGCTCCGCACCGGCGATAAAATATCGCCAATCCCCGTCGCAGCGACTACAGCTGTCGGGAATAACAACCAGCCCAGTGAACGATAGGATAATACACAAAAAAGAGGAACACCTCTCTCTCTCTCTCTCTCTCTCTCTCCCACTCCCTCTCTCTCGGTCGTAGGAAAGCTGGGCTCCTAAACTTTAAGTGTCAATGATCAGGCCGGATCGATGAGATTGGAACGCGAGTCCGTAAATTCGAACGCGTTTTTCAAATCGCGAATACCGACCGTTGCTAAATGATCTGTACCGTTCCCCTTAAATGATCGAGTAACGATCCCCTTAAAAAACCAATCAAGAACTTTTTAGATAAAACGGGAATATCGAATTTAACCGCCAATTGTCGTTCTAAGCGATCCTCGACGCTTCTCACTTTTTTTTTATTAACCCTCTATAGGGCCGTGTAACTTTCAAGTAACATATTCATACATCGACATTTTACCAAATGATTTTAGTTTTTTATGAGATAACGTGTACGTCTAAATTATATAATGTCTCTGAGGTATAAAATAACAATATTGATAACGGTTGGCAGCACCGTCAACCTGGATTATCAAAGTAAATGCTTTGCAACTTGTCTGCAGATAGAAACCAACGGAATCATCTTGTGCAATTTACATTATTTGCGTTTCTACCTATTAAACAAAACAAAGCAATTTATATAAATAGGGTCCCAATTTGAATTTTGTCCAGGCGCCACTAGATGCTTAAACTCAGCATTGCTTGACATCTGTTGATGTAGTTGAATCGATGAAAATTGACTGCTATGAAGACATGGACAAATACAACCAATGATATTAAAATGCATTCGTTTCTCGAGAATGAGGAATAATATAGGAATCGACTTTATTCGTTATTTAAAAACAATTTAGTTCAACGGTGATTAGGAAGATTTCTTCCCACTGTGAATTAACCTTCTTTGGGGCCGTGTTGCTTTGAAGTCACATGTTAATATATCGACATATCACCAAATGATTTTAGTTTTTTATGAGACAACGTGTACGTCTAAATTATATAATGCTTCTGAGGTAACAAATAACAATAGTGATAACGGTTGGCAGCACTGTCAACCTGAAATATCAACGTAAATGCCTTGTAAGTTGTCTGCAGATAGAAACCAAAGGAATCATCTTGGGCAATTTACATTATTTGTGCTTCTATCTATTCTATTATATTCTATCTATTAAACAAAACAAAGCGTACATAATAGCTTTGGGTTTCCATATCAATAACAACTTAATTGTTTGTAGTTGCAATAATCATTTTGTTACTATTTGTATATGGTACAGTTTTGTGACTTTCAGGTTGCAGTAGACTATTATAATAGATTTTGGTATATTTAGGATGATGCTTGTGCTTTCTTCTCTCTTCAAAGTTATATATCATATACCCCAAAATATGGATACATAATCACATAAAAGTAATAGAGGAATTAGACTTAGATGCATTAACGGTAATAGATCCGAAGATTCTTTATTAGATTCTGAGTCAGAAGTATTTACTCGACGACGCATAAATATTATTGACAGTGACGATGAATTTAGTACCGAATCATCATCGGATAAGGAAAATTCTGGACCACAAAAAATTGTTTAGCAATCGGTATCCCAGACGAATAATAGTTGTCATCGGCCTTGGAAAAGAGATTACCCTGAAGACCCATTTTCGAAAACTATTTGACAGTGGAATTAGAAGTGATATACAGTAGCTCACGAAAGTATTCGGACGCTCTTAAAATCCAAATAATATTTTTAAGATTCGAACAAACGTCTTGACTTTTCTTGAGCAATTACAAATATTGATTTACTGTCATATGTGGAAAGAATTTTGAAAAAGTTGCTATTGGTATTAATTACATGACAAATGAAAAAGGAGCTTTTAAATATTTTTTATTTCAGCCTTGTACTAAAAATTTTAAAGTCACATCTTGCAGACCTATGATAGTTATACGCATACAGAAAAATTCATTGAAATTGGTCGACGTACACACGAGATACATGATATTGAAAATGGTGAAAATCGTAGTTTTTCGCGATTCTTGTCCAGTTTCTGTTTAATTTCTGTTTGTTTCAGCATCAATCGATTTTGATAAAATTTTTAGCATGCGTATAACTAACACAGACCTGCAAAACGTCCATTTTAAATTTTCAGTTGGAGTTGAAATACAAATGTTTTAAAACATAACTTTTATTTTTTCATGTAATTTCTACCAATTAGAATTATTTCGAAACTATTTTTGCATACCATTTAGTAAATCGATGCTATCAGTTGTTCCAGAAAAGTCAAGTTGTTTGTCTCAATTTTTAAAAAGTTATTTAGATTTAAGAGTGTCCGAATACTTTCGTGAGCCACTGTAGGTCACTATACCAATACGTATGCACTGCAGTGTGATCCAACAAAGGGGTTCCAAAAATGAAATGTTCCAAATGAAACGTACATCTATGTTTAACGTCAAGTGCAAACTGTTTTATGAAAAATCATGCTTAAGCTTTTATGCACAGAAGTGCAAACATCGTAAGCCGTTGTTACTGCAAAGTTACAAAGTTACAAATTACAATAAAATTGTTTAAACTGGTAAATTTCTTTTAATCAGCATATATAGGTGTGTAATTGTTGCTTTTCCGTTGTATACAATTTTTTATATTTAAGAAAAAAATTCGATCCATAGAAGGTTATAAAATGCATGTACTCGATTTATGATACATTTTTTAATATTCATAGCTGATTATGATTCGCTGTCAGTGGATTATGAATTTTGGGAATATTGTAACGCACGGTGTATGGTAAAATTAACGCATTTCGGTTCCGACTGTTTGTGCAAAAGCTTTCGCGCGTAGCCGGCATATTTTAAGTTTTCCGACTCGATTGCATCGCTTTACGAAACTTGATACAACTTTTAAAATATCGTAGAGATTTTTCTAGCGACCATCGACTTGCGTAAAGCTTCACTCGAAGAACGTGGTTGGTTTTAATGTGAAAGTGGCGTTAACCAATTAGAGCGCGTGTCATTGTAATGTTTGTGAAAATACCTGTTATTAAAATGCGATAATGCTTGCAAAATAACTGCACCACTTTAACTTTAACCCTTTGAGAACGAATGCCGTCGTATTGATGACATCAAGTTCGTATTTGTAATCCTTAAAATTGCAGAAAATATAGTGTAATTATTATAGTAACAAGAAGTGACAGAACTTAAAGCTATAATACAAAATTTAGCTTTCTGGAGAAAATATTTGCAATACTATATAAATCTTCGTCCGCAAAAAGTTAATTAATGCTCTGTTTTAACCTGAATCGAAGGGAACGCATTTACTGTTCGACTCGATCACAGAGAATATATGTATATATGTATATATAACAGTTGATTGAAATTGTTATTACTCGGAATTGTGAAGAAAAAGAGTAAGGGTCTTGAGTTTTTTGAGACGTTAGATGGAGTAATTTACTAAATAATGTATAGAGAAATTAATTAAAATTATTATTCACCGGAATTGTGAAGAGAAAAGGTGAAGGTCCTCTGTGCCGAAGATTTAAAGCAAGTCTTTTATTAACGTAACAACATAAACATAGAAAATGAACAATTTTCTTGGAGATTGTATTTTAAAGTAGAGATTCGTTAATTTTAGCTTGTTTTATTTAGTTTCTTTAGTTCCTTTAGTTTATTTTATTTAGTTTAGCTTGTTTAATTTAGAAAGAAATAAAATGCAACGTTTAAAAAACCTTTACGACTTATCATGTCTTCTTTTCATTTATTAATACAACGGAGAGTTACAATCAATCAATTATAAAATCGTTATGTATAATCATTTATTGTTTTAACCATTTTCAAATGAAATTATCACATGTTCATGACATTTTCCTGAATGAAATGATATAAAACACAATTTACCCTTGCTCTGCAACAATATGTCGGACTCATGACACAGATTCAGTACAGCAACTAATAAATATATGTAATTAATTTCCTTTGAACAGAAATAAAATTCGAAGTTGGTATTATTCGTAAATAACCATCGACAAATACGTAGACGTAAATATAAACTTCCTTCGATAACAAATTATCAATGCAAATAAATTCTGATCATCGCAACAGTAGAGTACATCATAATGCAATGGATTTAGACAAGCGAAATATTCGCTTTTTTCTTAATTGCAACTTAAAAAATTTTCTATGAAAATCCGCAATTTGTTTACACGGCCAACGTGTAATCTGCTCTCCGGATTGTTCACAGCGCGCACAACAGTTATCAAAGTAACAGTAAGCAACCGTAACCGTTCCATATCCTAGAGTAGTCAAAATTCTAAAGCATTCCGGGTATATGCATTATAATGCACTTTGCATAACAACGAAGATGTTGCAACGTTCCTACCTACTGCCACGAATTACGTGGATATTCCGTTTCCTGGTCAGCGAAGCCAAGAACAGTAAATGCAAATGCGATGGGTTCCCGTGTGGTTAATATTAATGAATGAATTTTCTCTTCGCGCCTTCAACCGCGCGTCCTTAAATGTGCTCTTTGAAATATCGCGGGATAGGGAATTAGGATGCGGAAATTATTGCGGTTCTGCGCATAATTTCCACATTACCGTAGCTCATGCGTGTAACAAGCGAACTCTTTGAAATTTATCGGATTCGAATGTTCCCTTTTTCTTAATTGCTTTTATTTGTTTTCCACGTGTATTCAATTTTTCACGCGCTCGTATATCACGATCGCAGATAAGAAACGTGTTGACTATATCAGCGGGGCAGAGTCATACATTTTGAACATGTGTGCTCGAGCTTCCTTTCATCTTTAATTCTCTGTTGCCGATGAAAATATTATTCTTTTTGTATGCTAATTCTGTAGATTTCAGATCGTTTAGAGAATTATCAAGTGTTAAGAACGTTTAAGTGGTCCGATATCGCTATGGTCTTGGGAAATGATATATGGACGAATACAGAGTGCATATAGAATATGCGAATACAGAATTTACGCGTTTATAATACAAATGAGCTGCAACCATTTAATGTAGTAAGTATCGATAAAGCATTTTTAATTTAGTAAAATTATTACATTAGCGATTAGCAAGTAATAAATTAAAATAATAAGGAAATTAAAAGAATCGAAGTGTATGAATGGACTGGTTTCAATTTATTAAAATTATTTGATTAGCAATTAGCGAGCAACAATTTAAAATAGCATGAAAATGAAATGAATTAAAGAATACCAATAGATAATTCATTTATTAAGATTATTAAATTAGCAATAAGCGAGTATCAATTTAAAGTAGCAAGGAAATTAAACGAATTATAGAATATCAATAGACTATCTATAATTTATTAAGATTTTTATATTAGCAATAACCGAGTATCAATTTGAAGTAGCAAGAAAATTAAATGAATTATAGAATATCAATACATTATTTTCAATTTATTCAAATTATTACGTTCACAATTAGTAAGTAACAATTTGAAGTAGCAAGAAAATTAAATGAATTATAGAATATCACTACACTATTGTTAATTTATTCAAATTGTTACATTAGCAATTAGCGAGTCACAATTTAAAATAGTAATGAAATTAAATGAATTACAGAATATCAATAGACTATTAATTCAGTAAGATTATTACAGAAAAAATGACACTTCAATATGTCTATTGTCGTTTACAACTGATAAATTTTCAATTTGCATAAAGATCTAATAGTCTAATAGATCTAGTAGAGGTCATAACCACCTGCAGCAAACCTTCTGAACCAACGTTAATACATGTTGACGTTCAATACATCTCCATAAATGTCGCAAATTTTCGTTGTTGTTACCGTTGCATTAAATCCTACATGAAAATAAAAAATTATGCCAAACGAATATGATTTTCGGAAGGTACAAACGCCGCCATTTTATTACGGAACAATAAAAGAAATCTATACTGCTTAGAATATTTAGAACACAGGCTGTTTCACTGATAACTATAAAAGATAAGCGTTTCCTCTTCAACGATTGGTACAAAATCAAAAGTAAACAATTTTTTTCCAAATAATTTATTACTTTTAGATACCCCGAATAATACAGCTATAAAATCTCTACTCCATTTGCCGACATAGGGGATAAGCAGTGATATTAAACAGACGATAATTGTCGAAATGAAAGATTTCCAGGAAATTTTAAATGGAATTCGTGAAATATAAACACCGAAGCTTCAAAATCATTTCCTTATTTGGTTGCCATCATACCAAGATGTGGTATTAACCCTGCAATGATGACCTGAGGTGTTTCAAGACTCCCGTAAAACTGTTGAATTTCGTATTAACGTTGAAAGACAATTGTGAATAGGTAATATTCTTTTGAACATTTTCATAAATATCGCAAATTTTCTTCGTCGTTACCGTTGCATCAAATATCGCGTGAAAATAAAAAGCTACGCAACGACGAATACGATTCTGGGACAGTACGAACGCCGCCATTTTATTACAGAACAGAAAAAGAAATCTATACTTCTTAGGATATTTAGAACGCAGGCTGTTTCATTGAAAACTCTAAAAGAATACGCGTTTCTTCTTCAACGATCGGTACAAAACCAAAGACAAAAACTTCTTTCCAAATAATTTATTACTTATGGGTACCCCTAGCCAATACATCTAATCATTTTATTACCCACAGCAACTTGCAAACTTTCGCGCAGACAGAAGGAGCTCGATAAGTCTCCTTGATCCTCCAGCTGAAAGTGTTCAATAGAAACAAACTTTCTTCACCTCTGGACAACCCTGTCCTACAAAAGGTCGTGTGTGACAGAAAATGACGTCGGAAGGGTGCAAATAGGTCGCAGGTAACCATACGGTACGCCGCAAAACTTCTACGTCCCGCAGTTTCCCGCAGTCTCGGGAAAGTAGAACGCCTTCTCGAGGTCCCGATGGGTGTTAACAATTCCAGTGGCAAAAGTTATCGCATAAGTCGTTACTCCGCCGTCACATCTCGTCCAGAGGCTTATCTACATGTTTCTTCCTCGAAGCGGGCTTTATCGCAGTATGCTAATTCTCACCGGAAAGATGCAGCCGCGTTAAAGCGATCGCGCGAATAAGATATACCGTGCAGATATCTCCGGTATAATCCGTGGTATTAGTAAGCGTCCCCGTGACACTAGCATATTCTGCCGGGCTACTCCATTTGCACCCGGACCCCTATCTCGACGTCCTTCCAGTTCAATATAATACCCGGTAATTCCCCCGGGGAAACGATTCTCTGCGGATCCCGGCCCGAAGAAGTCCTCTTCCCTCCCCCTTCTGGACTACGGATTCAACCCCCGTAAAATAACGGGTCGGGATACGTTTTGACAATTCTATTACGATTATTTCGTCGTGGCCGACAGCTGCTCCACGCCTGGACCCCTGGTGACAGGTAGCCTTTCTGTTTTATCGAGTAATAAAACGGGGGCGTGAATTCGGAGGTGTGGGGTTCAGCTGCGTTCGATTAATCGGTTTGTCGTGGATTTTCAGAGTGAATTGATGGAACTGGCTACCAAACCCCGGCCCGCGCGGATGCTTAACTTATAATCCAACCTGAAGTAAATAAAAAGCTAACTATTAACCCTTAACGATATAATGGCGCCTCTGAGGCGATGGTAACAATTGCCGTGGTATTATTCGAAATAGCTTCACTTCGCAATGTTGGCATTTCAGAAATCGGTGAACATTTAAATGTTGCAAGTACAGGGGAACTATTCTACGTCAAAAAGTGTGTCTCGATTTTGGAATTGAAATTTGCTGAAAGTACTAAGGGTTGATTATTTATAATTGAGTTTCTTTAGAACTCCTTTTATATATCCCACTAATCTGACACCATAATCTATTTTTGGTGAATCTCAGATTTTGACGTTGTCTAGGCTGGTTCATCCTGCTTCATTTACGATCTTTTGCGATCAACGTTGTTATAAACTATTAGGTATTATGGTACTATTAGGTATATGGTATTATAACGATAAGGAATCGATACATCTAGTTTCGTAGCATAGGCCAAGTCGTTTTAATTGTTTGTTGTTTGTGCTATGCAATCATAATTGCATGCGATCATAATTGATAATGGTCTTGATATAGCTTTAACTGGATGGCTAGATCGTTGCGCATTTTTTGAGTGAAAAATTACCAAAACGAAATTTGGATGACTAATTTCGACACTGCCTTTCTTTCAAGGCTTCATTTCCATATACGGCACATAACTTCTTGTATACTTGCGACGCGTTGCTGCCTTTCCGGAAATAATAAAATAATATATTGAGAGTAGAAATAAGTCTCCGCCAATTTTCATCTTAACAATATACCGACCGGCGAGTATTTCAGAATTTTTCAAGGTTCATTGTCCATGACTGAAAACTTTTCAATGGATCTCTCAACGCTGACAGCAATTTTTATTGTAAATCAATGTGACATCCTGGGTAAATTATCTAATAATATGGTTACAAATTACTTTTTTTTACAAATTACTTCCGGTCGGTAAAATGTCAAATTGGGTATTTATTGTGCAAGAATGGTACCTTTTGTTTTATTCAAAGTATTGTCCACCGCTAGCCATTACTTTTTCCTACCTTTTTGGTAACACCGGATGAATCGACCCAATTTTTAATATTTTAATATGATGTAAACTGCTGCTTAGACAGGCCATGCGTCATCGATCGAAACAAGTAGTGATCAGAAGGAGCAAGTGTGGTAAGTACGGCGAGAGGGGTAAAACTACTTAATTAAGTGTTTCCAAGTAGATTTTGACCGATGCCTGGCAAGAAGCATTTCACATGTGGAAAATCGTCGTTCAATGTTTCTCGGCATCAGTTCATATGGAACCCAATTCCCTTGGTTTCGAATCATTCCCAATGATTTTAAACGATGCGAAATCGCTTGTCGAGTCACTGATAATGCAAGTACAAGTTCTTCTTGCATTTGGCACAAATCTTCATTCAATAATGCTTCCAATTTCGCGTCCTCGTACACTTTCGGCCTTCCACTACGTTCTTTGTCTTCGACATCAAGTTCACTGTTCTAAAACTTTCGAAACCACTCGTGACAACTTCTCTCACTTAATACAGCCTCACTACATGCTTCTACAAGCAATCGATGCGCCTTGGCTGCAGATTTCTTCAAATTAAAAAAGTAAATCAGAACTTCTCGCAAATGACGTTCATTCGGCCCAAAACTCAACAGTTTTGCACGAAAAAATATAGGACAACAGAGATCAGTATGGCAATTTTAATGACGCCTGATACGAGCCATTGGAGTACTATGGATTAATACTTGATAATAATTGCAATCGTTGCGTCAAGTATGGATTACTTGACAGCGAATATAAATGAATTTGCAAAGTTAATGTTATGCATAACGAGCAGCTTCATTGTGTTGATTTATTTATTTTATATGTATAATTTACGTAGTTTGATTTTGCGCGAGATCACCTAAGGTATAGTGCTATATTAAATCTTAAATGATTTTGCATAAGCCTTGCGTGTTATTCGCTTTAACCAAACTGCTCAGACTCGAATAGTGGAGAATTTAGATATAATCGGTTTGGATAATCGAGGTTCTATTAAATCGTAGATCAAACTAGCAGACATGCTCGAAATCACACCATGTTCGATATCATTTTAATTAGAAAAGTGCGACAAATTTGGTATCAATTTTGTAATGATATTATAAAAAGCAATACAATTTTCTTACTAATAATTAAAGGAGGAAATCCAAACAGCAAAAAAACAATATTTAAACCCATTTATCGACAATATCCGCGATCATTCAGTTGCCAACCCAGTATATATAAATATATTTACATTATTTTTTGTTTCACTCTCATCAGAGAAAAGAAATCTTTAACATTTTAGTCCTCAGCGTCAGGAGCACGCAAATTAACATACACGTCGTCGAGATTATTTTAATAAACCCTGACAGAACGTAGCATGAGTAATCGAAACTTTGGGAAGCAGTAATCCTCCGGCGACTTAAAATCTCAAAGAGAAAGGGGTAGGCGAGATACGAACGACGAAGAAGAACGTTATAGGCGATAAATCAGCGCGGGAGTTTTCCGGCACCGATGACAAACACAATAAGTCCCAATTTCGGTCATTTATATACGCTACGCCTGGGATAATATGACGCCGGATCCTTTGTGCACACAGGACTAGGGGTTCGACGGATACACACGAGTGACGTCACTTACAAGGACATAAATCAAAGCGAAGAACCAGCGTCCCGGTCACGGCGCCGAGGTTCCCTGGGGAACTAAAGTCCTTTTTTCACTCTGACAAAAATTTCGCGGACCAGGAGCATCTAAAGCTGGTGCACGCGCTTTCACTTACAATCAGAGGGTCGAAAGGAGATGGTTTTGTTGTCCCCGGATCGCCGAAGATCAAGAACGTTTTTAATCGATAGCACTTTGTCAGATTGTCACCTCGTTTATCATGAATGCGAGACTTTAATTATTCCACTCTCGGATGCCGGACTATTATCATAAAACAATCGATATACATTCACTAAAATATTTTGACACTTTCTAGAACGGAATGACTTTTATCTTAAATTAGACCAAACAATTTGAATTTTCATTGTAGATAATAGAAGATCCTCTACTAGATAACATGCGAAAATATATTTTTATAGGTACTGCAATTGCTTCGAATGATAAATGAAAAAAGAATCATGTTTCTAAACTTTTTTATTTGAGCTTGTAACCAAAATTTATACATTGCCTTTTGCGCGTGTTTGTAATTTACACACATGCTGAAAATTTTATCTAAATCGGTTGTCGTCCTTATGAGCAAATCGCAGTTTTTCGCGACTTCTGAACTATAACTGTAAGAAATCTGGAGATTTTTACACGTTCTATGTTTGCAGATTGCGTCAACGTTGAGCCCTGAAATATGTCCAAATATATTATTGCACTGTTTCTCTTTTTCAAACGAAATTATTATATTTCAAATATTTACAATTTATCAAGAATTGAAAATTCAGTGTGAATACTTGTCGGATTCATTATATATAATTGTTAACTTACCAGAATTGTTAAAAGAAGGCTGACTATTGTTGAAACTGTTGCTTAACAGTGAACCTACAATAGCCTGTCAAATGAGCTTTCCATTGAAATTATAAAATTGCTTCCATAGGAATCGCATATTGCAATGAAAATCGCACAAAATTTAAATAAATAAAATGTTATAAGTTTTAAAACAGAATACACACCACCCGCTGATTATAACGCTCGTTAGTTTTAGCGTTGAAAGTCCCAAGTATGTTCGTTGCTAAATCTCTAGGGGAAACGCTCTAAAACTAAACGATTAATTTCCTAATTAAAAGCAGCAAGTACGTTTCACCGGGTACGAAGGAACGGCTCTTATAATCAGCGATAAAACACTTGGGTGAATCTACCCCCTCCAGCGGTTCGAACCGGGCCCATTATCTTATGATAATTCGCTTGCCGGGGTTGAAATTAATCGAGTAACTACAATTTCATAATGGCTACCCCTAACTCCGCTAGTCGCCCGGCACCGTATTGGAGGGGTCGTCCCTTTGTCTCTCTTTCCACCCCCGAAGTCCCACCATACCATCGCGCCCGTATAACTGGAATGACATAATTGAATAATATAACGCGCAGCCACCCTTCCCGGCGCAGAAACTGGAACCGCATCGGGCTGAACTGAACTGAGTAATGGTGGTGCGAGTCGAGGACTCGTGGGACCTCTCGTCACGCATATTTCATTACGCGATCCGGTAACCCTGCAGCCCTGCAACCCTATAACCCCGGCAAGCCCGAACCCGCCGCACCACTCTCCCCCCTTCAAACGCTATTCCAGGTACAGCCGAATCGAATCCGGAAATCAGCGAACTTAATTAAAGCGCAAGTGTCGATTCCCGTTTCTTCCGAAAAAAGTTTCCGGAATTCAGCCGCCCTTTTAGTCATGTTTCGATCACAGAATTCAATTCTTGCGGAAACCGGAGCATTTATGTGTCTATTACTGTTGCGTGGATTTCTCCTGGGGGGTGGACCGGCAGGAGGAACTTTAAAATGGCTTCGACCGAAGAATTCTGTCAGACGGCACGCAACAGAACTTAATTAAAGCGCATCGAGTGTCGATCCCCGTTTCTTCCGGAAAAAGTTTTCGGAATTCGACCGCCCTTTTAGTTATGTTTCGATCAAAGGATTTAATTTTTGCGGAAACCGGAGCATTTATGTGTCTATTACTGTTGCGTGGATTTCTCCTGGGGGGTGGACCGG